>VXBZ01005954.1:131005-174335 GCA_013399135.1 Heliornis fulica
GTGAGGCCTCACCAGTGCAGAATACAGGGGGATTATCACCTCCCTTCTCCTGCTGGCCACACTGTTCCTGATCCAAGCCAGGATGCCATTGGCCCTCTTGGCCACCTGGGCAGATCTGGCTTCACCAGATCTTATGATTACTCCAAAACAACTTCCCAACCCAGACCACTCACTTTACCAACCAAACCAGTGCCCCTAACCTGACCCAGCTTAGAATGGAATAGCTTGTGAGGGTGAAGACTCTGACACTGCCCTCAATAAGACGGGGAGATGGTTTGTTCCCCACACCAGCAACGCTGCTCTCCGAGTCCGGTGGGATGTGGAATTTCTAAATAATTAGGAAAACAACGTTTCATTCCCCCATCCTGAGAATTTGCCTCACTAGAATCCTGAACAAATGGGCTCCATTAAGGAAAGGCACGAGAGTGAGACAATCAGGATGACAAGTCACTTGTGTCTCCTCCATCCCCCAGGTGGAAGCTCCATCCCTTTGTCGTGCAGAGCAGACGCTCCCTTGTCACGCACAGAAGTTGTGCAGCATTTCTGCAGACTGGGCTCCTACTCCAGTTAATTTTCTCTCTCCCTGTGCAGCCTGGAGCAGTTGGAGCCTGCACTGAGATGTAATGATCTCCTGATTTTGTTCTTGTGAGTCAGCCTCTGCTCAGTACAAACCTCTGAGCTAATCCCAGCGTGAACAGCTGTTTCTGGCAAAATGAGGGACAACAGGCAGACAAAGCTGCTCTGGGTGTTCGTTTCCTTCTTCTTTGGGAACTAAATCTTCCCAGTTAAAGTTCTTGAGGTTGTCCATTAAGTTTATTGAGCTTGCAGGAGGTCTCAACTACAGCTCACTGTTTCGTGCTCAGCTGTTTAGATCAATGCAGCAAACATTTAACAATTTAACAACCTGGTGGGAAGGGAGAGGAGAGGAATGTGATTGCAATTAGAAGGGTGGTTTGTTTTTTTTTTCCCCCAGAAGTTATCGTTTAACAGCAAATTCTCTGCAACTGGAAACGTGGTGAATGTCAGAAAAGCAATTGCAATAGGCACAGGCATTCCAGGCTCTGTTTCTGCTTGTCTGCAGAGGGAGGCAGGGGTGGTGGGTACAGTTATTGCAGTCCCACAAACCAGTTTCCCAGTTGAGAGGGTCTGGGTGAGGTGTGGCGCTCAGATGCAGTTTGATTACTACGTCTTCTCTCCCGCTGTACCTGGGAGATGAGGCGACCTCTGTGCCCAACACACTCTGTCCATTCACCACAGCCCTAGATCCCTCATCTGACCTTAGCTGGTGGGCAAGGCTAGACATGAGCCCCAACCTCTTGCAGCACTCCTGCCAAGTGCTCCTTTCCTTACTAAATGAAGACACAAACCTACTTCACTGACTACCATGAGAATGGCTTATCAGAAAAATCTGGATTTACATGATTTAGAAAGATGGGGAGGGGCTGTGTAGTAGGGCCTGTTGTGACAGGACAAGGGGTGATGGTTTTAAAATAGAGGGAGGGAGATTTAGATTGGATATTAGAAAAAAGTTCTTTGCTGTGAGAGTGGTGGAGCACTGGAACAGGTTGCCCAGGGAGGTGGTGGATGCCCCTGGATCCCTGGAGACGTTCAAGGCCAGGTTGAATGAGGCCCTGAGCAACCTGATCTAGTTGGGGGTGTCCCTGCTTCTTGCAGGGGGGTTGGACTAGATGTACTTTGGGAATTCCTTCCAACTCTGATCATTCTATGATTCTATGATTCTATGATTTGGTGTGCCCAGGGGTTTAAAGGCATTGGCAAAGAAGGTGCTCTTAGTAGAGCTGCTTTACAAACACCATTTCCCTTTACTAGCTGTGAGGATTGCATGAGTGTACAGGGCTACAGAAAAGATGAAAACCTCACAACTGATATGCTCTTCAGTGTCTGCCTCATGAAAGGCACTGGATGATGCCTGATGATCTGGGTTGTTGTCAACCTAAGACTTGGGGTGGAGACACGAAGAGGTGGAGTAATGTACCTAAGATCCCCAGAGACCGTGTGCCTAAGGCAGAGATGTCCAGTGCCTTGGTCCCCTCTCCTCTCTCCTCTTCCCTGCCAAATTCCCCCAAAATCACAAGAAATGTAGACATTGAGATGAAAGGGATGACGAGGGCCATGCACTTGGCAGGGTCACTTCACGGTGTAGCCTTCTAACTCACTCAGTTGTTACTTCATCTTTCCTTCCTGGGAGCAGCTGATTTATCTTTATTATCCTTCTCTGTTGTCACTGTCATTAAATTTTGTTGAGCCAAGAGACTCTACTGTGTGCTTTAGTAATTCGATCAGAAGGGAGGGGAAGCTGAGCTGAAGTAATAGGCAGCGTGAAAGAGGTCAGGAGAAGCAGCCATGGCACATTAAGGGAAATATGGATCCAGGATCACTTGGAAATGGTAATCACAGAGAGCGTGCCTGAGCAACTGGGAGTGATAATCTAGAGCCACAGCAACCCAGAGCCCTTTCTTGTTTCCCTCAGCTGTCATCTCATCTCCCTAAGACCTGACCTTGCAGGGATGGCACATCCCAGGCTCCTTTCTCAGGTTTTAGTCTGTCTTTCCCAATGCAAACCAGCTGCTGGAATTAGCAAGGGAAGAGCTGAGGCCTTGCTCTTCCCAACTCGCTGTTTTACATGAGCCTCTGTGTGAATTTGTAGGCTGTTTCGTTTAAGCATCAGCCACTGAACAAGCCCAGTGGCAAAGCAGTCATTTATCTTTACTATTTTATTTATATAGTGAGAGTTCCCTGCTGAGAGAAGAATCCCAAGGCATTGTGCACTCCTGCAGAAAAGCAGTAAGAGACATTTTGGTTCAAATCTCAAGGGATAAGAGAGGCACAAAATACAGGGGGAGAGGAGCTTCAAGATATTGGGAGATGAAACTCATTGACCTCCTGTAGAATAAGAAAGGAAACCTTGAAATTATTTACCTTGGGGGTCAGCAGCAAAGTCCCCTTCCCTAAAGCCTAAGTCAGTGCCCTGGTTGCTAATGCACGTGTACGTGCACCGCATCTCCTACTCCTGGGTGTAAATCATGCACCTACGAGTCATCCCACTGAGGATCTTGGGACCTTTTCCACGACCAAGTCCTGACATCAGGCAGGAACTTCACCAGGATGCAGACACCAACATTGTGTTTGACAATGACATGGGTTGGGCTTCATGAAGACAACAAAATACTTAACAACAAGGTGTTAGCACACAGGTAACTCACCTGTTACAACAAACTGGGAAGACAGCCCCAGTTGTCACTTTTCCAGTACTTCTAAGACATACCCTCAAGATAAATAAACAAATTGATTCTTTTTTCCTTTCTTTCTGCTTTTTTCTCCTAGTGCCTTATCACAGTGTGTAATATAATGCCAGTCTACTCATGTGTTTTATGCTTAGACATGTACCTGGACATACGTTACTCCCCACTCCCCTATACACACCTATATGTGCACGTGAGCAAAATCATACAAATGGATTATACAAACACAAAACCATAGTATTATGGTCAACTATCCAAAAAAACCACAACAAACCCAAACAGAAATAATAAAAAATAATATNTAAAAGCAACAATGAAAAATTACTCCAGAATTTATTCATTCTGCATGCTGGGAGAAACATTGTGTGTCTCCATATCTATACAGATATAAAGCAGATCATGCTGTGATCTTGTATTTTTATGAACCGACTGCAAGTTTACGTGCACCACAGAAATAAGCAGAATTCCACAAAAATTAAAGGAGCAGCACAGAAACTCAGCATCTTTGTGGGTGCAAAAAAGGACAAAGGTCTGGTTTGCTTTAGATATTATCAATGGATGTTCACTCTCTGATTAATTAGGAGCTGATCTTTGCCAGATGGTCACTTATATACCTTCAGGCATGGAGGTGCCAAGCCAGACTTGGGCCGCTGCTCTGGACTGCCACAGGAATTGAGTATCTGTTGTGATCAGGGCTGTGCTGTAAGGTCTCCATGCACCCATCTTCACTGAAGACCTCTAGATCATAGCATCATAGACTGGTTTGGGCTGGAAGGGACCTTAAAGATCATGAAATTTCAACCTCCTGCCGTGGGCTGGGACACCTCTCACTAGACCAGGCTGCTCAAGGCCTCATCCAACCTGGCCTTGGACACCTCCAGGGAGGGGGCAGCCACCACTTGCCTTGGTAACCCATGACAGGGCCTCACCACCCACATAGTGAAAAATTGTCTTCCTGATATCCAATATAAATCTAACCCCTTCCAATTTAAAACCATCCCTCCTCATCCTATCACTACAGGCCTTTCTAAAAAGTCCATCCCCAGCTTTCTTAAAGGCCCCTTCAGGTACTAGAAGACCACTATAAGATCTCCTCAGAGCCTTCTCTTCTCCAGGCTGAACACTCCAACTCTCTCAGCCTGTCCTCATAGAAGAGATGCTCCAGCCCCCTCATCATCTTCATGGCTTCCTCTGGACCCATTCCAACAGTTTAATGTCCTTCTTATGTTGGGGACTCCAGAAGTGGACACAGTACTCCAGGTGGGGTCTCACCAGAGCAGAGTAGAGGTGGAGAATCCCCTCCCTTGACCATATGGCAACATTCCTTTAGATGCTCTGAATGTTTTTACTCCAGTTTCATGTCTGTCCACACTACAAATCTAATAATACTGTCCCAAGGGTTTCCATGGTCCCACACTGGTTGGTAGCAACACCATGCTGGGTATGCCAAAATCCACACCATTTTCCCCCAGTGTTTTTCCCCTCTTACTGCTCTCCTGCAGTTCTTTGTTCATAGACTATGCCCAGCCTTTCCATTGTACCTCTACCAAGATTTTACAGCCCCTTTGAGGTTTCAGATGTGATGATACACTTAGGTAGTCTCCATTTTCTTTTTCTTCAACCAATAATAGCACTTGAAGTCCATCCTCCAGTTTCTAACTCCTTAGGAGTTGATCTTTAGCTCCATATAAAATTAATCTTCATGCTACATAGAAGAATAACTTTATACATTGAAGTACAACTCCAGGGTTCAACAGATCATCCTCTCACATCTAAGGATCAGTGAAGGTTCCCTTGCAGCACAGTCAGTTCTTTGCAAACCATTTTCTAATATCAGACATTTTTCTGGCTGTCCTGATATTCAGCACAAAAAATAGCCACTGGGTTTTTAGAATTATTACACTGTGAATTTTCTGTCATGATTACTTGGACATATCTCTGGTGGACTGCAGAGACCCATCCCAGCTGAACATCAGCTGCTGGATCATCAAAGAATTCTAGAATCTCAGGATGCATTAAGTTGGAAAGGACCTTTAAAGGCCATCAGCAGTGAGCAGGGACATCTTTAACCAAATCAGGTTGCTCAGAAGCCCATCAAGCCTGACCTTGAATACCTCCAGGGACAGTGCTTGGCTAGTGTCTCCTGAGCAGTCACATTGCCCAGTAGGTTAGAGGAGAATGTAAATAGCCCAGGAGATGAATGAAACTTTTGCAAGAGTGTCCTGATCTCTTCTGCAATTTGTCCATAAGAACCAAACCAAGTAGCTTTCACATCTCAGCTCACCAGGGCTCCATTTCTACAAATTCATTTTATCTCTGTGTGCCTGCCACACTCTGAGAAACAGCCCCACGAACATCCTTGAAGGTCTTTGTCATGGATCATCGGGTTTTCTAATTCTTCTGGAGTTCTTTGTCAGCACTTTTGCCTCTGGGATCCCCAGACACATTTTCTACAGCAGTGACATGGATTTGGTTTTTTAGAGAGCTAGCTTTAATTACTAGAGGATTAGCAGTAGTTATCCTGACACTCCTTGAGGTGTGAGCCATCCTGTAACTCCAGGTGGGCCATCTCATAGTCTTGGATCTGTGTCCCTGGAAGCTGTATGGTCTCTCATTCACCTCCTTTCATGGAGTGGTTGGAAGCTCCTCTTTAGCCAGAATCAGGTAAATGCCAATGGCTCTAAGTGAAGTACAGCATGAGTTTGCTACAGTATTCAGTCCAAGCCCTAATGCTTGAAGCTGAAGAATCAATGTTATTATATGACTTATGTGACTACTTAGAATCCATTTCTGGTCCTTCTTTGGATGGCAACCCCCAGAAAGAATCTCTGTTCATCCCACCTCAGTTGCACAGATCAATGACCCAGGCAAAAAGGCTGGGAACAAAGTGAATTGATGGGCAATGGAAACTGCTGTCCCCTCCCAAGGGGATGAGAACTATTTCCTTGGGGGAAATGTGTGGATTGCAGAGTGGTGGCAGAGCACATGCTGACACTGTGGCAGAATGACTGGAATGACTGACCACAAACTGGCATCTGCTTTGGATGGGATCTGAGGATAATCTGCAGGGCATACAGAGTCCCAAGCATCTCTGTAAGGACCACTGCAGCACCCTGAGCAAAAAAAACCCACAGACACTGGACAGAAGTCAACATCCCTTAGCTGTGGTATAGAGGTCACCTAAAGAAAGAACCATCTTCTTTCACAGACAATGCCAACACCTCCTTACTTATGAGCTTCTTGCACTGCCTTTATAAGCACTGCAGTGCTGTAGCTTAGTCTGGGGGTTGTTTGTGCTGTCTTAGAGTTGAACCTGCAGAAGCCAAGTGTATTTGTGCCCGAAAGAGGCAGTTTCTCTCTCCTGACAACAGTATCTGGATGCTTTATCCACCTGCAAATGTGCTACAGTATGTTAAGATGAATACCAACCACCACCTCTACCTAAATGAGTAGTCTGCTCTACCCACAGGTCATTAGGAGACAAGCCCTCCATTCCAGAAGGATGGATGCTTTACCAAGGTGTCCCAGTTCCTCTGTCAGCTTGGTACCAGCACTCAGTCTCTTTCCAGCCAGTGGTGGATAAGACAAGCAATGAGAAAGAGGACACCTTTCCTCTTGGATAGTATCTTCCACTAATGTGGCCTGAAGCTCTTTACAAACAAAAACTCTGGGTTCCTAAACTTCCTGGGCCATGGAACTTCCTTTCTTCCAAGGGAAATAATCGCAGAATATCAGGAGTTGGAAGGGACCTCCAAAGATCATCTAGTCCAACCCCCCTGTCTGAGCAGGATTAGATCACACAGGAATGTGTCTAGATTGGTCTTGAATGTCTCCAGAGAAGGAGACTCCACAACCTCTCTGGGCAGCCTGTTCCAGTGCTCCATTACCCTCACAATGAAAAAGTTCCTCCTTATATTCAGATGGAACTTTCTATGTTCCAGCTTGGACCCATTGTCCCTTGTCCTGTCACTGGCCATCACTGAGAAGATCCTGGATCCATCCTCCTGGCACTCAACTTTTAGATATTTATAAGCATTAATGAGGTGACCCCTCAGTCTCCTCTTCTCCAAGCTGAAGAGCCCCAGCTCCCTCAGCCTGTCCTCAGAAGGAAGATGTTCCACTCCATCATCTTGGAACTCACAGTGCTGGTCTGTTGTACACACAAACCCCACATTCCCAGTCACACTGACAGAAGGTCTCCTTTCTCAGAGTGCTTGAGGGATGATCCTGGTGTGTTTGAAGCTTTGCCCCAGGAGTTTTATGGTTATTGGCTGTTGCTCCAGCTTGTTCAAAGGAAATCAGAATTAAAACAGCTTTCTCTAGTCCTTGAGTACCTTCCACTGTCCCTTGGCAGCAGTCATCTCTCCACATCCTCTCAATGATGTTCCTGGCACCAAGCACCGAGCCCCACCAATCCCAGCTCTCTGATGCACTTAATTAAAGCAGAATGGCTCAATAATTCTGTCCTGCTTTCCTGGGCATCTGGTCATTCACCTCTCATGTGCACAGGCAATTAATTTTTAGGTTGTCAGTACAAAAGGATTGAAACAAGAATATTAATTCCAGCCCAGCGGGAGGAACTGAGGAAGTTTTTCAGGGCTGTGAGTCCACCTGCAGGGCTCTGCCCCTGGACACTGAGTGCCTGCTATGCCTGAGGACCTCCCAGAGCATTGAAAGTTGGAAGGGAGGGAAGGTTTTTGAGATAAAACAGTTCTCCCCACCTGCCCATTTCTATTAATAGTTAGGATAAATTAATAACCATGTTCCTGCCTGGAAACCTCATCAAAATCAGTGGCCTGGGGTGCTACATAACAATAAATGCCAAATCTTGGTGCAAGGAGCATTATGTAGCTGTTGGTCACTTCTGCAGAATCACACAGAGGCCATGAGGAAACATCAGCTCCCAAACTCCTGATTCATGGTCTAGGGCATTTCTCATTAGTTTATCCCCTTTCTCTCAAAGTTAAAAAAAAAATAAAGAAAATAATAAAGCAGTGCAGAATCATCATTTTTCCCCTGGCATTTATTGTAATGTCATTTGAATGAGACCAAACAATGCTTTATGTTCCTTTGGGTAGCTGATCTGGACAAAAGTCCATAAGAACTGGAAAATTGCAACTCTGATCTAGTTAATGGGTATTAGAGGCACAAAAATGGTTTCAAATGCACACAATTACTTTTATCTGCTAATTGAGGGAGTGAAAGCTTTCTAGGAAATATGGTAATATATATTGATCAGAAAAGAATGAAGCTTCTACACCAAACCCTGAGCACGGAGCGGGGTTAAGGGATTTTAATTAATGAAAAAGCTTTTTTATGAAATGATGCCACTACTCAAGGAGAGTATGCACTATGACCTCCAGTTAAGTGGAGACACCTTTTAAACATGACACTGCTCATATATGCATCACTCACACTCTTTCTTGGACAGATAAATACATTGGACAGGCCTGCTGCCAGACCAGGTTGTCCTATTCTGCCCTGCTTGGGTGATAGGTGCACACCTCTGAGACCTGGACATGGATGTCTTTCAGGCATGTCAGCTCTGTGAAGGCATCTACTAGTACTTCAAGGTTCTGGGTGGGACAAGATCATAGAACCATAGATTTGTCTTGGTTGGAATGGACCTTGCAGATCACCAAGTCCACCATCAACTTAATCTGCCAAGTTCATCACTAAACCATGTCCCACCACACCACACCACACAGGATCATCAAATCACAGAATGCTTTTGGGTTGGAATGGACCTCAAAGATTATCTACTCCACAGGACAGAGATGTCCTTCACTAGACCAGGTTGCCCACAGCTCCATCCAACCTGGCCTAGAGCCCTGCCAGGGCTCCAGGGGCAGCCTCAGCTTCTCTGGGCACCCTGTGCCAGGGTCTCACCACCCTCATAGTGAAGAATTTCTTCCCAATGTCTAACATAACGCTGCCCTCTGTCAGCTTGGAGCCATTGCCCCTTGTCCTGTCACTGCACTCCCTGGGGAACAGTCCCCCTCCCACTGCTCTGTAGGACCCCTTAAAGGGTTGGTAGAGCACAATTAGGTCTCCCTGGAGCCTTCTCCTCTCCAGGCTGAACCACCCCAACTCTCAACCTGTCTTCATAGCAGAGGTGCTCCAGTCCACTGATCATCTTCACGGGCCTCTCATATGGTCTGTGCCATTGTGAGGTGAAAAGAGAAGCAAATAAGAAGGGAAAAATGGGAGATCAGTTACAGAACTTTATTCCTGATCTGAATAAATTCAAAAAGCAATGTGGATGTGCCAACAGGTCCTCTGCCTTTACTCCTGAAAACAATTCCTTTGTGTTTAAAGTCCTTTAAGTCCAGACTCCTACACTATTAAAACAGAGACCCAAGCTGCCATTGAAATAAAAGTCTTTTACCTCTTCTTGTGCACCTGGATTTATTTTCTAACTCCTACAGCTCCACACAGAAATATAAAATAGCTTTTTCTATCACTTATTTTGAAATTTGTCCTACTTGTCTTGCAGATGGAAATAAAAATAATTTCAACTTCACACAAAACCAAGAGCTTTAATTGTTCAGTATATTAGTGCTACATTGTTTACAGGATTATTCTTTTTTTAGGAAGCACAGTCAGCTGTGCTGGAACAGGCTGCCCAGAGAGGTGGGGGATGCCCCAACCCTGGAGGTGTTCAAGGCCAGGTTGGATGGGGCCCTGGGCAACCTTGTCCAGCTCCAGGCCTGGAGGTTGGTGTCCCTGCCTGTGGCAGAGGAGTTGGAACTCGATGATCCTTGGGGTCCCTTCCAACCCAGACCAGTCTGTGATTGTGTGATTGTGTGAGTCCCAAATGGAGGGTAAACTCACAAAATCTAACCTGCAGTAGTGTTTTTGCTGCCCAGAAAGTAGTGTATTTACTTCCACCTCACTGGGATTCATCTGCATCTCAGACCTGTCCAGGACAGTTGCTGAACTGCCCAAGGTGGAAGAATGATCATACCATAGGGGAAGAACAGAGCCTTTGCTGCAGGACTAAACTGTGTCTTACACTTGTGTCTTGTCTTAATAATATATATGCTTATAGCCTTACCTAAAGTCTAACCTGCAGCTTCTTTACCTAGTGGGACAGACCAGACCCACTCAAGTCAACTCCTGATGGGGTGACAAGATTGTTCCTCCAGTGGGATGAAGAACAACACTTGCCATGCAGAATTGCTGAGATATTTACATCTATTGCAATGCTTCTGTCATGTTTATCAGTGATGGTGTCTGGGTACCTAAGTTTTGGCTGTATCTGTCCCTTAGTGGTTCATGGAAAGCCAAATGATAAAGGATTGCTGAGTGCTCAGGTGATTGCACCCAGGCTCAGGTACGGGGTGATGCTGGGCTGAGAGGGCTGAACCCAACAGAAATACTCGTTAAGGCAGAGAGAAATAGACACTTAACGACCCTCCAAAGGGAACACTTCTTCTAATCTCATGTTTTTATCTTTCTTCAGATACTGTGCAGTGAGTTTGGGAGAGGCCAGCAGAGCCCAATGGAAATTCAGAGAAAAGCAACATTATCCACTGAAACGTCAGACAAGTATTGACTTCTCCACAAAAGGCTTACTCAGACTCCTTCAGAGAGTCAATATTTGGTGGGGGAGCATTAAAATTTCACAGGCCCTTGGCCAAGGTGACTTTCTACAAGTAGAACTGATCTCTCTCGCAGCAACCCTGCCCACCACTTCTGCCATGTGTGGGGAGAGGCAGTTCAGCTTCCAGCCACCCCTGGTCTTCCCCTGACTGGCACCATTCCTCTGCCTTTTGCTTTGCTAGAGGTGAAAATCCTCCTGGCTGGGGGGGGAGGTGTCTAAGTAACAAGTCCAAGGTCCCAATAAATCCATAGCAAAAGAGGAGAAGACAGGATGAGCCCAGAGACCAAGGTGATGGGCACTTTGTAAATACAGTTGACAGGTCAGATAGATTGGTAGGTAGAATTCATGAGCTCTCTAAAGTCTGGACTCACTTCCAGCTGCAGCCAAAGGGTATTTCATGCTCTGTGGGAATTGTCAGTCCCCAGAAGCTTTCAGAAGCTCGTGACTGCATTCCCTGTGCATTATATCCCATTATGCAGATGCCTTAAAGTAAATGTAAATCACATCAAGACTAATTGTAAAGGGCTCTTTGTTATGAGAAGCAAAGTGCTTTGAGATGGCTCCTGACGGTCACACACGCCTTCGCCCTCTTCCCCTCTCACTCTGCACCCTGCCTCCACTCATCCACATATCCTGATGTCCTGAGCTCTCCCAGACAAGGCCAGCAGGGCTCACTGGGTTAATTAAATCAGCGCCGTTTCGCTGTCTGGAGCTCAAGTGACAAATGCATTTCCAGCCTCGTCCCTTTCTGAGGGAAGGGCGGTTTGTGAGGCATGACGGTGGCTCGGGGGCTCCTGGAGTCTGTGCTCATGTGTCTCACCCAGGTGAAGACATCACCACCCAGGGATTTGCTTCCCTCCTTCATGTTCACTCACATTTAAAACTCTGTTAGCACAGGGAATGCATTTTCCCTCTGCTTTAAGGCTCCCTCTTCCCTGCTTCACTCCCCGTGGGGGAATAAGATGTCAGGGGATGCTTGGGAAGACTGAAAGGGACAGTTCCCCTCCTCCCCACTCAGGCTGTGAATGTGAGGCTGATTTTATTAGCCCAGTCACTCCATTATCCAAATAGCCCCTCGCCAGCCTCTTGGAGCATTTGCAGATGCATTAGTGTAATGGCAGAGCCAAGCACAGGCTGCCTTCCATCCCAGATGCTCTCCCCAGGCAGATAAGGCAATTCTTCTGTTTCTGCATATATATCTATATATGGATAAAAATATATACTGGAGCATCCAAAGATGTCAGCACTTCAGAAGATTTTGAGCACACAGAGGAGAACAAGGCACATGTTTTGTAACACCCTTTGAGGTCCTACATGAGCATGGATGTGTATTTACGAAGTGCTGCGTGTTGGTTCATCATATGACAGTTGGGCTTTATGCTTCATCACTCCTCAGTGCTTGCAGCTAGACAGAAATAAGTCTCATTCCCTGATTTCTGTCTCCTGCACTGGAGCTTTGCAGAAATCTGTCTAACCCACGCAGGTGGTGACTTCTTTACGTTAGTGCCTTGCTGCCTCGTCTTTCTAGCTGGAGGAGGAGGAGGAGGGGTGTGACACGGAGAAGTGCCAGGCAATGGATGTGCCACATGGGTTTCTTCTTGCTCTGTGGCCTGGCATGAACATTACAGCAGGTATACCCATGTGCACTCAGCCTAGGTTTGATATGCATCAAATATCCATAATACAGGATGTGACAGGTTGGAAAGGACCTTTAAAAGCCATCTAGTCCAATCCCTACAGTGAGCAGGGACATCTTCACTAGACCAGGTTGCTCAGAGCCCCATCAAGCCTGATCTTGAATATCTCCAGGGATGGAAGCTCCACCACCTCTCTGGAAAACCTGTGCCACTGTCTCACCACCCTCAGAGTGAAGAACTTCCTAATCTAACCCTCCCCTTTTCTTGTTTAAAAACATTGTCCCTCATCCTATCACTACATGCCCTTACAAATAGTCTCTCCTCAGCTTTTCTGTAGTGCCCTTTGGGTACTGGAAGGCTGCTAGAAGGTCTCTCTCAAGTCTTTTCTTCTCCAGGCTGAACAAGCCCACCTCTCTCAGCCTGTTTTAGTAGGAGAGGTCCTCATATATATGATGAAATCATGCATCATCTTTCCAATGACCAACATTGTCTCACACAAACCATGCATGGTAGAGGAAACATGCAATGGGGGTCTTGCCACTAGATCTACTCATTCATCCACAGCCCACTCCCACTCTGACCTAGTTAGTTAAGAAAATGTTGTAGTGTTTCATAAGTCTTTTAAGAAATAACTAAGGTGCCAATAAATCACAACATCAAATCTGTGTTGCACATGACCATTCCCATGGCCACTGGGAGAACAAGCAGCATCCCAGACTAAGAGCAAATCACTGAGCAAGAACAAATATTTTTTCCCCACAAATGGAGCACTAAATTCAGGGTGACTTTTTACTTGTCAAAATAATAATAATAATAATAAAGTTAATATATAGGAGAGGCATGATGGCAGGAAAAAAACAACCCAGCAAAAAACAAATGCAGAAAAAAAAAAAAAGAACAAAATTGTCCTGTTGAAATGCACAGAATATTTCCAGCAACCTGACACTGCTGAGCAAGATAATTTCCTCTGCCCAGTAGAGAAGCTTGCTATTTTTCTAGGACCCTGGGGCAAAACTGTTGATGCTAAAGCTTACAAGTAGTCCCTCTCCTTTAAGGAAAAATGATTCAAACCTTCAGTTCTTCAGCATGTGTGAGTTCTCCTCCCTTCTCCTAAACAGCTGCGTGAGGAAGCGACGACACACACAAACTCAAACACGTTCATCAAATACAAATACTTCAGTATTTAAAGGATTTTTTTTCTTTCTTTTTGAAAGAATAACAACCCCAAGCTGTCTGAGCACTGAAGACAGGGGCAAGGAGTCAGTGCAAATTGTTGGCTGAATAAACTTTGTGCCAGAATTAGTAGTAGGTGGATTGATTGTCAGTTCAAAAAGGAAGTCTAGCAAAGAGAAAGGCAGGGGGGTAGGGGGGGGATGTTTGGCTTGTATGGGAGCAGGGAGAGCCTGTGATATTTGCTACAAGCACTTTTATCTGTTTAGCTATGGAAATTAATGAAAATAAATGATGAGAAGGCAATAAATGGATCTGCAGCTCCCCTCACCAAGGAATGCTGATCCACTGTTTACACATCTAATGTTTGTTTGGAGACCCCGCAATCTCCACAGGATGCTTCGGTGCATATGGTGGTGTCACTGTATTTCTTTTTTATTTTAAATTTATTGATCCATGATGTAAGTGTTTCTGCAGCTCTGGGTTGGTTTACAGAGGTTCACTGTGCTGGGAAGAGGTGGTGCACCTCGAGCAAACCTCTGCCAGGTCTTGAGTACATCAAGCACAACTTCCCAACCCATCCCAGACCTTTTACCACACAGAGACTTGTCTTGATGCAAACCTGAGGTCCCTGAGGTCAGTTATGTGCTAGAGGTTGCCAACAAGCACCTATCCCTGATGTGTGGACAGGCATCTCCAAGCATCTACAGCCAGCCTTAACCAGAGGATGCTGCCAGCTCAGTGACCCCACTGCAAACAGCAAGACTGCTCCAACGATCTAGGCTTTCTCCAAACACGTCCCCACTCTTCTGGACATCAGCTGATGACATGTCAAACACTGAATTCAGAGTACAAGCTAACATGCTCAAGCTGACAGCATGCAATAGCTCCTAACCTGTGGAGCAGCACAGAGACTTTGAGCCTACACAAATCCCACAACACCATGTTTGTACTCTGTATGATGTGCCCTGCATTACTCTCTGGTCCTAAGACCAGTGAGTACAGAATAGAGGATGTACACATCATTAAACACCCCTAGCTTGGAAATGGAGTTGCTGCAACCAAATTGCTTCTCAGGAACAGTCCCTGGCCATGGTCACCCCAGAAATATGACCAGGACTGGCTGGGAGACCTCTCCTGCACCATGGTGAGGATGTGCTAAATGTCATTACAACAATATAATGGGTGAGATAATCCACCTCTAGTGCTTGGTCATGGCTACCATGGCCATGACCAAGCCTACGTGGCTACCAAGATGTAACCTAAAGTTAATGTGGTACCAGCTGACTGTTTGCAGGGGCTGGGAAAGACATGACTGAATTAAAAATAAATAAATAAAAGAATCAACAGCAGATGAAGGTAATCCCTGCTTGACACTCGGGTCATTCACGGTATCATCACAGAAGAGAAGGCTGAGAAGGGACCTCTTTGCAGCCTTCCAGTATGCAAAAGGAGGGGAGAGACAGGAGAGGAATTGGATTTTTACAGTGGTAGATAGTGGTAGGACAAGGAGGATGGATTGAAGCTGGAGGAGGGATGGTTTAGGTTAGATATCAGGGGGAAGTTCTTTAAGGAGAGAGTGGTGAGGTGCTGGAACAGGCTGCCCAGAGAGGTGGTGGATGCCTCAACCCTGGAGGTGTTCAAGGCCAGGTGGGATGGGGCCCTGGGCAACCTTGTCTAGATGCAGGACTGGAGGTTGGAACTCCAGGGGGCTTGGAACTCGATGATCCTTGGGGTCCCTCCCAACCCTGACCAGTTTGTGCTTCTGAACACAACACACGTGTGCAGCCCCTCCAAGTCATGCACCAAGTGATCCTCAGGTTGTGTCATGAAACAGGCAGTTAACAGGACAGTTTTAAGCAAAAAATCAAGAAGTCAATTTTAAATGCTGCCTTTTTTTTTTTTTTTCCATCTGCCATCAGTCTGTAAGTACAAACCCAAATCCTAGAAAGGTAAATCTCAGATCTGTATTGATACAGGAGATAACATGCCACTGACTCATGACAAGGTTCTCCCAAACATACCTGTGTCCTTGGTGTGGCACAAACTGCTGGATTTTGGGATGAATATAATAGAAAGTGTTTTTTTTCTCTTTGCAACCACACAGATAAGATGGATTTTACAGATATTAGGTGTGTTTTCCCAAAGGTGTGAGCTCAACCTTGGGAAAGTGCTGAGTAAAGGGATAAGTAATTAATGATGGATAGCATGTTCACCAAGTGCTTTAGCTGGAAAGAAAAGCAAACCTGCAGCATGCTTTACATTCCTTCCCTGCATTTTCCTGCCTCCTGACAGCACCCTGACCACCCCCTCTCTCAGCCCACGCTGCTGCCGTGTGTGTGTCGGGGGCTCCCCTCAGGACAGCTTCACCTCTCATCGGGGACTGGCATTTCCAATCAATTAGACATGTCACCACTGAATTTCTCTGCTAATTACTGGAGTTTATTATGTCTAAAGCCAGGTTAAATTCAGAATTCCAAAGGTCAAATGGGGTCACCCAGACAATCAGTTCCACATTTTCCGGAGTAAAAGAGACCCCACAATCAGTCACTGCCAAGTGGATTGTAATGACCAACCTGCCAGTTAATGGCCTGAGGTGAAAGTCTTGGGGATAGATAATGCTCTTGGAGAGAGAGGGGGAGAAAAAAAAGCAAAGCAGCAAAGAAAAAGGCCAGTTTGGAGGCAATTATAGCACAGATGTGTGGACCTACAATGCTTTCTTGGAGCCTTAGTGTGGCCTTAGTGTCTCCTTCACACAGCAAGAAGCTCACAGAAGAAGAGCCTCCCTTTGCACTAATTTCTGGGTCTAACCCCGTTGCTAAATGTCATTTGAGGCCACAATGAAGGCAAACAAGTTCAGGGGTAAGGACAAACATCCCACAAGTTGCTAAAAAACATGCCATGAGGTCTGCAACCTGCTGCTTCACTCACATCTAGTGATGGATGTGGTGGTTGTAAGAGGGTTGGAAACCGAAGAGAGCCTGGAAGGGCTGCTCACAAAAAAACACAGCACACAGATCCCATCAGAAGGAAAAGAAAAACATCTCCCCATCTGTTCTGGAGACGAAAGGGTTCTCAAATCTGTCTTGGCTCATTTCAACCCAGCATCCTGTGGGTGGGAAACGTCCTGTCCCTCAGCAGCATTTTGGTAGGAGCAGGCTGTAGCAGAGCATGAAGCACTTCAGGCCAGCCAGAGCACGCAGGGAGGCTCCAAGTGCTCTGTGTTTGCAGTAGCAGCTGCCTGAAGAGCTTTGCCTAAATGTCAACACTGTTTTTTTCAGAAACAATTACAGGGAATGCAAAAATAGCAGTCAGGGAGTTACGTACCTCTTCTCCATCCCACGGCTGGCAGATGCGTTTGTACCATTGAGGAAGCCAAAAGGGGATCCCTCTAACCCTGAAAACTCTCCATAGAAGATAACACTGCAGTGTTATCCCTCACTTTTCAGGGAAAAGAGACTCCCATTGGATGGTCCTACAGCTGCAGAGCCCTGACAGTCTACACTGACAAATTCTTCGTGGTTTCTTGCATGGGTCTGGCTGTACAAGATGAAGTCTCTCAAACAATGTCCAGGGATGGATTTGTTTTATCCCATAGACAGTCTGGATGGGGATACCCTCTTTTGGGAGAGGAGGAGTGCTGAGATCTGCAGGCACAGGACACAATGAGGTATCTGGTCTCAGTGTGAGAGACTGTTCCTGGGTTTATTGCATGTGTTAGTATAGCTGTTGGGGAAAAAAGGATACTTGGTCCTGAGAAAGACTAAGTCAGTGCAAACATCTGCCTGTCTCCTTTGTGCCAGTGCTCAATGAATCCAACATTAATTATATGAATCATCCTGCAGTTAACAGTCTACCAAAACACATTCCTGATGTCATGCTTGGAGGAAACACATTAAGTTACCTTTGCTCTTTAGAGTAGAAACTACCGACACACAGACTTTAAAAATGCTTGAAAGGTTCCTTCCAAAGAAAGCTTCCCAAATGATGTCATGGGAGCAGGAATCTTGTACAAACACTGTATTTCACCCACAAGACATCCAGAGAGATTTACAAGTGCATAAATGTACCACAAAGGCATCCATGGACCCAAACTCTCAGAGGAAGGACAAGAGCAGGTATTTACGTGGGAGTTCAGGACAGAAGATGTGAATTCTTCAGGTGAATTAAAGGAAAGGATTTCTAGGGAGTCAGAATGACGTCAAAAGTGTTTGGATTCAGATGAGGCAGCAGAACCAAGAGTTCAAGGACCATTATTTCAAAAAGTCCTGACCTTAACCTGCCTCTTGTTCAAGCAGTGACTCATAAAGCATTTGTCAGAGAAATTGTCCTGTCCATGTAAGATATGCACTGACTGGGTAGACAAACAGCCCCTCATCTATCCACATGACCTTCTTCATGGCATGAACATCCCCTCCAATCTTCCCAACCACCCAAAACCCCAGGCTTCATTATGTTCATCATACAGACACAACCACTGGGAATGTCATTATGGCACTGGATGTCTTCTTCTACACATGGACGGTAGAGCCAAGCCTGTACTACAAACAAAACCACAGATATACCCAGTACAACTGAGTACTGACCAGGTGCTCAGTGTGCTGGTTCAAAATATATTTCTAAAGGAAAAAAAACTCACCAAAAAACAGATGAAGACAAACTAAATTAGGTGGCCAGGATTTAAATTGCTTCCACATGCAGGTAGGAAATAAACCAAGAAGATAATTTTCAAGGGTAGTTGAGTACACTCATCTCCAATCCTCCAATCACAAACTAGAAAATCACAGAAACTGGAAAAAAAAACCCAAACTTCATCCCACAACCCAAACAAACTTTTGGAAAAAAAATTGAAAAAATTGTAATGTCACAGTAAGACTTTAAAGTTCTTTTTTAATAGAAAAGAACATAAAAGCCAGGCAGGTTCTGGGATGGATTTCATTCTGCTGTTCCTACTACAGACATCTATGATGATAATGACTCTATCAAGTAATATGAAGTGATGAAAGATATTTAACAGGTGCCTAAAGCAAGATAGACACAAAACCATGAGTGCAGAAATTCTGGAGCACTTAAAAAAGTTCTCCCTGAGTCTGACAAGAAAATACCTATTAATCCCTACTAACAAGAAGCATGCTTGGGAGTTCAGAGGTATCACATGAAAAACAGAGGAGGCATTAGCAAATAATAACTCTGTGCACTTACAGTGTAAGGAAAAGGCCCAAGAGAGCAAATACTTGCTTCAAAGAAAGGAATAAGATACATGAGCCTACAAGAGAAACAACTTTTGAATCATATTTAAAATGCAATAATTAAGAGAATGGTCTCTGACAGCCACCGGGCAGCGATCCGGGAAAGCACTCAAGCATGTGTTAGATTTAAAAGCTTAAACCCAAGAGGTATGGAAGTGCCTATAGATCTCAGCCAGGGTTTCTGCCTTGCCCAAATCTTCCCTCCCTGGGGGTGCTGGTACCCAGGCTGGGCTGGAGTGGAATACCAAAGCAGGGGGTGATTAACAACTGGTGCTTTGAAGTGACCTGAAAATGTAAGGTCTGTTCAAGGCAGCGGGGAGGAGGAGACCTGGCTGTCAGTGAGATTGGAGGAGACAGATGTTTAATGGAGTCCAGGATTACAGATCTGCCAGGCTTCACATGTAATCACCAGCTTCTTAGGTTTCCTCTTTCTTCTCCCCTTCTCCTGGGTCTATTACAGGGGTCAGGGGCTGGGGGAGGGGAGGATGGAGATTTTCAGATTTCCAGCTAAATTCCTTGAGCTGCTCTTAATACTCTGACCTATTCCCAGTTGAAACCACAACCTACCAGTCTGGCAGGACTCAGAGAGACAGCAGTGGATTTCCTTCTTGATTTAAACAAAGAGGAGCAACACATTTAACTCCATGAATCCACCTCCTTCTCCTCAAACAGCACAGTAGCTCTACTGAACCGTCTGTGTTTGACCCAGGCCACACCACAGAGGAACAGCACAGTGATCAATAGTGCCAGATGACCCACAGGCAGCGTGCCAGGCAGCACTGTGCCCCAGGGGACACATCTGCACAGCTTCCCACCCATCACCAGCTCCTGAGGATCGATAGTTCCAGAGGATTCTCGCATGGGAAGTGACTCTACAAATGCTTTTTGCATTTATGGGCATTGCTCACTCTTTCCTCCAGTCTCACTCATTCTCCATCCTCTGTGCAAGGCTGCTACTTGTGAAAGCAGAGCCCTGTGAATTAGAAGGACCAATGTCCTCATTTAAAAACACAAAGGACAGGAGGAGGGAGATCTGGTTAGAATGAATGACACATCTCATTCCTCATGTAATGACTCCAGGCAATCCTCTATAATTGTGTCCCCTACATGGATACTTTAAGGTAGAGAGTCCCAAAGACAAATTAAAGTATCCTCTACAGGAACACAGCACCTTCAAAAGCCTCCATGCACCCTCCAGCTCCTGGGAGCCTCTGAAGGAATCCATATGATGCTGGCAAGATGAGAGATGAATGCTGACATCTGGCATTGCTGAAGCTCAATCCAAATGTAAGCCCACAGATGGCAATGTGAAAGCCATAGTTGTACCCCCAAACACTGGGTATCACTGTAGGGTATGGGCAGAAACATCCCACCACTGTGACAGAACCTGGTCTGTTCTGAGGTCTTTTTATGAGAAAGACTCTACCAGGCACTAAATTGTGTTCATGTGTGGACAAAACCAGCCCCAAACGCTGGTCCAGGGGTGACTGAGAGGTTCAGCTCTGACACAATGCTCTGTCACAGCCATGTGTCGTGACCAAGGATGTAGGACATACATGATCAGCTGTAAAATTTCACCAACTCAGAGGGCAGTTATAAAAAAGAGAACAGCTCTTCTCCTGAGAAGCATTTCCATCTCCAACACCTGCAGAACTGCTCATAGTAGATCCCTGATGGTTCCATAGCAAAAATGAGGAGAGGTGACCCCCTCCAAAATCAAGAGCTAAATTCACAGAGCTAAAAATTAATTAAGGAACTAATCTTTATTCAGTTCCAACTATGTTCTACATGTAGTACCATGGGAATAAAGGTCCTGAGGCTCTTCTGAACTTTGGCATCCAGGAAAGTTTTCCAGCACTCACTGGGGCATGCACACCAGCCTCAGGGGTCAGGAGGAGACCTTGGTGTTCTACAGCCAGTGGTGGGAATTGCAGAGAGCTCCAAATGATGTCCTGCTCTTGGAAATATCTTCTCTACCTTCAGGACACATGGAGTCAACAGCAGTTTGCCCACAGTCATGCAAGGACTGTGTGAGCAAGGCAGGGTGTGAGTTCAGGTCTCCTAAATTCTGGACTGTCTCTCAACATCAAGGTTTTTCTCCTTTCCAGTGCACTTAGTATAGTACATGTTTTAGGGCAAAATGGGGTGCTTGAATACAGCATGAAACTGGCTTACAAAAGCATTTCCAAAGCATAAAAAGAGCTTAATTCAAGTGTGAAAAGCCCAAGGCTGAGGGACAGTGGGAGATGAAACTGCAGATGCCCATACATCTCATGGGACAGAGTCAGCTCTTGGAGGAATTTCTCCTATTGCCATAAATGGCTCATTTGGGGCATCTCCAAGGCCTCGAATTGGCTCCTCACCTGATCACTCCAGCTTTCTGAGGTATCTACCACCCCACTGGAACACACAACCAACTCAGCAGGAGGTAAAGGGACTCCCTACTCCAATAATTGTCCCAAAACTGCTTACTCCTATGATACCCATGTGCTAAGATCAGGCTGAAAGATGGTTTGCTGCAATAATATGTGTTCTGCTGATAACAAAGTATTTTCAAAAGACTCAGCAGCACATTGTGTCACAGTTTTGCCAGTGGGCCAAGCTGCTTTTATCATTCTTGGCTGAGTAACACAGGCACTCACAGTCTTTTCCATCCTTAACTGAGCATCTTTATAGGATTTTCAAACCATACAGTCATATTGCAGAAGGAATCTGACCTTATTTAACAGGCCCTTAATTAGGTGAAAGCAAGTGCAATAGGGAGTGGAGCTCAGCCTCTGGTATCGCTGGGGGTGATGAATGGCATCTTAGGAGCAGGAAGGAACAGTCACAGAATCACAGAATATCAGGAGCTGGAAGAGACCTCAAGAGATCACTCAGTCCAACCCCCCTGCCCGAGCAGGATCATCTAGAGTAGATCCCACAGGAACGTGTCCAGATGGGTCTGGAATGTCTCCAGAGAAGGAGACTCCACAACCTCTCTGGGCAGCCTGTTCCAGTGATCTGTCACCCTCACAGGGAAAATGTTCCTCCTTATATTAAGATGGAACTTTCTATATTCCAGTTTGGAACCATTTCCCCTTGTTCTATCACTGGCCATCCCTGAGAAGAGCCTGGATCCATCCTCATGACACTCACCCTTGACATATTTATAAACATTAATGAGGTGACCCCTCATCTCCTCTTCTCCAAGCTGAGGAGACCCAGCTCCCTCAGCCTGTCCCCAGCAGGAAGATGTTCCACTCCATTATCTTAGTTGCCCTGTGCTGGACTCTCTCAAGGAGTTCTGTGTCCTTCTGGAACTGAGGGGCCCAGAACTGGACACACTACTCCAGGTGTGGTCTCACCAGGGCAGAGCAGATGGGGAGAAGGAACTCTCTTGACCTACTGGCCACCCCCTTCTAATACACCCCAGGATGCCATTGGCCTTCTTGGCCACAAGGGCACACTGCTGGCTCATGGTCATCCTGCTGCCCCCCAGGACCCCCAGGTCCCTCTCACCTGCACTGCTCTCCAACAGGCCAGTCCCCAACCTATACTGGTACCCAGGGTTATTCCTCCCCAGATGCAATACCCTACACTTGTCCTTATTAAATTTCATTCAATTTCTCCCTTCCCAGCTCTCCAACCTGTTTGAACCCTGTTGAATGGCAGCACAACCTTCTGGTGTGTCACCAGCCCTCCCAGCTTCATGTCATCAGCAAACTTGCTGACTGTGCATTCTATTCCCTCATCCAGGTCATCAATGAAGACGTTGAACAACACTGGTCCCAGTACCAACCCCTGAGGGAGAACAAAGAGAACAAAAGCTGCCTTTGCTGCCAACTGGGATTACACTCCTTGTTTGTTGGAGATTGACTGAAGTCCAGGAGCTGTTCTTCCCTGTTTTGTGCAGGACCTCCCAAGTGCAGGGCAGCAAGGCAATGGAATGGGCACTTTGAATCCTCTTCTTTTGAGGATTTGGAGAGAGCCTAACAAGATATATCTTCATAAAGAATCTGTGCATTTCATAGATCATACAATTGTCTTGGTTGGAAGGGGCCTTCCAGATCATCAAATCAACCTGCCAACCACCACTGCATCACCACCACCACCCTCAGCACCACATCTACCCATCTTTTAAATCCCTCCATGGATGGTGACTTCACCACTTCCCTGGGTAGCCCGTTCCAAGACCGAACAACCCTCTCTGTGAAGACATTTTCCTTATATCCAACCTAAACCTCCCATCACCCAACTTGAGGCTGTTTCCTCTCATTCTATAGCTTTTCACTAGGGAAAATAGGTCAGTCCCCACCCCACTGCACCCTCCCTTCAGGCAGTTGTAGAGAGTGATGAGTCCTCCCCTCAGCCTTCTCCCAGCTAAACACCCCCTGTTCCCTCAGCAGCTCCTCATAACCTTTGTCTTCCAGTCCCCTCACCAGTCCTGTTGCTCTTCTCTGGACACGATCCAGTACCTCAACATCAATGTCCAATGTGAGTGGCCCAAAACTCTTTCAAGTCTTGACTTGGGCCTCTCAGATGCTCTGCTGACCCTGCACTTATCTAGAATGACAATCCAGTCTAGAAGCAGCCACCTATTCCAAGGAAAAGACTATCCTGTCAGTGGAATCCTCCAGAAGCCCTGACCATCTCCAAAGTGTGGATGTGCACAGAGGAGTAATCTTTCACACTATGCACATTAGCTCCTTCCACACCATGACCATCAATACTCCAAGAACCAACAAGACAGCAGGGTCAGGTGACAGAAATCTGCAACAACTCTGGAGATGTTCAAGGCCGGTTTGGATGGGGCCCTGGGCAACCTCATCTAGATGCAGGCCTGGAGGTTGGTGGCCCTGCCTGTGGCAGGGCGTTGGAACTTGATGATCCTTGGGGTCCTTTTCAACCCAGACCAGACTGTGATTTGGGGATTCTGTGAACAGCAGTGGCAAAATTTACAGTTTCTGGGCATCTCTGTTGCTTTTAAACCCCCAGGTCCTACTTAATAGCCAAGCTCAGCTTTTTGTTTTCAAACAAAATCATTTCCATCTTCTCTGGTTCAGGACCAACGATGAAAAACATATCCTGCACGCAACCTGATGGCTCACAAACAAACAGATGCAAATTAAAAGGGAAAACTCTTGAGTTATTTTTAAAGCTTGTGATCTTGAGCCAGTCTTTCTGGGGACAGCCTCAAATTGACAGTCCCCTGGAAAGAGCCACTCCAAACCTCGGAGTTAACGCTAATTGAATTCTTGTGCTCCGACCACATTTGAAGAAATTAAGCTATAATTAAGTGAAGTTATTAATGATTGCTTTAACTAATTGATGTGATAACATAAGCAGCAGACAAGATTGTAATCACTGGTTGTGAAATCAGAAGTAAACTAACCAGTCACCACCTCTTCCTCGCAGCTTGTAAGTCTGCTGCAAATAGTGACTCAACGGGACGAATACATCTCAGGAGACAAACAGGTATAAGCTTTCCACATTTTAATGAGAAACAGACACTGAAAGGCCAAAAAGACTCTGTCAACGTGATTTGTGATACCTTTACTTAATTTTTACCAAATGTGCTTTAGTTGAAGTACATATTTATTTGATCCTTCATTGGCAAGGTTTAAAAGAGCCCCTTAAATACCTATATGTGCTTCTGCTACACATGACCCTACCAGTCTCACCTTCAACACACTGTAATGGTTTTGAGGAATGATGGCACTGCACAGTTGTGATTTATTCTGAGAGCATGGGTGACTTGCTGCTAGTTTACAGGGAAAAAAACATAATTTTCTGCTGGAGCATGAAGCTGACTCACCTGTACAAAACCAGCCTTTCTGCACAGAGATGGACAGAAAAAATTCCTTCTTCGAGTCAAATGTAGGGTTACTCATAAACTGTTTGCAGAACAGAGCCTTCCCTAAGCCATTAATAACTCAAAAGTAGGAGGCAGCTCAAAGCCTTAGGATTTTAGCAGCACAAAGTTGGGGCGTCTCGCTGTTTGCCTTCTGCTTTTCGAGCCTTGAAGTTCATTTTTCTATCTCTTCCCTTTGATTCCTCTGTATCAAAGGGAAAAGATGAGACTCTTGTGTCTTGGAGTTGCTTCCAGGTGCTGCATCAGCTTTGCAAAACACACCTAGCCCTGGCAGAGACCCAGAAGACCTACATGCTGACCACAGAGGTATACAGGTGGTGATAGAGGTCAGCTTCCAAATACTATCCCCAAAATGAGCATCCTCTACCTTCTGACACGTACAGCTTGGCTGCATGTGCATGTGTGACAGTGAAACATCAAGAAAAGCATGGTCATCCAGCAGCTGGAAGAGAAGACAGCAAAGAAACAGGGCCACCAGGACTGAGGGACTGCAAGTCCAGAAAAAAAAAAGATGACAGGGACCCAAAGAGAGATATGGTCAAGGAGAGTGGGCAAGCAGTGAAAGGAGCATCTCCAGGCAGCTTGTAGGCTCAGGCTGCTTCTTTGGGAGGAGAAAGAGTCAAAAAGAGGGTTAGAGGGGAAAAAGCAACCAGAGGAGGCGTGTGGGTGTGTGATGAGGAGCAGAGGAGATGTTGAGACAATGCAGGCCTCCTTTCCCTGTTCCTCCAGCAGCATTTCCCATCTGGTCCTCATCCCCTTAGATCAGTGTGTGAGGCAGAGGACTCTCCAGTGTCTGTGCACCAGAAACAAAGAGGGAAAAAGAAACAGCTCAAGCCTCCAAAACACCAACCTCCCCATGATCCCCTGGGAACATCTCAATACAGGAAAAAGTGCCGTTCAGACAGAGGAGTGAGGAAATTACACCCCAGAGCAGCCCCTGCTTTGACCCCACCACACAAGATCTTCCAGTGGGAAACACCATCCAGCTTGTCCTCTCATGCTGGATATGTTGTAAAGGCTGGGGATAAATGGCAGCTCTGACAAACCATGGCAGATCCCATGCATGCACCAACCCTTCCCTGCTCTGTTGACAAAGACTTGGAAGCCACACTTGTACTTGAAACATGCAGGAGCCCACACCTCTGGGAACTGATGGGAGCTTAGTCTCCAAGTTCTGGTGACAAAGATTCCCCCTTCCCTCAGTTGATCAATTTCCCTATAAAATATGTGTTTGTCTTTAATGGAGACCTTCTGATGGTGCAACAATGCTGCATCCCACTGCCTGACAGCACAGCACATCCAATAGTGCTGACAAGTGCTGCCTGTCAGCTCTGGGGGTTCATGGGAGCTGCAAGGGGGGACCTTTTTCAGACACAGACTACAAGGCTGAGCTGGGTTCCCAGTTCCCCTTGGAGCCCAGGGAGCTCATTTCTTGGCAAAAAGCCCTACATGAACCCCAAGGACCCCCAGGGGCACTGAGGGAAGTTTTTCCACGTAGAAGATGACCTTAAAATGCCAGGGGAGAGATGATAGATAGATAGATAGATAGATAGATAGATAGATAGATAGATAGATAGACAGACAGACAGACAGACAGACAGATTGTTTACAGCATGAGAAAGCCTCTTTTAGTAGCCAGGTTTATTGCAACAGCTCTTTGAAGGTGTTTTGAGTTAGAGACTCCTTGCTAAGCTGAGTCCTATCACCTCACTGCAGAATAGTTTGGGGCATGGCAAGAGCAATACTTGCTGGGGCTGCAAAAGCCATGACAGGACTGAGGGCTTCCATGGCCACTGAGGACTGGTTAGTGATGGCTGCTTTTAAAGGAGCAGATGCATACCCAACAGAACCACCTGTGTCTAGGACACAACCAGGGTTGAGCCCAGCAGACAGAGCAAGCAGAAACCTCCTCCTTCCCCAAGGATAGGTAGGACTGGTACCTACCTGCCTTTGAAAAGGTCAGGTCAAGCCATCACCCTCCTGTCCCTCATCTCCACAGACCTCACAACACCAGGGGATTTCTGTGGGCAGTGAAAACTTCCAAAAATCAGACTTTCATCCCTTTATGAAAAGAACTGTATGGCCTGGCTTACACAGGAGACGGGATCTCTCCCTCCCCTTTGCTCCTCCACACTGCTCCTAGTCCTGCTTCCAGCAAAGTCAAACCCTCACACCCACTCTCAGCCCTTCAAATGCTCATTCACTCGAGCACTTGAAGCCCTTTGTATCCAGATAGGGACTGCGTGGCCGCGGTGGCAGCGCTGTCACTCACAGGGCTTGCTAGGCCGCAGATAACATCAGAGTCAGGCAAAGGCTTCTGTACTGCTGAGTGTTTCATGAAATCAAATCAGATTTTAAATAATAAGAGCCTATGCCCTTTTCACTAACCTGTCTCATACAGACACTCCTGGGCTTCAAGGACGGGTGGGAGATGGTGGAATAAAGGCACTCAGGGCTCCTCGGTTCTCTGAGGGGCTCCACCAACAACTTGTGGCCCTAAAGATTTTGCCTGATCTTATGTTTCCATATAGACAACCATAAAATGGGTCTGCTCGTGTTGTAGTGGTCAGGGAGGTGCAGGTAGTCAATATACCAGCAAGAATATATTCTCAGAAATTTCTGGAGAAAAAAAACCCAGTTGCTTCTTCTGTTCTGGATTTCATTTTTAAGCGAGTGAGTGGATGAGCAGTGCTGTCCCACTGACCTCTGCTACTGTCCCACAGGCCTCCTGCTGACAGCTCCTGGCTCTTACAAGACCAACCAGCCCAAGACAAACACCTTGTCTGTAAATCTGAATGGCTCCACAGAGCCCACACTGGTATCTGAGGTGACCAAATAGGCCTGCACAAAAAGGACACTGAGCAACTCTGAAAACACTGGATTGACTATTGGCATATCACCATGCTCGAGGGTTTTCTCCATGCTTGGAGCCCCATTCTGCTCAAAGCAAGGTCCCACAGAGTAAAAGAATGAGAAAGAGGAACAGTGTCTTGACAGGAGCTCACAAGCACCACCTGCCTCTGGTTTCCCACCCCAGCCCAACAAGTAACCAGGCCTGTTTTCACTTCAGCACTGGAGGTGACATCCCATCCTTGCCCAGCATGAAGCAGACCAGAAAGCAATCCCAGCTCTGTCATCACATCTATGAGTTATCACCATCTCACACCCTGTTTAATAAAGATCAATGTCCAGAGCTGCTCCCCTGGCCACTCCAAATTTGAGGTATAAATATCCACAGCTCACAGACAGAGCCAAAGACATCTCAGAGACACAAAGAATTTAAAATAAAATTATTCAAGCAGAAGAAATGACAGTCATAGATTGGAACCTATGAACTTTTCATGAAGAGAAGGATAGTCTTCACACACCTGACCTCCTGGACCACAGCTACCCTGCTACAAACCTCCCCAAACCCACCCTGCCTTATGGCTCAGGAGAAAACTTCTCCTAGCTGAGGTAAAGGTTAATACTTTCAGCCACCTAAAGAGGATGCAAAGAGGATCTATAAAATCACAAGTGAAAAGAGAACAATTATTCAGCTACTTTTTTCTTAAGGCAGGAATTAGTGGGTGGTAGAACTGCCATGAGGGTGGGTGAGAAGAGGGGGCATTTTGGCACATGTCCATCCTGGAGACTGGTGATTTCTGACCAGTGTAGCACAGTGCTGACAGAGGGTTGGAGCACAATGCATGTCATCTAGGGAAGATCTTGCTGTTAGGCAACTGGGCTATACTGGGAGGAAATCACACTGCTCTGAAAGTGCCACTGGAACTTGTAGGTATCCTCTAGGCAGTTCATAAGGGCAATAAGACACATAGAAAGTTGGTGTTTTATGTTTGGTGCCACCTACATGATCCAAAGTCAGGTGAGTAATGCTTGAAAAATCACTGAACTCAAACACATGGATAAACATGTCACTCTTGGACTGGTGGCCTCCACTGAAGTTGCACTTTAGGGCACCTGCCATCACTCCACCAAAACCTCTCATTGCTCCTTTTGTTTGGAGATCTAAAGCTCCTTCACAAGCACTCATGGATCAACCAGTTACAACATTTCAAGTCAACACACGTCCACAAGATTAATTATGTGCAGCAAATTTCTTCATGTGAAACTATTTCCTCCCCCTACCCCAAACAGAAAATTTCCTGGGGCCAAGCACCCCGCTGAAATCAGCCAAACTTCAACGGTGAGCACCCAGCTTGGTCCTTCACTGGGGCTGGGCTGGGAGTATTTTCACTAACACCACTAACAGAACAACAGGAATGTCACACTAAACTTGGCCTTCACCCTAGCAGGCAGCATCCTCCACTCTTGCTCACTGTGTCTCAAAGAGGCTCCAGCTTCTCCAAATACTCCACTTGGAGCCAACTGATTCAGTGTTACACTTATCTACACGGTATCGGTGGCAGATGTAGCCACAGTTTGAATGGGGGTGGAGAACAATGTGGTACACAGCAGATGCAGTAGCAACTCCCTGTCATGCAGCCAGTAGGACATGTACTAGGTAACATGAGGCTGGCACACACGTGCGCACCCTTAGTTCTCTACACCTGGCCCTGAAAAAACTGCAGTGGTGTCTAAATGCTACGGCCTCTAAGCCCCTCAAAATCACGAGATCAACAATGGAACACATCTTTGTAGCAACTGTAGTAACCACCAGAACTTCATGTGCAATTCTTATTCCACAGCATCATCAAGGTAAAATCTTTCCAGTCACCATGGACTGGTGGAAATTTCTTACCTGCTTCTCAGACATGATGTAGAGGTGCTCGTGATCCACCGAGAAGGCCATATCCCGTAGTATCGGGCCGGTATCCACCACCTGCACGATCTCATACTCCAGCGTGTTCTTGGTGGTGCCATCCACACGGATCTGCAGGGCAAAAAATAAAGCAGGGGGAGAACTTGAGTATTTTCCTGCTTCCATGGAGGTTGTAGAATAATAATTGGAGAAACACACTGAGGTCCAGGTCTTTTGGACAACAGCTACTGGCATCACTAAGTGAACTTTCCCCCTGGCTCCTCACTTAAAGGATAAAGCAGATTTAACTTCTTATGCCTGTCCCATCAACACAAGAGCACTGTAGAAGAATAATCCAGAGCCTGCTTGCTTTTATCACTGTCTTACTGTCATGGCCTGGACAAATCTACTGAGCTAAACATGGTGGCACAAAGGGCAGAACTTGTGGTGATGATGAGCAATAGATAAAAAAACCCACACCAGAGTCTGCAGGATTGAGTCACTCAAATGATAGTCAGACAATGTTATTGTTCTTACTGCTAATATTTCATGGAGCAATATATTATTGTGGAGTGTACAAAGCCACAGAGATTTATTTCTCTTGTTGATTGCACATATCAGATATTGAAATCAGTCCTGCACAAATATGGCACCTTATGATTCCAGACACATCTTGTAACAGGGTGTCACTTAGGAACACTGATAACTGGGACTATGAGAAGGAACCAGACACACAGTCCCAGTCTATCCCAGACAGTCACCCAGCAATACAGAATTAAAATGCCCAAAACCAGTGTTTTCTCTGTCTAAAATCAACTTATTGAGGTTGATTTCAACAGGAGAAGTTTTTTAATCCCTTTCAATACTATAATTGCAGTTCAGAACAGTCTACTTATCCACAGGACTGTCGAGTCACAGATTCACAAAGATGGAAGGGATGGATCTTGAATATCTCCAGAGAAGGAGACTCCACAACCCCCCTGGGCAGCCTGTTTCAGTGCTCTGTCACCCCCATCGTGAAGCAGTTCTTTCTCACATCAGTGTGGAACCTCCTGGGGTCCAACTTGTGGCAATTGCCCCTTGTCCTGTCCCCAAAGGCCACTGAGAAGAGGTTGGCCAGTTCCCTTTGTCTCCCACACTTCAGATATTTATAAACATTGATGAGATCCCCTCTCAGTCTTCTCTTCTACAGATGAACAGCCCCAGCTCACTCAGCCTTTCCTCACAGGGGAGATGCTCCAGGCCCGTCATCATCCTTGTGGCCTCTGCTGGACTCTCTCCAGGAGATCCCAGTCTGTTTTGTACCTGGGAACCCAGAACTGGACACAGGACTCCAGGTGAGGTCTGACCAAAGAGTAGAGGGGGAGGATCACCTCCTGCTGGCTCATGGCCAACCTGTTGTCCACCAAGACCCTCAGGTCCTTCTCTGCAGCGCTCCTCTCCAGCAGGTCATCCCCATGAATGGCAACAAAGAAATCTTGTTCCCCCAGGAAAGACAGGGGAAACAAGCAGAGAAGCATTAAAAGGACAGCAAATTGTGTGTGGGGTGCTCAGGGATGCTCAGATCCTTTGTTCTATCTCTCAACCTCCACAGAAGTGGGTGCACATACCAGCATTAGCTGTTGGGCTCGTTAAATGACACCAGAGGATTAGCAGTTTGTCATCTTGATGGGTCTGATGGTGACAGCTACACACTGCACAGCAGTGACATGTGTGGATGTCAAGGCCTGAAGCCCAACACTGAGCATCCATGTGTCCTGCCAGCTCTGACTGCCTGGGAGGAAAGGGCTCACTTGTGTCCATAGCAGGTGGCCAGTAGGTCAAGAGAGGTTCTTCTCCCCCTCTGCTCTGCCCTGATGAGACCCCACCTGGAATATTCTGTCCAGTTGTGGGCCCCTCAGTTCCAGAAGGACACNGATGGCCAGTGACAGAACAAGGGGAAATGGTTCCAAACTGGAACATAGGAAGTTCCATCTGAATGTGAGGAAAAACTTTTTCCCTGTGAGGGTGACAGATCACTGGCCCAGGCTGCCCAGAGAGGTTGTGGAGTCTCCTCCTCTGGAGACATTCAAGACCAATCTGGACACGTTCCTGTGTGCCATAATCTAGGTGATCCTGCTCAGGCAGGGGGGGTTGGACTTAGTGATCTTTTGAAGTCCCTTCCAACTTCTATCGCTCTGTGATTCTGTGGTCCCTGATGGCTGAGTTCAGCTCCCCAGATTCTCACTTGAAAGTGGACAACAACATAGCTGACCCACAGCTTAAGGACAGGGTTAAGGACAAATTGGCCAACATGCTCCAGATGAGTCATTGTCCTTGGGACACTCAGAAGAAAGGACAGAAAGGGCTCCCAGTTGGGGTTCTGCCTGGGGCAGCTCGATTGCCCCCACAGCAGGAACCATTCCTATTTCCCACAGACTCTTCCCTGTATCAAATCCTCACTCTGGGGGAGCAGTCACTGGGCTCTGTCTGTTATTCCAGCGCTGCCTGTCCCCCAAGTCCCCCGTGGCTGCTTGTCCCTTCCAAAGATCCTCGCCGATCCCTGCACTAAACAAACCTTACGCCTCTGCTGCTTTGACCTTCATTTCTGAGCATCATCAGGGTCAGATCTGTAAGGCCACTAGATATGTAAGCAGCCAATTATCACCCCAGGGCTCAGTCCCCGTCCTCAGCCTTTGCCAGGCCCCATTAGAGGAGAAGCAGCTCGGAGATGGAAGAGGCAGGCTGGAGAACGAGCCAGCCAGAGCTAACAAACCGCCAGGGCCCCCGGGGATCTCCCCTACGCAGGTAAAAGATTGCAGAGGTTTCACAACAGGAAAACAGAGCTCCTCAGAAGACATTTAACAGCTACTGCTAGCCTAATTACCTGCAAAATCATTATTTTGCTGAGGGGGGAGGGAAGAACAGGGCTCGTTCTGCTGTGAGTGTGCAAGCGCACACACGTGCGCCGATCCACACGCAGCCCGGCAACTCTAAGTGCTCGACCCTCTCTCTCATTAGGGAAAGAAGCCAAGGGAAAAGACAATTCAGAAGATTCAGAAAGTCTGGCAGACATTCACCCACACTGCACAGACCTGCTCAGCCTGGCTCTGGCAAAGAGGCGGTTGCCACCAGAGGTTTCACCCTTAATTCCAGTCATCCCCTTCACCGGTCTTAAAGTTTGGCTTTCTGATGTCCAACCCCAGGTGGGGAGCCCAGAGGATATCTACCTGCCCTGCACACTGTTCTCAGTCCTCAGAATCCAACAATCTTCTCCAAGAGAGAGATTTATTCCCAGCCACCCATTACAACCAGAGCGTCTGGGTTAGCAAAAAATTCAAAATAAAATCAGGAGAGTTAAATACTAATATTAAAACTAAGATGATAAAGGGAGTGGAACACCTCCCTTATGAGGACAGGCTGAGGGAGCTGGGGCTCTTCAGCTTGGAGGAGACTGAGGAGTGACCTCTAATGTTTATAAATATGTAAAGGGTGAGTGTCAGGAGGATGGATCCAGGCTCTTCTCCGGGATGGCCAGTGATAGGACAAGGGGAAATGGTTCCAAACTGGAACACAGAAAGTTCCATCTTAATCTAAGGAGGAACTTTTTCCCTGTGAGGGTGACAGATCACTGGAACAGGCTGCCCAGAGAGGTGCTGGAGTCTCCTTCTCTGGAGACATTCCAGACCCATCTGGACACGTTCCTGTGGGATCTACTCTAGATGATCCTGCTCGGGCAGGGGGGTTGGACTGGATGATCTTTAAAGGTCCCTTCCAACTCCTGACATTCTGTGATTCTGTGAGAAGAGCCTGTTAAGGGGAAATGAGAAGATTCTCATCAAAGCCTACAAATGGTCATGGAATAAGTCAGACACCGACACAATCTCTGCTCAGAAAGCTGCCCAAGCTGCCACTTGCAGAGAGTTTGTAGGACACCATCAGCCTGCTCTGGTTGTAATGGGTTCCTGCTCTGTTCCTGCCCCTCTTTACTGGCATCAGACACAAGCTCCACACATGGAGCTGGGTGACTGGCTTAGGTAGAACCTTCTGATTCAAGTGTGAGTATTGTTATATATTCTTATATTCAAAATGTTATTAGCCCCTGGGGTTAGACCCTGGCTGCTAGTCCCATGGGGATTTCTCCTTGAAAGTCCCTATGAACAGTGAGTGTCTCTGCAAAGCAAAAGGGAGGGAGCAGGAAGTGATGGAGAGGGCTCCAAGACTGTACACAAGTCTCAAAATGCCCAGTTCACCACAACTACCACTCACTCCTCCACAACCACCACCCATCCACCAAAGTGCTCATCACCACCACCCCCTGTGTGCCTGCTCCTACTGCCTACACATCTGTCCTCAACAGGCACATGGGTGCCCTACTCAACACCCCAAGCTCCCCTGACATCCTTTAACATCTGTCCAGAGAAATCTGGACAGACTGGAAAGATGGGCCTGGGTGAACCTCATGAGATTTAACACCACAAACTGTGAGGTCTTGCACTTGGGCAGAAGGAATCCCAAACACATCTACAGGCTGGGAGAAGAGTTCCTGGAGAGGAGCCCTGCTGAGAAGGACCTGGGGGTCCTGCTGGAGGATAAACTGACATTTTAGCAGTGAGCTCTTGCAGCTCAGAAGCCCAATGTCTTCTGAGCTCCATCAGAAGAGGGGTGGCAGCAGGGACAGGGAGGGGATTGTCCCTCTCTATCCTGCCCTTGGGAGGCCCCATCTGCAGTTCTGTGTCCAGATCTGGGGTGCCCTACTCAAGAGAGATGTGGAGCTGTTGGAGAGGGTTCAGAGGAGGCCATGAAGGTGATCAGGGGGGCTGGAGAACCTCCCCTGTGAGGACAGGCTGAGGGAGCTGGGCTGGGTCAGCCTGGAGAAGAGAAGGCTGTGGGGGGACCTCACTGCAGCTTCCAGTAATTAAAGGCAGCGGATGGACAGGAGGGGAATTGGGTTTTTACAAGGGCAGAGAGTGGTGGGACAAGGGGCTGGATTGAAGCTGGAGGAGGGAAGGGTCAGGTTGGAGATGAGGGGAAGTTCTTCATAGAGAGAGTGGTGAGGGGCTGGGATGGGCTGCCCAGAGAGGTGGGGGATGCCCCAACCCTGGAAGTTTTCAAAGCCAGGTTGGATGGGGCCCTGGGCAACCTTGTCTAGCTGCAGGCCTGGAGGTTGGTGTCCCTGCCTGTGACAGAGGGGCTGAAACTCAGTGATCCTTCAGTCCCTCCCAACCCAGACCAGTCTGTGACTCTGTGATTCTGAACACAGCAGCCATGTGCAGAACTCCCAGGGACCAGTTAATCCCGTTTCCTGGAAGACTGTGCTCACTGGGCTCCACTCTGCAGAGCCGACTGCTATTAAAACATCAGCACGATGCTTCCCGAAGGTCAACTACCAAGGGACCTATTCTGGCAGCTGTTTTGTTTGTTTGTCTGAACATTATCTAGGTCTGGCTGTTTATTTACATCCATTGAAGTATCAGACAATAAATATCCTCTCCCAGTAGCAAACAGATGCTTGCACTTGGAACGTTCCAGCTAGCAGTGACTTCAAAACGATCTCCTTAATGAGCAAACAACGCTATTAATCTTTAAAGACACAGGCTCTGGCCTTCCTGAGCTCCCACCCTGGCCACTGCTAGCCCTACAGGCATTCTGGCAAGCAGCCCACTGGTCTGGTAGATAAAAGAAGGTAAAAGATACCTCCCATCACTGGAGTGGTGCTTTTCAGCACTATCTGGGTCTCCCCAGCTGCTCTGGGGTCCACAGGAGGGTGATGCTTGGGCACAGTCTCCCAGGCAAGCTGGTGGCTGATGCCTCAAGCACACTTCTAAGAGTCAGATGGGTTTTAGAGGTTGGGATCATATGTTTATCAAAGAGGGGGACACACCAGACCCTTCCAAATCATGGAGGTGGACTCCAAAGGATCAAAGAAAAAGCAGTGGGGTTGAAGGACAAAGAAGGAATTGCAAGCACTTAGCACTGCAGCTTGAAGATCAATCATGGTCATGATGAAAAGCAAATAACTTTAAGCATATCAGAGCAACAGAAACACCTTCCTGCCAGTCAGGAGCATCAATCCTGTCCTGTGTTCATACATTAATGTGTTATTGCTCTGGAAGCTGGTTTGGGACTGTCTCTTTTGGGAAGCTTCACATGGGGAGGGGAGGGGAGAAACGGTTGAAGTGACCAGGCACAGCAGCAGCAGAGCTGGGAAACAGTCCCAAACCATATCAGCAAATTAGCTAATTAACTGCTAGCAAACAGCATAGTGTAAAAGGAGTTATCAGTAAAGGGACAGTTTATGCTAAAATCCACCACCCATACTAGATGTGCTTCAGGAACTTCACTTCAGACCCACCAAAGCCTGATCCTGCAGACTGAACCAATGCCTGGAGCTCCCAGGCATTGTTCTTAACAACACCCAGGTTCACTTTATCCAAGAAAAATCACAGAGTCACAGAGCATCACAGAATGTTTAGGATTTGGAAAGGATCACAAAAGATCATCTAGTCCAATTATTTCAGAAGCACACTCCTGAACGAGGACTCCTGTTAACACCTCACATCTATTTTATTCTCCACACAGCTTGGTCACTGGTGGCAAAATAATGGACCATTTCCTCTGTGCCAATGAAGCTCAGCTGTTTCCCACTCATCTAAAACCATCCCCTCCTGTCCAGAGCATCATTCCTGGCCCATCAGACTCAAAATGAGATTGTCTTCATTAACTCCTTTGTATAAAGCATTTGAAACCCACCCAGGACTCCTGGGAGGGTGGTCAGGATCAGGCCCATGATGGCTGGCCAGGCAGACAGCAGGAGCAGACACTGGTTGGATGATGGTCATTACAAATAATTAAATGAATAACTAAGTGGAAGAGGAACTGGTGAACCATGGCTCACCCAGCCAACCCGTCCCTCCCCACCATTCTGCAGCATCAGCAGCCCCCAGGCTGATGAAGGTAAAGGGAATTCATCATCCCTTCCAGCCAGTGACTGCTGGAGCAGCAACCCTCAGTCAAGTCATGCAGGTGGTTTACTTTGGACACAAAATTGCCCCAGCTCCCAGGGGAGGTGATTAAGAGGCTGCCAGGCAGATTGCAAGGGTGGATTTCCAAGGCAAAGTCCCACAGGTCTCACAATCCATCCCTGCTGCCTCCTGGGTGCAAGGGAGAGAACATAGCAGTGGTGTTGCCCCTGGAAGAAGAATTATTTTGGGGCAGAGAAAGCCAGACCTGGCAAGACAATCTCTGTCCTCCCCATATCCTGATGCTTCCCTTCTCTGTCCTCTCCTTCTCCCAGGCCTTCTCATTGAAATCACCATCATTATTTCTCACTATTGGATTAAGGATCTGCAAACTTCATTTCTAGGAGATCCAAAGAGCCCTGGAGCTCAGCACATCAATCCAGGCTGCTCCCAGCGATGCCCAGCCACAGCCTTACGACAGCACAGGGGCCACTAACACTTCATTGCTTTTCCAATATCAGCTCCTCCCTGGTTTATGAACCTAATGTTCCCCAGTGGATGCTGGGACTGCTGGCTGCTGTTCCTGGCATGGTGAGGGGGCAAAGACCCAGCAGACAGCACATGATGTAATGTCAGGCTTTTGTGGTGATCATCTGTTTCTGCCTTCCCATTGATTTGGGTTATGTGATGTAGCTCTATTGATCTCAGAGAGGACAGGGAAGGGGCTGATGACACTCCATGTTCCTCCTATTTCCCTCCCTTTTGGCGTGGGTTTTCCAGCTGAATAATCCATTCTAATTCACCTAAAGCCTATTAACAGGAGATCAATTAATAATAAAATATGGCATTTCAATAGCCCTGTCTATCTACCGACCCAAAAGGCCTTTAGAAACACTAATTGAAAAACCAAGGGCTGAGATCTCTCTTTCTTGTGCAGGACACTCAGCAGCCCCCTCTCTTCTCCTGCACAGATGTTTGAAGGTGCTGCTTGCCTGGGTGGTGCCAGCCCATCCACACACAGCTCTCAGAGCACCTTCAGCCATATGGAGAGCAGGATCCTGGCAAGCCAGGTGTTTAGTCTTCTCAACACTCATGCTTTCAATGCTGTCCAGACCCCAAGGGGCCATGACGACAGCCGCTTCCACCAGAGCTGATGCCAGCTGGTCTGGAGAGTCAGACCCAGCCCTGAGCTTCCAAGGAGGACCCACACCCTACACCCTGTTTTGGCTTTCACCCTCCTAAGGATCACCTCTAAAATTCCACCCCAAGCTCCTCATCAGTGTCTGTGTGACCACTCATCCAATTACATCCACAGACACATAAAATACCTCTGCAGAAGGCACCTACAGGCACAGCCCTCCCTCTGCACAGGATCCATACATACACCTGAATGCACACATCTGCTCCACACAACAGGAGGGACAGCAAAGCTGGCTGCCTTTGCAATCCCTCCAGGTTCCTGCTTTACATTTCTTTTTTCCATTTTTTTTCCCCCCAGGAGATTTAAACCTCGTGATTAGCAAGCAAGGGTTTATTTGCTATAGAATTGCAACAGCCAAGGAGAATTATTCTCCCCCCTTTCTCCATCTATACAGTGACTTTTTTTTTTCCACACAGCAAACAGAGGGTTTTCAAGGAAACAGCTTCCTAGAATGCCACTGGCTAATCCCTATCATCTGTAATCCTCCCTCCCTGTGCCCTGGGCTGGGCTCTGCCAGGGAGCGCAGGTGGCTGCACTGGGCAAGGACACGGGCTCTAATCCCCGCAGAGGAGTCACCCACTGACCTCTTGTGTAATCCAGCCAGGCTGCAAAATCAGGTCAAAGAGAGATGTGTGTGGCTGCTGGATAGGGTATCTCCACTGCAGGGTGAGCACAGCACACCAAGGCAGAGGATGTCCAGGAGAAAGATGGGACAAGATATTGATGGCCATCTGTGGTCACCATTGATGGTCACCTTAATGATGGTCACCATTAAGGGGTAATGGTTTTAAAATTAAGGGGTGATGGTTTTTAAATAGAGGGAGGGAGATTTAGATTGGATATTAGAAAAAAGTTCTTTACTATAAGAGTTGTGGAGCACTGGAACAGGTTGCCCAGGGAGGTGGTGGATGCCCCTGGATCCCTGGAGACGTTCAAGGCCAGGTTGGATGAGGCCCTGAGCAAGCTGATCTAGTTGGGGGTGTCCCTGCTTCTTGCAGGGGTGTTGGACTGGATGACCTCTGGGAGTCCCTTCCAACTCTAATCATTCCATGATTCTATGATTCTATGAGTGGGTCCCTCACCAGGGACAGCAGGTCAGGTGTGTGCAGCTTTCACATTCATGAGCCTATTGACAGATGACATCATTTTTGAAAGCCTGGTTCACACACGCTCCCCTGGCACTCCCTGATTGATAAATTAGACACTCAGGAGCCACGTGCTAATCAATGCAAATCATTAGTTTGTAACAACACAAGGCAAGCTTGGCAGAGCTCATTTTTCAAGGTAATGGCCTGCCAAGTGATCAGTGTTCAGCATCCAGCCCTGCCAGGAGATCTATTAACAGGCTGCTGGCACTCACCTATGGCACTGCACTGAGGCCTTTGCTGGCCAGTCCTCACCAAGGATGGGGGTTGTGCTGCTCTGTGCAGATCCAGAGCCTCAAACCTGCTGTTCTTTCTCCTTCCTCCACACATCACAGCTCCTGGACTTTGTCCAAGGTGTTTAGATCCTGCAGCACACCTATGGCTACTCTACAGCAATGAAGTCATCCCTTGTTCCTCACAACACACTACTGAATGAGCTGAAGGTGAATCCCCTGGACCTACCAGCTCTGTCATGGAGCACCCAACTTGACTGAGGTCAAGAAGCATCTGGATGATGCCCTCAGTACCCTGCTCTGACTGGGCTGGTCTGTGTGGAGACAGGAGTTGGTCCCTTCCAACTCAGGAGATCCTGTGATTCTGTGATTCTATGGTTCCTGGAACCTGCTTTCTTCCCAAACTGGAAAATTTTCATTTACACTGCCAACATTTGGAGGAGGGAGGAGAGAGATGGTTTTTAAACATTTAACCTGTTGCTGCCACCAGTCCTGGTTCTTCACAAAAAGAATGTAAATAGATGCTTTCAGTCAGGATGGGCTTTGACTGAGATTAAGGCAGCAACAATGATGGGAAAAAAAAATATGCAAATTAAACTTTTACATACAAGAGCTGGGTGGCAGCTCTCTCAACCCAAAATGCTTTCCTAGGTCTGGTCAGCTTTTAAGCAGGGGTCAAACTGCACATAAAACCAATTCAGACATGAGGGCTCAAAGTCCCACATGAGTTTGGTTCCAAAATACCTAGAAGTGCAATGTGTGGCCTGCAGGTCGAGGGAGGGGATTCTCCCCCTCTACTCTGCCCTCGGGAGACCTCACCTGGAGTACTGTGTCCAGTGCTGGAACCCCCAACATGAGAAGGACATGGACCAGTTGGAGAGGGTCCAGAGGAGGCCACAAAGATGATAAAGGGGCTGGAGCACCTTTCCTATGAGGACAGGCTGAGAGAGTTGGGGCTGTTCAGCCTGGAGAAGAGGAGGCTCCGGGGAGACCTTCTAGAGGTCTGTCAGTACCTCAAGGGGGGCTACAAGAAAGATGGGGAGAGGCTGTTCAGTAGGGCCTGTTGTGACAGGACAAGGGGTGATGGTTTTAAAATAGAGGGAGGGAGACTTAGATTGGAGATTAGGAAAAAGTTCTTTGCTGTGAGAGTGGTGGAGCACTAGAACAGGTTGCCCAGGGAGGTGGTGGATGCCCCTGGATCCCTGGAGACGTTCAAGGCCAGGTTGGATGAGGCCCTGAGCAAGCTGATCTAGTTGGGGGTGTCCCTGCTTCTTGCAGGGGGGGTGGACTGGATGACCTCTGGGAGTCCCTTCCAACTCTGATCATTCTATGATGATTCTATGTGTGTGTGAATAGGACCGACAGAGACAAAGATCTCAACACAGTTGGGCTGAAGTGCAAATCCTGACATGAGACTGCTCAGAAATTGAGTACTATGGGATGGGATGAGGACAGATGGATGGCAACATGGGCTGGATTATGAATACAATTCCTTTATAAGTGTCTGTTCATGGGGCTGTAGGACCAGATTCCTCCCAGAGATGAGCTCATCGTGCCGTGCCGGGAACGAAGTGACCCCGAGGGCTGGGAGCTGCGTGGTGGGGGGTGCACAGCAGCCCCACAAAGGGCCCTTTGACTGCGGCCAGACGGGGTGAGCTTTGAGACACCCACGCACTGGGCCACACAGTGTCACTTGAGAGGAAGCCAGATGCCCCTTGGCAATGGGAAGCATGTGGAGACGCGGGCACCCGCCTGGGCACGAGAACACACATCAACAGGGTGGCATGCAACAGGGTGCAATGCTCAAGCAGGTCTGGAGGCACCCAGAAACACACACTGGGTGTGCACACAGCCTGTCCTTCCAGAGTCACCTGCCTGGTCTGAGGATATGTTTACCACCACACCATGAGGTCTTGATCATAGAATCACAGGATGTTTTGGGTTGGAATGAACCTCAAAGATCATCTACTTCCAACCTTCCTGACATGAGCAGGGACACCTTCACTAGCCCAGGTTGCCCAAAGCCCCATCCAATCTGGCCTTAAACCCTGCCAGGGATCCAGGGGCAGCTACAGCTTCTCTGGGCAACATGTGCCAGGGCCTCATCACCCTCAGAGTAAAGAATTTCTTCCTGATATCTAATCTAACCCTGCCCTCTTTCAGCTTGAAGCCAATGCCCCTTGTTCTATCACTGCTCTCTCTGGGGATCTGTCCCTCTCCCAGTTTCCTGTAGGACCCTTTTAAGTATTGGTAGGCCACAACTGCATCTCCGTGGAGCCTTCTCTTCTCCAAGCTCAACTCTTGCAGTCTGTCTTCATAAGAGAGGTTCTCCAGCCCCCTGATCACCTATCTTCATGGCCTCCTTTGGATTTGCACCAACAGCTCCATGTCTTTCCTATACTGGGGACCCCAGAGCTGGTCACAGTACTCCAGGTGGGGTCTCATGAGAGCANAGATGCGGACCTGCAGGTTGGTGTCCCTGCCTGTGGCAGGGGTGTTGGAACTCAATGATCCTTGGGGTCCCTCCCAACCCAGACCAGTCTGTGATTCTGTGACAAGCATGCACAGGGTTTATATTCACAGCCAGCAGAGTCTGGGGTGGGAGCACACATGGACAGCAAAAGGACCCACTCCCTGCAGCAAACAGCACGGGGCATCTGAGCTGAGTAAAGGCACTTCCACACATGCTGGATGGCACCATGCCCTGGGAGGCTCCAGGCATCAGTGAGGGCAACAAGCTCAATCACAGCTTGTCACATTCAACCCTGGAGATCCACAGATCCAGTTGCAATTTCCCTTTGCAGTGTTTCAGAGATGGAGCAAAGCTCCTGTTTTCCCAAGGATTTGGGCACTTTTGTTGCTTTAAAGAAAACAAATCAAAATTCATATCCCAGAGAGTGTATTGTTGGTCAAATAAGAATCTCTGCTCTTGCACTGGTACATGTGTCATGTACTGGTGCCAAATGACCACAGAGAGATGCTGACAATGATGGGCTCTGAGTGCATAACTAAAAACAGAGAAATCTGGGGGTCAGAGCTCTTTGCTTACTCCCTTGCTAAGAGCTATGGGTTGGATGTGTGGATGGAGTCCTGGCTTGGGAACAATTCCTGTCAGCAACACTGGGACATGTTATCTCCAAAGCCAGGGGAAAGAGGAACCTGAAAGAGAAGCTCTCCAATGAAATCAGCCAGGCCAGCCCCTCTGTCCAGTCCTTTTTGTCTGCTGACATCCCTGGGGCTAAGGTCAAGATAATGAGGTCCTACATATCTCTGGGCCCCAGCCCCACTGACAGGGTTGTGCTCTGCAAAGGTTATTGTAATTCAATTGCTGGCTCTTTCAGCTCCTGGGCTTCTCAATGCCAAGGTGACCTATTAAGAACTTAATATCAGATAAAAAACATCCCTTGAAGCCTTTCTAACCTTCATAATCTATGTTTATCCACAGGAAAAAAAAAAGGAAAAAAAAAAAGAGAAGAGAGAAAGAGTGAATGCTTATTTCCCAATATTGCCTCAGATAAAAGGGAAGAATCATCTGGGGACAGTGCTCCACAATTTGCCCTTTCTCCTTTTTCATGCAGGCAGCAGGAAAACTGATCCAGCACTGAAACAGTGGATGAAGCCTCCTCCATTCACCTCCCATAATGGGACATAGACTTCACCTCCATGTAAGGCTTCTCTCATCTGCTGATCCACCTACAGCTCCTCTGCTGTTGTCTCTGATGTCTGACCAAGGGACTTGTCTCTCTGCAGCCTCAGCACACAACTCCTTTCTCACCAGCCAGTCTCAAATAAGTAGCAGAGGCCCTAGAGCAAGTGTCACCACCAGCCAACCTACAACCAACCATCTCCTCCTGGCTGTGTATCGCTGAGGCCTTCACCTTCCCATGGCTTCCTCTCATCTTCCATCCACCAGTCCTTCATTAATGACCCAAAGCCATCTTTGAGGTATTTTTTTTCATTTCAAGACCACAATTTGTTGGTCTTCTCCAGCATCACTTGGCTGGACCCAAATGCAATCCCCAGGACTCAGCTACAAGATGTTCCTAGTGTCTCTCAAATGGAGCAGAAGCTGCTCCTCCAAACTCTTGCAGAAAAGACCACAGCAAGCACATCCCTTCTCAGTCCCTCCCTCTCCCATTATACTCAGCTCTGGTGAGACCACACCTTGAGTACTGTGTTGAATTTTTGGCCCCTCACTCCAGGAAGGATGTTGAGATGCTGGAGTGTGTCCAGAGAAGGGTGATGGAGCTGGGGAAGGGTCTGGAGCACAAGTCCTGCCAGGAGGCTGAG
>VXBZ01005955.1:0-10493 GCA_013399135.1 Heliornis fulica
TTTATTGTTAGCCCAGTGCCATGCTTGCGAAGAATTTGAAGGTACGTGCTGTATGAATCTTTTCGACCATTCCGTATCTATCCATAAAAGAATTCAACTGGTACAAGGAGTTGAACAACTACAAGTAAGTGATGGATGGGGATGGTTAAACAACCTGCTCCAAGGATGAAATGTTGGAGGTTGGCTAGAAGGTCTTATACAAACAGTTATTTTGCTTGGCATAGTCTTTGTATACTTACTATTGTATATTCCATGCATTATGTTGTGCTTACAGCGCATGCTTGAGAAGGTAGTTAGCCAAGCCTGGATTGTGCAAAAAGAAAAAGGGGAAATTGTAGAGGGAATATTGGCTGCTTGTGAACTATATGTGGCTCAGGCCTATGTGCACAACCCAGCATTTGCTGATACTGAGGAAGAGTTACATAGACTACGTGACTGAATGCAAGGACACCTGTGCTTGGATGTGCAATAAGGAGGAGCTGTAAGCCTAAGGTAGGCAGGAAACGAAACTAGGAGGTAGGTAGGAAACGAAACTAGAAACTTGGCAAGAAACGCAAGAGAGGTGTACCTTGTGCACGTCGGGGAGCGTGGACAAAGATAGTTATCCAATGTTTAGATAGCTTAAGCACATAAATAATGATATGTAATCAATGGGATAGTGGTAAGGGTGTAACCATTTATACAGTATATAAGGATGTGTCTTTGTCTAATAAAGTGGAACATTGATGATACTTCTGTGAAGACAGTCTCTGATTCTGGAAATGCTCTCCGCGACAAGCAGGTGTTTAGGAACCAGTAGGGACTAATTTTGTCATGCATCACTGGAAGAGATAGACCAGCAACTAGCTCCTATGTGATAAGCATTGCTGGTAATATATTGCAGTCGGGATCAGGTCCAGGACTAGATACTCATGCCTGAAAGAGATAACTTAGAAGTCTCTGAAGTATTAGGCCATACAGTTGTGGAATTTTATTTTGAGTTATTTATATCTTCCTTAAGAAAGGTTTGGAAATGCTGACTGCAATTTTTCCTTCTTTCTTCTTATTTTCATCAGGTTTCTGAATATTGTTACAATATACAATATTGCAGTAAGTATATCCACAACAAGAGATGCCAGAGTTCCTTTTTCTTCTGTGAAATAACTGTAAAGCAGCAGTCAATTCAGTCAATAGAATTATCTCAAGAGACTTTGGTAATCACAAAACCAGTATTAGGCAACAGGACAAACAAAAGAGCTCTTTAAAAAAGAAATTAATGGCGAATGAAAAAAACCAAAAGCATAGTGAAACCATCGAAGCAGTTTTGGACCTTTGTTAATGCAGTTGAAAGGTCAGGATGTTGTTGGTCAGTTCCTTAGTTTAATTACAATAAGTTAATCTGTTATAAAGGACACTAATGATGGTGCCAAATTTTCACTTTTTCTTAAGTACTGCTAAACTTATTATGACTTATGAATTATTTTTTTTCTAAAAATTCTCAATTGCAAAAAGGGTTAATGATGGTACTCACTCTAAGGGTGTTGCAATATAGCCTAACAGAGATAGCTGAGACCCTGCAGTTAATTTTATCACATAATATCAAATAACATGGTGTCGTACATTTTTAGAGTGGAGGAAGATATGATGCTTTGCAACAATGAACAGAACAGAAAATCACAAAAGTCACAGTTCTTGACATCTACTTAACAAAATCAGTGAAAGCTGGTTAAACTGACACCCCCCTCCCCCCATGTCAATAAAATACGTAAATAAATAGAAAACTCCACAGAAAGCCAGAGGAATTTGCATTTACCTCTGGCTATTTTAGTAGAAGATATTACTTACGGTATCATGTACATGACAGAAATGTGCAAGATTATTGTACAACCTACTGAAGGAAAAGAAAAAGGAACATAATCCATTTTATTTTTTATAAAGCTTGTGACAAATATATGTCACATCAAATCACATAGAAATTTGAATTGTTAATTACTGGGCTGGACATGTATCTGCTTCATTTATTTGTATGTCACAATAAACATACTTACTGAACATTGGGAGTTTATTTAACATCTTTGCAACTGAGATGATGATGGAAAGCTGGCAAGACTTATTGAGGGATTGAAGACTTGAAAAGAGGTCAGATTTTTCCTTTTCTGGTGGATTGGATGTGTAAAGTTGCCCATTTTGACCAGGAGAACAGAAATCTTTTGCAACCCGAGTACCTCTGGATGGAAAGAACTAGAGAACTCAATCTGATTCACAATTCAAAAACATGAGAAGTCTCACGATGATTTAGGAACTTCATATTCTCAGAAAAATTTTGTAAAAGATCTCATATTTCTGGATCTTCAATGTTGCTAAAAAAAAAGATATTTTTATCCAAGATTATATTATCCTTCTAATACCATGTATCTATAACCCTGCTCATTAACATAAACTAGAAAGGTACAAGCCGTATGTTACATGTTTAGGAACTTGCTGTATCATTTCTCACTTCCCAACTCCATCTGACCTGCATTCACAGAAAATACAGCTTAGTGGCTGGCCCATATGCACTATAAACAATTTCTGTAAGTTGAGGAGTAACATAAATCTGGATTAGGTACAGACAGTATAGGACTGAAACTCAGTGCAATGTGTATGTATATGCTTGTTTTTCTCATTCTTTTATGGTTTGGTTAATTCTTGCCATAATAAAACTGGAATTTAGAACAGTACTTAAAATTCAAACATATTTATTGTGATAATCTATGCAGTAAGAATGGAGTAATATAAACTGGGAATTTTTATACAACTTGAGTGATGGTTGTGTACAGCTAGGTTTGAAATGAGAGGTTTGGCATGTCTCCATTTTGTGAAAAAAGTCCAGATAGGAAGAGCAGAGGGGAGCAGTATGTATGTTGGTGCTTTTGAAACCTTGTGACAACAGGTAATTGCACAGCTTTCTGATCAAAGGCACTGAACTCACCATAATGCTTTTTAATAACCATTCAAACCAATACAAATGTTTATATAAAGAATGACTTAAGGAGACTGGGGACACTGTGTGGCTATTTACCTCCAAATTTTAGGCCAAAATAATATGAGGGAATCTTAGGGATTCAAAGAAGAAGTTGTCCTTAGATTTATTCTTTGCACACTCAAGAATAATCCAGTGGCCCAATGAATATGTTTAGTGGACATGTTACTTATAGCTTTCATTTGTTTGTTCATTTGTGAGCTTTTTTGGTGTGGAGTTTTTTGTTGGTTGTTTTTTTTTTGTTTTTTTTTTCTTTTAATTTATGCTTTTCCTACAACACTCATCTTTCCAGACAGACAGATCTTGGTTTCATAAGAATTTGGAGACAGGCATCATTTTGTTAGCTGTGGTTTGATTTTATATAATTTTAGCTTGTGTTTCAATAAATCTGTTATACAGAGCTTCATGGTGCTTCAGAAGATCCATTACCTTCCCCGCCTGGCTGATATAATCAATACGGAATAGATTATTCTCAAACCATCCAGTTCTTTGTAGCACCTACTTGAATGTAACAGGCTCCCTTAGGAACCCAGGACTATTGAAAATCTTGTCCTGCAAGTGAACTGCTGCTTGGCATGTATCCTGTTCCTCTCCAGTTTCTGCATACTATATGTATCCTATGTAATTCCATTTATATTCTCAGTTGTCTCATTGATGTTGAAATACTGTGTGGAAGGCACAGTCTGGGTCTTGTACAGTTACCCAAGAGCCAAAGACTGTTTATTATGTTTGTATTTGTAGCTCTACTGCTATAAACAGGAGGCAATAAATCGGATACAAAGGTGAGAGCTCAGGTTTCTCATGAGAATAAAGCATGAATACTGTGGCAGTTGAAATTAGTGTATTTCCAAAGGCTCTTTTTTCTCTCATAAACACTTCCAATTTGGGCAAGAGCATCAGACTTTACATTGAAGTGAAAATTACATCCTGAGTGAAAAAGGGAAAACTGGTGACTCTGCTGAGAGTCTGTTCATATTGTTTGCAAAATACCCCTATAAATATTTAGGCAAGGTTCTATTTATTTTGATGTTAAAGTCAGGATAGTGTTGGGTTTATTTCTCTTGATGGTGTCTGTGGCTGCACCATGTTACAAGACAGATTTTTATAACTTGCTTCTAACAAGCAGTTCTTTGTCTTATACAAATAAGGGTGTGATTCCCTGGTGATTCCCTGATTTCATGGACATCCTCTGGATGCAGATATATGCTGACTAGAAGGATTTTAAAAACTGCATTGTCATTTGGTTTTAGTGGGAGGTTGATACCTTACCACTTGGCACCTCCAAATATCCTCCATACCTCTGAGTGTCCAGGTGCCTAAGCAACTCTGAGAATCTGGTAGAAATTATGTTCTTGGCAGAATTGTTTCAGTGCTGTAGCTGTTCTACAGCTTTTGTGTTTGTGTTTTCAGTTTTGTGTAGGAAAGATTCATCTGGAAAAAGATTAGTTTATTTGTTTACTGAAATTCACAAATATCCTTATCCATCCCAAAGGAAAATTTTTGTATGTTTTTGTATAGCAGCTGTGCATTTTATAAAGGGCTCAGGTTTGTTAACTGCTTACTCTTTCTGTTATCTCATGCTAATGTTTGGACTTCTATGCAATTTGGTGCTATTGTTTTCAGATTCCTTCTTGAAAGACTGAATTTTGATATGTATTGAGCTCATGGACATTCCTTTAGTGTCTTTACAGTTAGTATAATAAGTTAACATGCTCAAATCTTCGTTAGATCAGTTTTACAATGAAGAAAATGCTCCCAGTGTCATGGCATTGTTTGAAATAAAATATCAAGTAACCCTTGCAGAAGTTTGGGATCTCTGTCTGCTTTTATAGATACATTATAGAAAAGGAATAGAAATAGGTACTGAATGAAAATGTTAGTGCATACAGTGGAGGATCCTTAAGGATGGCCACACAATATGCTCCAGTGAAGGGTGTGAAATAACTGTCCTATAACCAGAGCACCTGATTTTTAAGGAAAATCCTTAAAGATCACATGATAAATTTCACTGCCACTTCAAGCCTTTGGGCGCTTATTAGTCAGCATTGCTTCAACTATCGCTGATAGAAAGATTTTGTATAGACCACTGCCTTCTTGGCAAAGGTCAGCTAATTGGCACAGAAGGTGGGATGGAGCTTTTAACTTTTTACTAAAGCCCTGATGCTTAGTGATTACAGGAATAAAGGAAAAATGTCTGGAAAATACTAGTTGCCTTTAATCTCCCATAAAGGGTATGCTAATGTGTCGTGGTTTTAATATTATTCCAGCACCGAAGTTGTGCTTTTTTACACTCAGTTGGTGCACTTATCAAGCTGTGTACTCCTTGGTGCTCTCCAGCTGCCGAGTTTGGGAATGACAAACTGCCACTCTGAGCTTAGCTGATCTGAGGAATATAGCACAGTTTTACAAAGCAAGCTGTCACTTCCTTTGAACTTTAGCAATACTGTGGGTTTTGACTGTCATGTACTGGAGGTTCAGGCTGATCCTAACCTTGTTACCTTTTCTGGCAGTGCTGTCAAATCTGATTCATTTTGTGCTTTTTTTTAAAAATATGATGTATCTATTTCTATGATAAAGCTTAAGGCTGGAAGTTGGTTCCCCCACTACTACAATTCTTTGTTGCACAGAACAAAAGGGATCGGTGTGGAGAGTTGGACTTAATGATCTCCAGAGGTCATTCTGTGATTCTGTCGTAATACCTATTACACAGACCAGAAGAGTGCTGTTACATAAAATAACTTTCTTTGGAGGTGATGATTTCCTATGTCATTAAATATATAAAAAATGCTAAACAAAGTTGTAAACTTTTATTAAGAATACTAAATTTTTGAGCTATATTTGACAGATTAGTTTCAATTTGTAGAAATTTGCCTCTCACTAAGGAGTATTTGTCACTGATATCTATTAATTTTATGATTTGCTTTCTATTTATTCTTGGTACATAACTTTTATACTAAATATTTTCACTTTAGAAATAAAGTATTTTTCTGCTTGCCAGCAACATGATCTAAACTCTTTCTTAATGTATGTGGCTCGCATTCATGCATTTTCAACCAGATAAATGATATGGAAAAGTTATGGGGAACAAAAATCTGATCTTTTGTTACAAGCTGCACTGATAATATTTCATGGATTACTTTAAGGAAGATAATTTAGTCCCTTGAAACTGTAATTTGTAGTAGCTTGATTGTGGATACCTAGCTGCATCTGACCCAAGGTTTAAGACTGATGCTGACTAAGGTCAGACTGGTAAGATATGACATGGCAGTCAAGTTGACTGATTTCTTTATGATCATCTCCCAGGATGATTCTGGAATGACAACAATTGAGCTAAACAAATGCAAGCAGTGATTTGCAACTGTGAGGTGCCAAAATCAGAAAATATATATCATGTCTTTAAAAGTCATCTGCATTGTTGAGTGAAGTAGAAGCCTAATATCCCATTTTATTCTGGATTAGGATGCAAATTGTAAGAGTGCAGTAATACAAGGTTAGGAGGCTTTAAATGATTCCCCTTACTAATTTTATGGTTCTTATTAAAATGCTAAAAATATTAAAAATTTATCCAGCTGTGTAAAAAATAAAAAAAAAAAAAAAACCAACCAAAAAAAAACCAACACCCCCCCCAAAAAAAAAACCCAAACAGAAAGGCCTTTAGTGGGACCAAGCCCAAATTTAATTTTTTCTTGTTAAAATTTATCACTGGGAAAACAGGTCTTGTCGGCATAGCACTATTGGCACCTCTGGCCCATTTGGAGGGTTAAAGCAGGGAAATCCTTTTAGTGAAATGTCTGATATATTGGTGTTTATTTGGCAATCAGAGGCTGAGACTGGTGGTCTCTTCTTGCAATGTCCCTTGCCTGCCCTGCTCAAATTTCTGCTCCATGCTGAGTGAGGTTTGGAAGCCCAAGGTGGGAGTCATTCGAGCAGGTGATGCCCCATCTCACTGGAAAAAAAAAAAGTACTTTAATAGGAAAGAAGAGATGGATAGTCTTGTCACATCAAGATTAGAGAATATTTTGTTAGGCAATTAAAGAGTGTACCTTCTGGATGATCTGACCAAACCCTCCATTCCCCTTATCCCCCTGTGCCACCTGTATGGGGGAGAGGAAGGGAAAGCCATCATGAATAAATTGTGTCTGCAAAGAAGGGAGTGGTGAGATGTTTTAAGACTTGGTTTTATTTCTCATTATCCTACTCTGATTTCAGTGTGTATGTGTACTAATAAAATGCTTCCTTTTTTAATTTTTTTTTATTCCATATTGAGTCTGTTTTGCCTGAGACACTAATTGCAGAATGATCTCTCCCTGTCCTTATCTTGACTCCTAAACCTCACAACATGTATTTTCATCCCTGTCCAGCTGAGAGAGTGACTAACTGAATGAGTAACTTTGGTGAGACTCTGGCTTCCATCCAAGGTGAAATCAGCACAACCTGTGCCTGAGTTGTGGTCCAAAAGAAAGGATACCAGAATTCTGAGTTTGTGCAACTAGTGCAAAGTGCCAGAGTGTTTCATCATCTGAGTTGGACTGAAGTGGAACTGTCAACTGTATCTGGTAAAAGTCAATAAATACAGACCCTATAAACAGTGACTTTAAGTGAGACCCCTTGGAGATCTTCTGGGTTGCAGCAACCTGGGACGACTATTCCCCTGAACTGAGACACCTCTCCGTCACAAACTTCCAAGAACCATCTGCTAGTGCAAAGCCAGCCTTCTCCAGACTCAACTATTGTAAGTTGAAGAGTGAAGATGCATTGATATTTGCTCTAAACTCAAAGAGGAACCTTTTAAGCATAAGCATGCTGCTTTCATCCACCTGAATACTTATATATGTGTTTAAATACACACATTTCTCTGTACAAGTGTGGGTGTACACTGGGCCCAAATATTTCTGCTTGTCTGTGTGTACTTACATTTTTAATATTTATATATATATATGTGTGTGTGTGTGTGTCTATATACCATGATTTAAGATACCTTAGAGTAAGTTAGAGTGAATCATGTAATCTTCACATCTGTGATTAAGTCACTGTTTTGACCATAATGCATTTTACAGAATTATTTTATCTCTTTAAAATTAGTTATTAAGTGCTGATAAAATTTATGTTTTAGCTTACTTTATACTAGTAATAATTCCTGAATTGATTAAATCATAACTGTGTCAAGCACCTTCATCTGTGACAATGGTCTAAGACAGTAGCTTCATTTTTAAATTAAGATTTCAAAGATGAACATACATTAGATTTGCTTTTCCCACTGTCCCTGCAGGTTTTTTTTGTTCATGCAACTACTTTCTTAAGACTGTGTGCTGTAATAACTAAGTGTAAATTCTTATAATTTTATGAGGTGAAAGAGTGCAAATTTATATAACTTTGCACAGTTTGTATGAAATATTGAAATGTGTGACTATATAAATCTTAATTTAAAATGTTTCTGAGAATTATTTCTCTATGTTTTATTTACTTTTATCAGGAAACCTTTTAACTGCTTTTGATGACACATATTTCTTTTATGTTTTGCCTTCAGTCTCATGTTAAAAGACTAAAAATTCTTTCTATCAATTTATTTCCATTTTCTACCTATTTATTTCTACTTATTAAAGAAAACTATTCCTCCTGGGATATGTTACACTTATTAGACTCCTAAATATGATAAAGAATATTTAATATAAGTAAAACTGTGCATTGTTAAAAATAATTTGTAGTAAAATGACTGAGAAGTAAGGATTCCAAGTATTTTTTTTTCTTTGTTAGCTGTGCTTTAGTTCATATATTTTTAAGTCTCTAATTCTTCCACTATTTAGGGAAATCCTGATTTACCAGGTTAGGATTTTGTATTTAATGAATACATAATACACTCTTCAGTGAAAATATTAATTTCCTTTTAATTTACTCTTAATTGCTCACAGTGAAATGTTCAGAAAGCTTTATATCAATGTAACATTTATTTTCATATACAAGGGGCAAGGATTTTATTTATGGAGGTGCTTTATGTTGTAAGAAACCTTAGTTGCAATCAATAGCATATAGTGAGCCATCTGGAAATTAAGTGGAGAGTGTATAGGCTTAAAAGTAAAATTGTCCTTTCAGTTACACACATGGGTAGGCACAGAGATAACTGATTTATGTGCAATTATGGTGTGAGAGTAACTTCAGCGTACAATTGAGTACATGCATATAAAAGAGAAATCCTGCCANAGGATTTGTGACAATATAATTCTGTATTCACAGTTTGCAGGATCTTTACAATATCACTTGGATTGGAAGAATGTATCCTTATCTGGATACACTAATATTATTTTAGAAAAAAAACATTTATAAGTGACAGGGCATTTTGTCACTAGATCTAAGTGACAGCTTAGTTTTATTTAATGTAAGTCAACATCTTAAAAGAAGAGTTTCTGTATAAGTAGAGGTAAATATGCAAATGAAAAATCAAGGATTTAAACTAGATGATCTAAGATTTTTTAGATTTAAAACACACCTAACTATTATTTCTGAAGTGTATTTATTATCTGAACCAAAACTTCAAATCCAATAGGAGGATTATCTCATGAAATTCCCAACAAGTCTTTTATTGAAAACAATAACTAAAGTTGTGATAAAGCTGAAGAATGGAATATACCTGTTTAGACAACTTCACCAGTTGAAGTATGGTGTATTCAATCTAAGATAAATTACATAAAAAGGAAAGTTAGAGACCATTTTAGACAGTTCACACACATGAATCTCTATCAATATTTCACAGAATCACAGAATTGTAGGGGTTGGACAGGACCTCAAGAGATAATGAAGTCCAATCCCCCTGCCAAAGGAGGTTCCCTAGAGGAGGTTGCACAAGTAGGTGCCAGATGGGTTTTGAATATCTCCAGAGAAAGAGACTTCATAACTCCCCTGGGCAGCCTCACTTCCATCCCGGGAAAGATGATGGAAAGACTTGTGCTTGGTGATGTCTCCAGGCACATAAAGGATAAGAGGGTTATTAGAAGTAGTCAGCATGATTTTTTCAAGGAGAGGTCATGTCTGACTAATCTAATAGCCTTTTATGAAGCTATAACCAGGTGGATGGCTGATGGTAGGGCAGTGGATGTGGTTTTTCTGGATCTCAGGAAGGCATTTGACACTGTCTCCTACAGCATCCTGGTGGACATACTGAGGAAGTGTNNNGAGAAATTGAATGAGATTGAACAAGGGCAAGTGTAGGGTCTTGCATCTGGGGAGGAACAACTTGGAGTACCAGTATAGGTTGGGGACTGGCCTGTTGGAGAGTAGTGCAGGTGAGAGAGACTTGGTGGTCCTGGTGGATAGCAATGAACCAGAAATGTTCCCTTGTGATGAGGAAGGTATCCTGGTGTGTATTAGAAGGGGATTTGCTAGTAGGTCAAGAGAGGTCCTTCTCCTTTACTCTGCCCTGGTGAGACCTCATCTGGAATACTGTGTTTACTTCTGGGTCCCTTAGTTCAAGAAGGACATACAACTCCTTGAAAGAATC
>VXBZ01005956.1:0-66980 GCA_013399135.1 Heliornis fulica
CTTTAACGATGTCCTCCACACACCACTTTTGGGTGACTCCATCTAGATGACCTCCCCACTCCCAGTGAGAGCTTGGGTGGCCATGCTGCTGCATATCCAGCTCAGCCCTCACTCACTCATTGCACATGTCCCACCCTCGATAAGGAAGCAGGAGGTCTGAATGTAGAGAAGTGTCTTTACATTAGCCATATAGCAGAATAAAAGGTTGGGGGAGGTGAGTGGGGAGGGAAGCAGAGGGTAATCATATGATGCTGAGACGGGAGGTTTAAGTTAGACATTAGGAAGAGGTTCTTTACTGAGAGGGTGGTTGGGCACTGAAAAGGCTCCCCAGGGAAGTGGTCTTAGCACTGAGCTGGACTGAGTTCAAGCAGCATCTAGACGATGCCCTCAGTCCCATGCTCTGACTTGTCTGGTCCTGTGTTGGCCAGGAGTTGGACTCAATGATGCTTATGGGTCCCTTCCAAGTCAGGATATTATATGTTCTTGTGAGACCCCACCTGGCGTATTGTGTCCAGTTCTGGAGTCCTCAGTATAGAAAGGACATGGAACTGCTGGAACAGGTCCAAAGGAAGGTCATGAGATGATCAGAGGGCTGGAGCACCTCTCCTATGAAGGCTGAGAGAGTTGGGGTTGTCCAGCCTGGAGAAAAGAAAGGGTCTGAGGAGATCTTGTAGCAGCCTGCCAGTACCTGAAGGGAGCCTATGAGAAAGCCGGGGAGGGACTTTTTAGAAGGGCATAGGACAAGGGGGAATAGTTTTAAGTTGAAAGGGCATAGATTTAGATTGGACATTAGGAAGAAGTTCTTCCCTGTGAGGGTGGTGAGGCCCTGGCACAGGTTTCCCAGGGAAGTGGTGGCTGCCCCCTTCCTGGCAGTGTTCAAGGCCAGGTTGGATGAGGCTTTGGGCAGCCTGGTCTAGCAAGAAGTGTCCCTGCCCATGACAGGGGGGCCAGAACTATGTGGTCTTTAAGGTCCCCTCCAGCCTGAACCATTCTATTATTCTATGATTCTATGATACTCCCTTCATCTCAGCTTCCCCACATGGCAATGATGCATTTTCCAGTAGAGGCATTGCATTCCAATGATTTTTGTTTTCATCCTCTTTGAGGAAAAATTCACCTTTGCCTCCATCACTGGAGAGACCTTGAACCGCTGCAAGGAGCCTGAGGTCTATTTCTCACTGATTGCCACCAGATTACTTTGGACTCTGCATAACACACCGACCAACTTTCACCAGATACTAAGACATGGCTTATTACATCTTTTTTCTCCAGTCAAACAAAATGTTAAGATTTACAAGAGTAAGCCATAACACAAAAGTAACACAATACAGAATTTAAAAAAACATATCAGCATCCCCATAGCTAAAAGAGCTAATAAGATTCAGCAAGTATCCATCATGCCCTGTGATATTCTACTACCCCAGTTTGTGGAAAGGGTGCAGGTGTAGGTAGTCTGGGGTCTCTGCCTGTTGGGCTTTGTCACCTGCAATGGTCTTGGGTATTCCAGCTGATACATTTCCCTCTTCTCCATTTTTCAGGGATGCTTCTTTCAGAGTTTGTGCCCATCTGGGCCCAAAATGCCTGCTATTGAGAGCATCAATTAAAGCACCTAACTCACCCCTCAGCATGAAATCAATTCATGTGCCTCCTTCTGGGTTGAGGATTCCTTCACAGGCTCATTCACCCAACTTTTGGACAGGACAGCTCTGAGGGGCATTGTTCTGGGACCTTTCTGAAGCTCCCACAAAACCTGTAGAAATCAGCACTGATGATACACGTCAGAGTCATTCTTCTGGATTCCTTCATGCCTGCTCCCATAACCATAACCCCATTAATTACTTGTAGCTGCCACACAGATCTTACACATCCAATGGAAAAGAAGTAGCAACTGGTTACATGTCAAGAAACTGTGGATTTTGAAGTTAGAAATATTTTTTTAATTCTCCTTTGATTACAGCTTCTTTCATTGTCCATTTCTAGTCAGTTGCTAGTGAGTGTCCCTTTTCAAAGATGACATAGTGAGTGATTTGGACCTAATAATACTGTTAGATAAAGATGGAAAAGAAGAAACAGCTCAGTTTATTTTTTCCAGAGAAAAATATTCTTATGGGAAAATAATAGAAAACTTTTTCTTTACTAGAGAAAATAATAAAATCATAAGTGTTTTCTTTTTTTTATGCTCAATTAAGCTAGCCATTGTTTTAGTTCCTGTGGTGTATAACATAAATCATTGACAAGCAATTACAATATAAAACAATCTTTTGAAGTCATTAAGCTAACATAAAACTGTTCATTTGTTGCATTAAATGAATATTTATCCAAGCACTAAGGCTTAGTAGTGTGGCCTCTAGCTATCTATTATGTTTTGATACCTCTGAGAAATTATTCTATCCTGAAAAATTTCAAAATACTTTAAGAATAAAAATTACACTTTATGCACCCCTCATGTAAAATGATCTCATCAAAAGCCCCAATGGCAATCAGACTGGTCACACATACCATGGAAAACAGCTCTCTTTTTTGACATAGCGCACGGTTGGGGTACCTGTTTCTTGCAGTCTTTTGACTGGTATAAACATCTTGATGAGGAACTGTAACACTCTTGTGTGTAATTCCACCATTTCTATCCAACTGATGATGTGAACATTGTTTTGTTTTAATTGATTCAATTCAAGACCAGCCTTGGTGACAGAAGTTAGGGTTTATCAAACCCAGGAGATGGCTTATTTACTAACCGCAAGAACTGGATGCGGGGAGCCCTGACTGTGATGGAACATCCACAGAAAGGGCAGAGCCGTAGCACACCACGCCTCACATAACCCACGTAAGGCTCACAATGGCTGTGTAGTTGACTCTTGGGCTCTGCTGGGCTGCTAGAGATAAAGAAGAGGTTGCCTGGCATCTAAATCCATTCAGGTACAGTCTAAAGCTGAAAGCTGTTCTGCTGGCAGTGAGTCTGGATGTACTCCGGAACATTCACAGAGGATTATGCTGGCTTCTGCTTTAACAATAAAACTAATACAGCACCCAAACTCCACTGTTGTCTTTCCAAACCCATTGACCCAGCTGGAGTAACAATTTTTCAGTATTTTCTATATATATAAAAGCTTTGATCCAAGGATTTTGAAGCACTAAACAAGGCAAAACATCATATATGTAGAAATAACAGAAATAAATCACCCCATTTAACAAGTGAGAAAGGGAGCACATTGAAGACTTGGAGAGGAGAGGAGAGGAGAGGAGAGGAGAGGAGAGGGGAAAAGAAAAAAGAAAAAAGAAAAAAGAAAAAAGAAAAAAGAAAAAAGAAAAAAGAAAAAAGAAAAAAGAAAAAAGAAAAAAGAAAAAAGAAAAAAGAAAAAAAAAAGAAAAAAGAAAAAAGAAAAAGAAAAAAGAAAAAGGAAAAATGAAGGAGGGGCAAGAGTGCTAGAAGAGTGTTCTGTGATTATACAGTATTTGTGAACTGTTCTGGGATGTAATCACCATCACAGACGAGATCCTGGCCTGCAGAAGATAAAAATATTCTGCCCAAGAAGTTGTAGTGTAATCAGTAAAGTACAGTAAGCAGAGTCCATATACCCTAAGCACAATTGAATTATCTTTTAGTTCATACATACGCTCACATTTAATTAAGTTATGCAGCCTTTGACATGCCGCCTGCTGTATAAACATTACTGGCACAGATATTACATAATTCTATTACAGACTTATTAATTCAAATGTAGGAGCAGGCAGACATGAACCAGGCCAGAAATTTCAACTGAAAACCACATACAGGTTGGACAGAGAAACACAACATGGTAGAAGAGCCTGACAGCAACGTCTCCACTCACAGGAGCCACCCAAGGTCTATGCCCATCTCTTCAATGTATTATCAAACAGCCAAGGCTGTCTTGTATCAGCACAACTTGTGTCTCCCCCAGGAGACAGGAACAGCATCGTCTGCATTGGAGGAGCTGCTGTTGGGTTATTGGGTTTGTCATTGGTGGGATTCAATTATTTCTGTATTATTTATGTAATAGTAATATAAAGATGCTCCAGCTGAGACCAGGCCTCCATTTTATGAAATACTAGGAAAGTCTTTCTCCCAAGGAGCTTCGTTTCAGCAGATGATATACAGACAGAGGGTAAACAGAAGCATCAAGAAGTGATTTTATCATGGTTGCACAGAAATGCGACCAATAAGGAGAGAAGGACACTTTTGTATTAGCAAGTATCCAGTTAAAACATAACTATACACTCTTTCTTGATTAAAATAGAAGCAAGGCCATTTAGACCTAACATATAAACAAGAAATCACATATAAAATTATAAGAAAATGTGTGTTAGAGATACAGAAATGTTACAGACTGTAAAACTGGAGAAAGAAAGAGACATATTCTACCGCCAGAATCAGAAAACTCTAATTCTTATCTCCCAGCTACACTTGTCAAGTCCCATTTCCAATAGAAAGGGCATGTTTTGATTTCCATTAAGGAAAAAGACAGACTGGAGTCTTGTTTCTTGGAGTTTTGTTGTTAACTTCCCTCATACAAAGTGTCAATCACTGAAAGACATAGAAAAAAATATATTTATGATTTTTGTGATTTATTTTTAATTAATGCATTTTAACAAAAGCTTCCAATGGATTAAAAAATGTATGCCTTCATCTGTTCCTTCTCCTAGTTGTTCAAGGTACTGTTTTAAATTTCCCCCACTGCTGAGCTTTAAATTTTTAAATCAGCCAAATATATTTGTACAATTTCATTACTTCTTCTTGAAGCTCTTTTCTTGCACTTCCTCATTACTCAGTTAATAAATATAGGGCTAGGTTCTCGATCTCTTAAAGCTGATTCTGTATATCATATATGTATTTACATAGAATCACAGAATCCTGAATGGTTTGGGATTGGAAGGGATCTCAAAGCCCATCTAGTTCCATCCCCCTGCCATGAGCAGGGACACCCTCCACCAGATCAGGTTGCCAAAAGCCCCATCCAACCTGGCCTTGAACACTGCCAGGGAGGGAGCAGCCACAGCTTCTCTGTGCCAAGACCTCACCACCCTCACAAGGAAGAACTTCTTCCTTGTATCTAATCTAAATATACCCTTTTTCGATTTAAATCTTCCCTCCTTCAGTCATTAACCCTTGTCCTGTCACTCCATGCCCTTCTAAACGGTCCCTCTCCAGCTTACCTGCAGGCCTCTTCAGGTACTGGAAGGCTGCAATAAGGTCTCCCTGCAGCCTTCTCTTCTCCAGACTGAAGAAGCCAAAATTTCTCAGCCTGTCTTCATAGCAGAGGTGTTCCAGCCCGCTCATCATCTTCATGGCCTCCTCTGGACTTGCTCTAACAGCTCCATGTATCTCTTGTAAAAGAGCTGGTCACCATACTGCAGGTGGGGTCTCACCATAGTGGAGTTAAGAGTGGCAGAATCACCTCCCTCAACCTGCTGGTCACATTGCTTTTTCTGCAGCCCAGGACATAGTTGGCTTCCTGGGCCATACACACACATGTGCATGTGTGTGTCACTAGTCTGTGACAACTCCCTGGTCCATCTGTCAGCGATGAACTGGCTATAGTCTGAGAACAAGTGAGGTAGGACACATTGTGTGGCTGGATCATTTACATGAGGACATTCCAATTGTAATGCAACTGCTTTTTTATTTCCCTTTTAAAAGCTGTTTATACAAACTCAAAAACTCAATCAACGCTGTGCTCAAACTGCTCTCATGCCAAAGAAATAAAAAGTCATAATCATTGCTATCATTTTATCATATTACTTCACAAGTCCCCAAATTGACTTTTATAAATAAATCAGGCGTATTTTTAAATTCCTGGCACATACAAGGTTTCTTCACTATTTCAGCAGCGATTTACTATGGGACAAATTATTGCCTTCACTGACACTAGCTCTTCTCTCCTTTAACCAAAGAATTGTGTCAGAAGATAAAGCTATTTTCTGATTACTTAAAGGCTTTTACACGATCAGAGTTACACGGCTCTATGGCCAGTGTATCTGATTTTACCCAAGAAAACTGAAACCAAAGTGCTTCCACTGCAAAGAGCAGTTTGCTATTGTCTCTTTTTATCTTGAAACGTGGCTGAAAAATAAAAAAATTATTTCTGCAGCCAGGAGCTGCCTGACTGCACAGGTTTAAATACAAATAAATATCATACTGCACTTTAGGGAAAACATTCTAAATTAACCAGGCCAATCAGGTAAAGATCCTAACAAGCAATTAGGAATAAATAATGATATCAGAAAGATCAGCCTCTTTGTAATCTGTTGTTTGTACTCACATGAGAATTTTAATTATGGTTAAACCAAGTAATCAACTGAAGTGCCCACCACAATTTTACTAAACAAAATTAATCCATTTTCCTAATGTTGTACAGGGAGTTAATTAATTATAGATCATGTAACTGTCACAAGACTAAGACAATGCTTTTATGTAGGTAGTAAACATTTCTCACAGAGAATATTAATCTATTCATCAGATTGAACTTAATACACGCAGGAAAATTCTATTTCTCCTGCAGAGAGACCAGTGACCTCACTGAATAAGCAGCTCATTGTACCTTTCACAAAAGCTCAGTGAGGATGAGGAGCACATCCTGCAGTCAGTGGATGCGCAGGCTGAGATCCCACTCACCTGACAGCAGCAGGGATGGATTACAGAAAACTGTGCTGCTGAAGCTGAGAAAATACAGGACACTCAATTTAAAGGAGAAAATATTTCCATGGCAGTATTTTTGGATTTTTGCCAGTCTGCTGTTTCAAAAACAAACTCAAAGTAATTTTAAATTTTTTTAAAAACTAAAGTAATTTTAATAGGTTGTCATTTAAATATGGCAAACACCAATCTACAGTAAAAGAATATGAATTCAATTTTAAACTACATATAGGTAGTTATGCCTATACAAACTGCAGAGGCTCTATCCTTAACTAACAGATAAGATTCTCTCTACAATGTGTGTGCCTCTATACACATAAGTCTACCAGCATAAATACATGTGCACTAAATGTATAAAATTTTTACAGTACACAAAGTATGGCATTTTTAATACATCATATATCACAGAATCACAGAATTGTAGGGTTTGGAATGGACCTCCAGAGATCATTGAGTCCAATCCCCCTGCCAAAGCAGGTTCCCTAGAGCAGGTCACACATGTAGGCATCCAGTTGGGTCTTGAATATCTCCAGAGAAGGAGACTCCACAACCCCCCTGGACAGCCTGTTCCAATGCTCTGTCACCCTCACCATGAAGAGGTTTTTCCTCACACTGGTGCAGAACCTCCTGTGGTCCAACTTGTGGCCATTGCCACTTGTCCTGTACCCACAAGACACTGAAAAAGGTTGGCCATCTCCTTTTGTCTCCCACACTCCAGATATTGATCATAGAATCACAGAATCATAGAATTTTTAAGGCTGGAAAAGACCCCTAAGATCATCCAGTCCAACCATTAACCTACCGCCACCAAGTCTACCCTTAGACCATGTCCTCAAGCACCGCATCTACCCGTCTTTTAAACACCTCAAGAGATGGGGACTCAACCACCTCCATGGGTAGACTGTTCCAGTGCTTGATGACTCTTTCAGTAAACAAGTTCTTCCTAATATCTAACTTAAATTTTCCCTGGCACAACTTGAGGCCATTACCTCTAGTTCTGTCACCTCTAAAACATGTCACCTGATAAACATTGATGAGATCCCCTCTCAGTCTTCTCTTACCAAGGCTGAACAGCCCCAGCTCACTCAGCCTTTCCTCATAGGGAAGATGCTCCAGGCCCTCCACCATCTTTGTGGCCTCTGCTGGACTCTCCCCAGGAGATCCCTGTCTGTTTTGCACTGGGGAGCCCAGAACTGGACACAGGACTCCAGGTGAGGACCAGGGCAGAGCAGAGGAGGAGGATCACCTCCTTCCACCTACTGGCTACACTCCTCTTCCTAATGCACCCCAGGATCCCATTGGCCTTCTTGGCCACCATGTCACACTGCTGGCTCATAGCCAACCTGTCATCCACCAGGACCCCCAGGTCCTTCTCCTCAGAGCTCCTTTCCAGTAGGTCAACTCCCAGCCTGTCCTGACACCTGCAGTTATTCCTTTCCAGGAGCAAGACCCTACACTTGCTTTTATTGAACCACACCTGGTTCCTCACTGCCCAGCTCTCCAGCCTGTCCAGGTCTCACTGAATGGCAGCGCAGCATTCCTGCGCGTCCACCACTCCTCCCAGCTTTGTATCATTGCTGTACTTGCTGAGGGTGGACACTATTCCCTCATCAAGCTTGTACAGCATACCATGCATGTCACACAATGATACATAAAATCAGTAGTCACATTTATGAAGAACACTTCTGGTTTTTGTCTTTCCGCATTTCCCGACCACTGCAGCCCCTCCTGCACTGGCTGTTAGGGTTGCTGCCGGCAGTGCCGTAGCACCAAAACCAGCAGCACACTGATACCATGGCAAACATGGCAAACGCTGGTGAGAGCAGCCATTACTACAACCATGGCACAGAAGCACTAGTTTGAACATCGGGAAAAAAATTCCCAACTAATTATCTTTCATGGAGCTCACCCTATTGCAATTTAGACCAAATGATGAGATGCCCACTCTAATATAGAATACACCTACATTATGCTATAGTCATGTCAAGAAATGCTACATTAAAATTGCAGGAAGAAACCAGGAAGACTTTGACACTAGTCTTGTAAGAGTCCACAGAGGGGACAGCTGGTCCAGACCTTTTTTTGATCTGAAAGGTGTCATTAGGAGCATATAAATTTGCATTCCCATACATTGGTTCAGGAATAACAAAGAAGCATTAGGCGAGTGTTTCAGCAATCCCATGTATGGCTCTAAATAGCAGTGTGGTAACAAAATAACTGAGAAAGCTAGAAACATAAAGAGACAACACAAAACCAGAACACACACACAAAATAACCCACTGTTTATTTCAATAAAGAAATTAAACTCAGTCTTTGCACAAGAAGTCATATGTAGTATTTGCACACAGAAATGTGTAGATATAGCACCAGAAAATAACATTACAAAAAGTGACTCTTTGAAAGAAAAATAATTTAAATGTTGGCTCTCTTGAGAAGGATTCAGAATTTATTTTCATGCCTACAGTGTAGAACAATCCAAACTATTCATATTCTTGACAAATGTGAAGCACAAATTAGCACATCCAGCCACCTGCAAAATTAGGCAGCAGTTAAGTCTGAATCACTGTTTCAGATGTCATTGTATCAATTCTGCCCAAGAACCACTTATCTTCTTCATAGAACACACTATAACCTTGAAAAAGCTCCAACAAAAAGCCCACACTCACCTGAATAGCTATCTTTTCCTTCCTATCTTGATTTTCTTTGCAGATCACAGCTTTATTGCAATGTCATTAGATAAAGATGGATGTTTAAAGGGCAGATGTTGTTTAAAGGGAAGATGTTGCCTGGGTGTTTCCAAGAACATATAAATTCTGTCCCTGCCCATGACAGAGGGTTGGAACTAGATGATCCTTAAGATCACCTAAACCAGCCTAGGATCTTGTGAAGGTACAATCATACATCACTTCTGCTGCTACATCTACAGTTTCTTGTCTAAGATCAGTCAGTACATTTGATTAACATCAGTGCATTTGATCCTATAGCATAGTAACATACAGCTTGTATAGGTTTATAGGCTTTGTGAAAGGCTAACAGTGAAATTGTATGATCCCCTTTTTAAAGTTACAGATTTCCACATCAAATGGAACCAGGCTCTAGTCACACAGCTGCAAATTATCTTGAACTGTTTCATCCCCTGAAGTTCCTAATCCACTCAACAATTTTTATGCAAGAAACAAAAACATTTAAACATGGTTAAGTCCAAACTAAACCATATTTATTCACTTTTGATAAACTTTTTACTGAAGACCAAAACTTTTAAATATTTTAAATATTATTTTTAGGTCAGAGACTGCTAAGAGATACTCTTATCTCTAAAATCTAAGCTTTTATTTTCTCAAAAGAGGGAAGGTTGGTCAATTCTGTTCCATATGGAAAATGACTACTAGTCACAGCTCCTGCTTGGAAAGCCTCATGTGGAGCAGAGCTGGTGTGTTTGCAGCTTCTTGCCCCGAGGATACAGGTACATAGTATGATCATGTCTAGGATATATGCAGAAAATAAAACACGTAAAGGAATGGAGATCTGGAGAAAGACCCTGAAAGGCCACGAGGCTACTAGTCACAACTGAGAAACAGACAGAAGGTGATGGGAGACCAGCAAAGGCCAATTTATCTGCACTGGGAAGCTGGAGCTGTGCTGGATCGATATTTCTAAAAACATCAGAGACACTCTATGGACATTAAGACTATTCTGGGGAAATTCAAGGAAGCTAGTTATGAGCATATGTGGATACAGGGCTCATTTTTTCATACTAAGGCAAAGTGTGATGGTGAAATAAAAAAAAAATCTCAGAGGTGTGTGATCACATTAATTTATCTGCACAAGCTAGCAACATTAATTTCAACATGTGCCTTTACAGTACCCAACTGCACAGAAAAGCATTTTGATGACTTTAAGGTGGATAATTTACATTCATAAGGAGTCAGAGTGTTTTGCTGGCCTTTAAGCAGCACACTCTTAGCTGGTAATTCCATAACTATGCAGCTGTTCCCACAGTGGTAAAAACAAGCGTAAAGATCAGTCTGTTCGCACTGACACCACAAAACCTCACTGACTCAAGTGGCTCTTCACAAAGCATTACCATCACCTAACCTTACTGCTACCTAAGGTTAAAAATAAAGAGTTTAATCTTATTTTTCCAATAGCTCAGTATAAATCAAAGATGGAAAAAATCATAGTGTGAGGAAATGCAATCTTCTAGATGTTTTTTTCTGAACCATTATAAACTATGCTTTTATTTCACAGAAAGCTAATCAAAGCAAACTCCTTTTTCTAACCTTTCTCATTAAATATAGTCTTGAAAATTATCATATTCCTGGCAAGCACACCAAGTGTAATTTTCTAATTTAACAAAATTGGTTTGTTCTTTACTTACATGAAAGCACAATTTTATAAATAATTACATTAATACTTTCTAAAGTCTTTCCAATGAGGGAAAAACTCTGTTTTGAGACACTATACCAGGTAAAATTAACTCTTGAAAAAAAAAAAAAAAAGGCAATTTAAACTGGCTGGCAAAACTGCAGTTGATGATGTCCAGTTGGTGATGATGCAGTTGGTGAGGACCAACTGGAAAAAAAATGGCATGTACAGGACCATCCAAGTGTCCACAAAGCCAATAAAGCCACAAAGCTCAATACTCTGCACCAGCCCACTGTACTCTGAACAGATCTCCTTGTTGTGCAGACTTCGAAAACCTGTGTCATTGAACAAGTCTTTTCTTTCAGCTTTGCAACACTTCCAGTTGTCTCCACTCCTCAGCACCTTCATGTGCTCACCCATCTGGGATTATACACTTCAGGCAGAACAGGATAGGATGGAGTCAACTGAATATTCTGTCCTAGTGAATGACTTCTTGTACTGGTTCCCTCATCAATAGATATAGACAAACAGCAGTTCAACTTTCCTAGAGCCCTTTCTGGCCTCCATGGAACACCAACTATTTACCACGACTTGCACTTTATAAAAAACAAACAAACAAAAAAAAAAAGAGAAGTCTGGTATACTTAACATTTTTAAATAAATTATTTCATACTTCTGTTAACTTCAGATTTTAAGTTACTGAACATCTAATTTAACCCGTGGAGTCTGGAGAGAAGAGTCACTGCTTCACTGATTTGCTGTTTTGGAGGAAAAAGGCAAAGTACCAAAACCTGTGATTAGCATGCAAGATGAATCACTGAAATGGAAGCAAAAATCTTAATCAGAATTGGTAAAAGTAGAAAAGTTTAACAACATATTTGAATTCAGAATTATATGCAGCAAAACTCCAAAAGCTTGTGTAATATTGTGAAATTCATCCCTTTCTCCAAACCGTTTCTTTACCTTTGTAATTATGCATAGCTTCAATGGTTACATTACAAGTAGGTTCTCCTTTAGTCAGAATATGGGGTGCAGCCAAGTTGTAAACAAACCTGAATTCACCTGAATTCTATGTTTAACCGTAGGACAGAAATTAACTCTTCTAATAGTTGTGAAAATCATGCTGTTCAGTATGACTCATTCTGCTCAGTATGTTTTCTTACATTTAGATGGACCGTAATGTATCTGACTTCTACAAAGTGAGAGGTAGTGCCAGAAAATAGGATTTCTCTTGAAAAAGAATGAAAAATATTCTGAAGGTACACTCAAGATCTACATATCTCCAGAGATTTTAATTTCCTGTAAGACAATAAAATATTCTGTCTTCTGATGTTACAAGACTGGAAAAAAGGTTTTTTTTTTTCCCCCAAATAACTTAAGTGTATAGGACAGTACAGATATAAGTGCAAATCTAAGAAAGCTGTGCTGCTGTTTGGCTCATATCCATTGCTGGGGGAACAAACACAAGAAGAGCTGTTAAAAATCAAATCCTACTACATACACGCAGCTTCAACTAACAGAATTTGTAAGTGAAAAGGATATAAAAAACTTACAAGTTAATTCCCTGCCTCAAATGAGTTTCGCACAGATACAGCTCCAAGCCTAGTAAGATTCAGACTTTTGCAGCCTGCTATTATCCACTGGGTTGTATAAACACTTCCACCACAGATTAACAACAAAGGGATTTGTACAAATTCTTCTGGCTTTATTCATCCGAAAATGAAAAAAAATAGTATTTCTTTAAGAGAAAAGGCAGTATAACAATTTAAGCTTTGGCATAAATGAAGCATGGAAACACACTTTTATATATTAAACAGTTGTGGATTAGTCAACAACATAATTGTAGTTCTTCTGGTTCTTTACATGGGTAATTATTAAACAGTAAGACCCACAGGTATGGAGAAACAGGAAAACATATGGCCAGCTTAGATTTTTCACTCAGAATTCCTAGAATGAGGAAACATATATCTTCCTTAGGATATTGATAAAGAACTTACATTTTAAAAAGGTAAAAAACCAAGACTGTTGAAATAAGGAAAAACACATTTCATCTTCTCATGTGCACTTATTCTTTCACTCTGAATTACATAAGGTAACAGCATAAGAACTTTGATGACTTTATTTTTCCTATAACCATTCTTATCTTGAATGTGTATTCTGTTTCACTGGACTTTCCTGCTTGGAACAAAAGTTCTCCCAACATGCAGAATCTTCAGGTGTGACAGGAATACCAGATGCAACTAAGTCTTCAAAAGTCAATAATGTAAACTGTGGCTGATTAGGCTTCAGGGAACACACCTAAGGAAAATACATTTTAGTATTACATGAATCAATAAATCTCAATTTTCTTCCTGCATCATTCCCTGTCCAGTTTAAATGATACGTTGCTTACTGTAGAAAGAAAATATTCCAGTTGAGACCAATGTCACTGTCCCTAATTTAGCACAGATACAGCATATAGCAAATGTAGCAATGATAATATACAACAGCAGGGTTATTTAGCAATTAACATTATGCAATGTCTAATTTATATGCTATATTGGCTGCTCTTATCCAAAATCAGGTTCTTTTGGGGTATACATAGGCCCTCCTGATTCCTCCACATCACCCACTAATTGCACTCAGCTCCTTAAGCAAAACTATTCCTGCAAAGGGGTTTACCTTTGCCTGAAGCAGGTACAATTCAGACTTTTCCCCAACATATTCTTCATAAGCACTATGGGGATTCTACAGGGAAGCCTGGACTGGACAGGGCCATGTCAACTCATAGGCCCTCTACAGTTAACAGGTGGTCTTTGCTAAATGTATGTAAAGAGTATCTAATAACAGCATGTTAAATGCAAAAACAGAGTGTTCTGCAAACATCATGGAGCATTTAAGTCCAGAAAAAAATGAAGAAAATCCCCACCTATAAAACGTACTTTACTCTCCAGCAGACATGATTATTTCAGATGATAGCACGAGGTTTTATTCCACTAGAGCTATGTCTGTTCCTAGTCTGGAATCACTGGAGTTGTGCATGCTTCTCTCAAACTCATGCTACTTTTGGACAAAAGTGGTCACAATCAACCCACAATTCCCAGTGTTAAATCTAGATTAAGTGCAGAATGAAATATTAGAGATGAGAGCATCATGGTCTCTGTAGTAGTTCCATCTTTTCAAGGAAAATCACATTTCATGGAAAAAATGTTTGGTTTCCTTAGAATGTATAACCATGCAGCCTGCTGTATGCTGTACCTGTGTTAATTCTTTCCCAACAACAGGGCAAGTGGTACAGCTTCATGAATCTAATATGAATACTGCTGTATGATCCTTCCAAACTCGGTATTTGCTCAAGCAAATTTCTGGTCAGTTGGCATATAGCAGACTCCCCTATGGAGTCATCTCAACCTGTCCACTCTTCAATCCTAACCTGCAAACTCTCGTCCGGCTCCTCATTCATCCACAGGAAAAGCTCCATGCACTTCAGCTGTACATAAACAGCCACTCCCTCTCTGCATCTTCCCAGTATATCCATCTTTCCTAAAGAACCTGTACCACATGATCACAACACTCCACCCATGGGAGCCATCCCACCACATCTCCATAATCTAAACAAGATTTCAGCCCTGCAACTACACACAGATCTCTATCTCATCAGGTTTACTCCCCACACTCTCTGCATTACTGCACATGCATTTCAGAGAGGCACTCTAGCATGTTGAATTCCTAGGAAGGGTCTGGAAATTTGTCCGTAACGGTGCCTGTTAGGCACCTGCTGACATGGAAGTGCTGGAGCCCCCCCAAGGCCCGTTTTGTTATCCTCTCCTGTCAAATCAAGGAATGTAGGTCAATAAATGGATAAAAGAGCAGAAATGTCTACACTCTGTTTCATCATTTGAACAGCATTACTGTAAGGAATAAATGGAGAGACAACAAAATGGTTCATGTTCATCATGGCAGCACAGCGATAGTCAAAGTTGCCCAAAGCAGACTGAAAGCAAAAGTTAATTGAGTGGCCTGTCACTTTATATCCTCACACAAGTGACAGGGTGTTGAGACATCTGGCATTTTGGAGATGAGGTAAAGCTGCAGGAGCTGTGCCTAGAGCCATACAAGTGACATCAGAGACGCAAACCAAATACGAACTAAGCCTCAGAGACGAGTAGATTGTTAACAGACCAAGTTTGAACTTCAGCACATGCTTGTCCGAAGACAAGTGTGGTCTGACTGAATTAATCACAAGTCCTGTGAAATTTGGCAAGCGATAGACAAAAAGATATTTTATAGCTCACACAGGAATGATAAGGAATGATAAACTCAGCCATCTTTCAATGAGATCTGCCTCAGATAACTGTCTAGATCTGGGTAAGAGTGCAGATAAATATCCTATCTCTTCAAGCATACAGCAATCACTAGCAGATATTTTGTTAAGATTCTTGACACTAAGGAATTTAAATTATAGTAATTCAAAGTAATAGTTGGTCTTTCCTGTGAATTGTAGGTACTTGCTATCAGGTTGGGAAGAAAGCTCACTGAAAGTACACTTTCTGCAAACAGGACATGATGAATTACTCCCATGAGAACAGAGATGGAGCAGAAACAACACTGACATAATGTCTACACAGTAACATTCCTGTTAGAAAGAGTCCTGAAAAGACACAGAACAACAGCATGGAAATTTTCACTTGACTTCCATATTAGGAAGTCTCAGAATCTCACTTGTCCTATATAAAATTACCTTTTTTCAGTGAGCTAATGAAATTAGCTCATCACAAATTTAGTCAGTGGACAAGTAGGCCTTCAAGACTTCACTTGGCTCAAAAATGTTTCATCATAACTCTTGATACCATGCCTACTTTTTTATGATAATTGTAAGGAGTGTGATAGTGAAAATCAATACTTATAAAACCTGGATTTTGGTGGAATACTTAGGTAATTGACTGAAAATAATGGCCATCTTTTCACCTCAGACTGACATTTATCAGTATTCCTGTAGAAAGGATGATATGCAGCCCCACTGAGAAATTAAGCATGTCCTGTCAGACAGAATGCGCACGTTCTCTTAAAGAAAAGTTGAGCACTGAATTGCCACAGCAAATCCTCCAAGGTAGTTAACCAGCATCTAGTTTTAATCTAATCAATACAAGTTAAAAGGTTTCCCTGTGCTATCCATGAATACAAACTCATACTTTATGATCATGATAGATGTGTGCATACTATTTTCATCTTTTTATCCACTCATATTCTATCTTTTTTTTTCCAGTGCTTGGCAGAATTTTTGCATCTAAATAACAGAAAACAACTAACTCATTTTTTGTGAGCCACTAAACCACCAGACAAACCTGGCAGTTTATCACATTTAACTGACTGTCTGGCTATTTCAAGTACAACTTGCCAGTCTGCTTCAAATTTTACTTTTACTGATATTTTCATGATCCTGGTCTTTCTTGAAGTACACAGAATATCCTGAAAAGCTTTTAAGTAGCTTTGTTGCTTCTCTCAATAGGGAGACCACATGGAACAAAGACTAACACTTCTGTTCTTCCCATCTGTTGGTTGTTGTTGCTTGTCTCTAGGGTTATCTGTCATAATGGTGTTTGAGAGATGGATCTGCTCTGGGACACATGCACTGACAGTCCCGCACTAAAATCAACTTGGTGAGGTGCTGTACTAGTTTAGCAGTCCAGACTGGTTCACTCCATTTCCCTCCATGGAAACCATCTTTCTCACACAAGTACTAGCAGGCTGTGACAAAAATCTCTTGAACGAACATACTGAACACAGTAACACATACATTCCAGATCCAACATTATCTGTTGCTGTCCTCTGAAACCATTTCTCCTTCTCAGACCTGTCCTGAATCAAGCTCTGTAGAACTAGAGGCAACAATCTGATGAATACTGTACTTAAGATAAGCATTCTCCTTGGCCCTAAGTCTGAGATAACATGCTTTTAGCTACAGCATGAGACTAAATTTATGTTCAGTGATTAGTGACCAAGCCCTGGAAACATCCCATAACTTCTTACAGAAGAATGGTTCTCTCCAGATCCTTCCTGTTTCCCAAGAGCCACTGCAACATGGTGATGGTCATCTAATCGGGTTTCCTAGGAAAGATGAAAAAAAGGCAATATAAAAGCATTTTCTTTATTCTGTTTCCAGCAAAGACTAAAAGCATTTTAAAATAATGTAAAAGTATTTTAAAATAATGACATTTAAAAGGCAATTGTGCTTTTTAGCAGTTTTGTTGCAGGGCTGGTTACAATAGGTTACCATCATCTCACCCATTTGTAGGTATTTACATTCAGGTTTGTGACCTTAGCATACCTTCAGCAGCCCCTTCTGAGTCACAAACCATCTGCTTTCCAATGAGGTAACAGTGAACTTCTGCAAGGTATTTTGAAAAACTACACAAGTATAAACATAAACCAATGGCATACTTTGCTTCAGACAGCATATAAGATTACAACTTCAAATTCCTTACACAGCAGTATAAGCACTGTTCTGCATAAATATGAATCAGTTTTCCACAAAAAAAATACAATTTTTACAAAATATCAATTTAGTAGTTTTGTTTAAAAGTGTTTTCTTCTAGAAGGGCTAAGAACTCATCCTTAACTATATTCATTTCAGAAAAAAACTCAACCATACTTCTATATAGTTTCTGAAAAACATCTACTCTACAGTCAAGTCATAATCCTGTTGGTTTGTGTATGTGTGCATATATGTGGGGAGGGTAATGTTTATAAAGTGGAGAAAATGTTTTCCTTGATCCTTTCTCAAAAATTTTCACATAATTTCTGCACAAACTTTACCAAAAAAATGGAAATCTAGAATAACAAGAATTTTGCCTGTAATATGAACAATTTCTATATAATCATTCATCTGAAAATCAGCTAGCAGTATGCATACTTTCCTACGAGTCATAACTGAACCTCCAATTTCTACTTCCTTGGGAAATACTCTAGCTGCACTATACTACAATATGAAGAAAGCATCATGATGTCCTTCTAGTTCCCCTGACAAAATTGGTGCCTCTTTTTCCCCTTTTAAACTAAACAAAAACTTTTAAAAAATGCTGTGTCCTGTTTTTTGGGTGGGATAGTTAATTTTCACAAGAAGCTAGAAGGAGACACAGCCAGGACAGCTGACACCAACTGGTCAAAGGAATATTCCATTCCATAGGGTGTGGTGCTCAGTATACGGGGAGGCTGGGGAAGAGTTGCTGCTCAGGGCATCATTTCTGTGATTCCCAAACAGCCCTGTATATAACAAAAAAAGTGCCAAGACACTCCACCCAGCTCAGCCAAGAAAGCAGCTGCTCTAGTCATGTGTAGCAGCAGCACAACTACAAGGCTGGGGGACATTAGTGGCAAAGATGTGGGTGTCTTGGCAGACAGCTGATGTTGTGGGAGTACAGTTCTGTTTTTACTTTGGTCTCTTCAGCACCAAAACTGTGCATATTTGACAGATTTAGAACTGAACCTTGTCCCTCTTGCCCACTTAAAACCAAGCTCATGTTGTTTTACATATCTGCAAAGCACTAGTAACAAAATTACTATTTCAATTCGATCTAGATTAGGAGAAATATTTAATGCACTTGAAAAACACTAACAAATCTGCAGTGAATGGTATTTCCCACAACTGCAGGAGGTGTAGGTATACTTACTATGAAGTACTTCACTAGGTTTTCTGTTCCTTTACTAGGGTAGAAGACTGAAAATAACTTAAGCACAAAGAATACTTCATCAGCTTCAATGAAATCTAACCATTTGTATGTAGCTTTCACATTTCTACTGTCTCCTAAAAATAGAGTATGAAAATTAAATGTTTGATCAAGTGTTGCTAAACATTTCTGTAGATCTGGGGTGGCAGTATATTGTGTTAGTCTAGGAGGAAAAGGACTGCGTTTCATTTTACATCACTTAATTTCTCCCCTTCAATCATTTTTTGCATGTCCAAGAGGTTAAAGACTGATGAGAACAGAGGACCCCACACGTTCAGCAAGGGCATACATCTGCAGTCAGAAGTTTGCAAACAACTGCGTTACAGCTTTCAGCTACATTTCTTTTTGTAAACTTATCTATCGCTTCTTGTTCCTACAACTAAAAATGTATTATAAATGAAGTCTTACATATTGTTAATAAAACCTTATTTTTGTCAGCTCAAAGCTCAATTTAACAGGCAGTGGCTCTTTAGACAAGGACCTGCAGAGACCCTGCCCAATGGATAATAAACCTCAAAAGGTTCCAAGTCATTTACTTCACATCCTCTGTGATCACAAACAATTTCTCAGCACCCAACAATAAAACATAACTATACCCTTTGTTTTATCTTTGCTGCTTCAGAGAAATTTAAATCCAAAATCAAATACAGAAGAGGAGGATCTCCTGCTTCCTACTAGCAGCCAGTAAAAATCTCTAGGTATGGAGTTAATGACACAAACTGAAACCATAAAAAACAACAAAATCAGCTTGCTTCCCTACTCAACTGCAGATGTTACTACACCAGCTTATAAAACAAGTTCAAATATAAGATTAAACAAGAAGAAAGATGACAACTGTACTGAAATTCCTCTGAGGTAAAGGAGGCGTTCTGCACTCAGCTCCGGATGCCCCAACATAAGAAGGACAGCAATACCTGGTTCAGGTATTGGACAGACGGACAAGAAGTGAAGCACTGCTGGACCTGATGCTCCTGGAGCACCTGGCAGACAACAAACAACATGAGCCAGCAGTGTGCTGGCAGAAGGCCAACCGTATCCTGGGCTCCAGCAGAAGAGGGGTGGCCAGGAGGAACAGGGAGGGGATTGTCCCTTTCTACCTTGTCCTCATGATGCACCATCTACAGTACTGTGTGTACTGTATGGATGTGGAAGCTGTTGGAGAGGGTTCAGAGCAGGCCACAAAGATGATCAGGCGGCTGGAGTACCTCCCATATTAGGACAGGCTGAAGGAGCTGGGCTTGCTCAGACTGGAGAAGAGAAGGCTGTGGGGGGACCTCATTGCAGCCTTTCAGTACTTAAAGGGAGCATATAAACAGGAGGGGAATCAGCTTTTTACGAGGGTAGATAGTGGTAGGACAAGGGGGAATGGATTTAAGCTAGAGGAGGGAAAGTTTAGATTGGATATCAGGGGGAAAGAGTGGTGAGGTGCTGGAACAGGCTAAGAGGTGGTGGATGCCTCATCCCTGGAGTCAGGTTGGATGCGGCCCTGGGCAACCTTGTCAAGATCCAGGCCTGGAGGTTGGTGGCCCTGCCTGTTGCAGGGGGGTTGGAACTTGATGATCCTTGGGGACCTTTCCAACCCAGACTATTCTGTGATTCTGTGATATGGAGCTGTTGGAGCAAGTCCGGAGAAAGGTCACAAAGATGACCATATGGGCTGAAGCATCCCTCCTATGAAGACAGGCTGAAAGAGTTTGTTCAGCCTGGGGAAGTGAAGGCTCCAGGGAGACCTTATTGCAACCTTCCATTACAGGAAGGACTGCAGTAAGGCCTAGCTGGGGAGGGACTGTTGATCAGAGAGTGTAGTGATAGGACGAGGGGAATGGGTTTAAACTGAAAGAAGGTACACTTAGATTAGATACAAGGAAGAAATTCTTCCCTGTGAAGGTGGTGAGGTCGTGGCACAGGTTGCCCAGAGAAGCTGTGGCTGCTCCCTCCCTGGCAGTGTTCAAGGCCAGGTTGGATGGGGCTTTGGGCAACCTGGTCTGGTGGAGGGTGTCCCTGCCCATGGCAAGGGGTTAGAACTAGATGGTCTTTGAGATCCCTTCCAACCCAAACCAGTCTGAATTCTTTTACCTTTGATTTGTTACGATGCCTGTTGATAAACCAGAAAACATAAAATGGATCAAAATTTGGTTGTCTCTGCGCAGAACCAAAGTGTTACTAGAGCTCTTTAAGCTACATGCATACTGAGACTTACAATGAGTTTATTTCAAAGGCTCAACAGAATGATGTGTCTGGGATTCAAATCATTCTGTATTCACTCAACAACACACAGCTTATGAGGAAATTGTACCTTCCCAGGCAGCAGAACTGATTGCTGTCTGAATCAAGTCGGATTAGCTAGTCTTAGAAGTGAGAGTTTTCATTCCTATTTATTCCTGATAATACAAGAGGATTAACATTAATATTTTTCAAATCAGTAATTACAATTTTTTCCACATATCAGATCTGCTGCAGATATATATTAAAAACTTATGTTGATCTCTAAATTAGAAAAAATTATAATTGTTATGGATCAACTTCTTTCACTTTTGTTAAAATTAACTAGTACTTCATTCTATAAGTTTATTTTCTTCAAAGGAAGTAAATGAAGCATATAGAAATAGTCATCATAATAATGATAATAATCATAATTGTGATGACTCCATCCTAAATTAACACTCTGATAGAAATATTGTATTACTATTCACTGGCTAGTAAAATTTTAATTACTACTAAAGAAATTCACTTTTTTTAAATGAGCAAAGTATGCTTTATTCACACAGGCAGTGCACATCTGTCACACATAGCAGAGATTTCTTAAAATGAACTTAATGTTCTTAACTGAAGTTTTACTTCATTTTTTATCTTCCTCATTCCAAACCAGTTGGGTGGAATCTGAGTAGCGATCTCTATAGAGTATTGTATGAAAACAAGTGTCTAAAGCTAAACCAATCTATCAAGATAAAACAAGAGGCTATTTCCAAGTAACTGCCTTCTATCCAAGCACAAAAATATATGACAAGCAGAGGAGGGGAATGACACTTCAAACAAAAGTAAGCCCTTGGAAAAGGATGGCAGTTGGTCAAGTATACAACAAGACAGTTCATTTGGTGTGTTTACAACAAAGTAAGAGGGGAGACTCATCGCGGTCTATGAGGGGCAAAGAAGCAGGCACCAATCTCCTCTCTTTGGTGACCAGTCATAGAACCTGAGGGAATGGCATGAAGCCGAGACAGGTGAGGTTTAGGCTGGATGTTAGGAAGAGATTCTCTATTGAGTTGGTGGTTGGGCACTGGAACAGGCTCCCCGGGGAAGTGGTCACAGCACTGAGCTGGACTGAGGTCAAGAAAATCAAGAAATGTCTGGATGGTGCCCTCAGTCCCATGCTCTGACATGTCTGGCCCTGTGTGGAGCCAGGAGTTGGACCTGATCACCCTATGGGTCCCTTCCAACTCAGGAGAGTCTATGATTCTAAGAGAAAAATATCTTTTTTAAATGTTCACAGAAAATGTTACCTCCAATATAAATAGACCTTGCTCTTTATGTGAACAGTTACAGGGTGTCTGAACAGTGTCAGTTTTGATTTGCTCTGATTGACCTTTTTGTCATAACAAATACAAGATGGTAAATCTTTTTGTAGTCTTTATGCTTTAAGTTTTTTCATATTACATGGTAGATTCTGAAGGAGATTTCAGAATATTTTCTGTGATTTAAATTAATAAAATCCTCATTATTTCTCTCTGCAGTTTTTGGTAAATTGGGTTCTCTTTAAAACTGAAATAAGACAATCTAGAATATGTGATAATTGGATTTTAAACAGCCTGGCTGCCTTTGATCATCTCCTGTCATAAAGATATAAGCAGATCTGAAAAACAACCGAGATAAGCACATTATCTTTCTTATTTCATAAAAAAATAGTTCCCTCAAGGAAACACATGACAACAGGGCACAGGAGGAAAATCATAGAATGTGCTAGGTTGCAAGGGACCTTTAAAGGTCATCTAGTCCAACCCCCCCGCAGTAAGCAGGTACATCTTCATCAAGTCTGACCTTGAATATCTCTAGGGACAGAGCCTCTACCACCTCTCTGGGCAACCTGTTCCAGTGATCTACTACCCTCATATTGAAGAGTTTTTTCCTAATATCCAACCTAAATCTCCCCTTTTCTAGTTTAAAACCATTACCCTTCATCCTATTGCTACACATCTACAAATACATTGCTACATATATACAAATACTACAGCAATAATATGAAACATTACAGGTGATTCTTAATGACTTCCCTTGGGTGACTCTTCCAGTTTTCTCAAAATTAGTATTTTCAGTTAAGAAATTGTTTCAAGAATTGTTTCAAAAATTACTTTAGTAATCAAGGAAAAGGGTACAATACTGCAAGAAACCTGGGTGAGGCTATAAAGTAAACTGATGCTTACTGTTTGGCTGGGGATTGGTAACTGAAAGGCTAATAAATTTTTTTTCAATTTAATTTTAATAAATGTTGAAATTTAAATGAAATTATATGACAATTGAGCTTTTATTTAAATTAAACTTGATCATAAATCCTTTCTTTGAAATACTATCATCTGCCTCATTACAAGGTTGTGCTCTTGGGAAGCAGGGGGGCAAGCACGGATGAGAAGACAATCCTCAGACAAAAATTAAATTAAGCTTCCAACAGGAATTACTAAGTAATAAAGAAAAAAGTCAAATAATTGAAAAGCATCTAAGTAATACAGGGAGCTACCTATGTCACTATCTTCAGGCTTGTCAAGCAACCTCAGGCATGTCAAAGATTAAAATGAGGAGTTTCAGAAATCAATTAAGAGGTAGATGCTTCCTTGGCACTGTTAGCATTAATATAGACAAAGCATTCTATGAAAGATGTGTCACAGTCTTTCATGAGACTTTCTTTTGCCAGTCTATAATTCCAAGAGAGTATGGCAATATTAGTATGAAGGCTGAATTTGTATGGGTAGACTTTTCAAATAACACAAAATCAGATGTTTCATTCTAGACCAACTAACAACTTTAAAATCCTAGATGCTGTTGAGAAGTCGGGTCTGAATACGCTTCACTGAACTTCCTGCACAGCCTAGGACGAATTTCACAGACTGCAAGAAATATACTTCAGGAACAGAAAAAATAAAAATTCATTATAATGAATATATCTCGGGGGTAGTTTTGCGATCATTGAAACAACTTTGAAATGCTGCGGCTTTTTATTCTAAGTTTTGCGTTATGTATGTTCAATGTGATTATGCGGAATAAAGGTGTGAAGCTACAATCAAAACCCCACAAATCTGAAATGAAACCATATGGTGTTGAGACTGCTTATTGTTATTGAAAAAAATAATTTTAATATTTCTTACCTCGAATTCCCACTCTTCTTTTTCTCCGTCCAGAAGCATTTCTGTCTCCTTATACACCTTCCCTATTTCTAGTTGCAATGGGGACACGTTAAATTCAATTCTTTGCAGGTTAAAGCCAATTCCAACTCCTATAGCCTTTAAGAAGCTTTCCTTCAAGGCCTAAAACATAGAATAAATGTATGTTATTCCTAGTTTTGAAACCATTCTACATAAACATTACCTCTCAGCAGATGCTGTAGACCAAATAAACTCGACTACATATAAATAAATAAAAAGCTTATATTAGTCCAAATGTGAGGGTAGACTAATGTAATTATCAAGAGAAAAAGTTATCAGTGTTGTTAATATCTAGCCTAACTTTCTGCGTCGTAATGAACACGCAACTGGAATTACCTTGTGGTACATACATATGAACTCTTTACCTTTTTCTGGGTTATGCGTTTAAAGCTAGTCATAAATCTTCCTAGAAATGTCAGCTGCAGTATGGTTCTCAAAGTTATTCTGACATTAGAGAATCACTAAACTATAAACTCCACTAAAATGTTATCTCCACATGAACTATAAAAAGTACAAAATTTTACCATAACGAAAATAATAATGAAAGGTATCAGAAGAGAACACGCAGGCTACAGCACTGCATCTTTAAATAGGGAAAAAAGTATTACCCAGTGTCGATGAAACATATCTAGCTGCATCCATTCACTACTCATAGACTTGATTACACTCCACTCTGTTTCAGTAAACTGTCTCTTCATGATGCGAAAGAAATTTGGAATTGAGCTACTACCTGTAAATTAGAAAGAGATATTTACAGAAAATTGAGTAGTAACAATAGAGAAATTAATTACTCATATTATCTCTTTAGAAAAATAATAATTAAAAAAAAATTATGAACCTACTCTGACCTATAACCTGGATTTAGAGAACCTTGAAGCATTGATGCTGATGACTGTTCAGGACACAGAAAAAAAAAATCGTTCCTATAGAAGAATTACTGCATTAAAAATGTGACACAGAAGTCATAAACATGTTATGTATTTTCAGCATGCTCTAAAAAATACTTAACCAACACGGGTTTTATATATATAGAAACCTATACTCTGCTAAAAGAGTTGCATATACAGTCTTTGACATCTGACAGCTTGATCCAGTAACACTTTATAAAACAGCACACTGTTTGTCAACCTATTCTGCCTCCATCCCTTGCATGCTGGGATATGAAATGTTTCCTCAAGTGCATGTAGAAGTACAATCTTTCAAATTTATCACATGCACATTAAGTCTTTTGGATTTATTCTGCAAGAAAAAATGGGGTAGGGAGATGTTACTTAATTACAGTAAGAAAGATATCAAAAAGAAAATACAACCTTCCAATCTTCAGATTAAATTTAAGCCTCCTCTAAAAATAAGCACAGCTGTGGTAGCACTACAGCAGCTCTTCAGGGCTCCATCCCATTTTCCCACTAGTTCAAATTTACTTTGCAGACACTACAGGCTGTGTGCTTATATTGATCAATGGCATTTCTATAATACACTGGAAGCTATGGACCTCATTACACACTTGGTTAATCACCCATGGCCTGTATCATTAATCAGCATACCATACAATCTGTCCAATAGGGCTTACAGCTGGCTAAACAGACTGTGGCAGAAAACACTCCATTTTCTTTAGTAGGGATAATAAAAATCTGGATAGAGACAATTCCACATATTGAGACAGTTTTTTTCATAATGTTCTTATTAAAGAGTTGTATTTAATCCAAAACAGTCTCTCCTCCCAATACCACACTACTTTTAAGAACCCATCATTAAATAATTACTTAACAAAGATGCAAATTTCAACCCTAACTCTGTCACTGATTCTGTGAGTGACTACGGGCAAAGAGCTTCCCTTCCCGATACCAGTGTTTCCCAATTTAAACCAAAGGTAAGTATCAACCCTACTCTATAAAGTGGTTGTCTTCTGCAGATATTGAAGAACTATACAAAACCAGGTACTGGAGCAGCAATACTCAATCTGAACAACCCAATGCCTCACTAAAGCATGCATTCAGGTTTGCGACAATTACACTTTGCAGTATGTTTTGAAATCTGACATACCATACACATCGCACAAGACATGACAGTGACATTTCAGAGATGCCCTCAATTTCATTTATAGACTAAAGTGAAGAAAACATCTTAAGACATAAATTTTGTTGACAGCTGAAGTAGTCAACTAAAGGAATAATCCAGAAAAAAATCTAAGGACATGTATGGTTTTGCACAGAAAGGTTTTGGTAGTCAGTGGGCTACAGGGGTGGTTTCTGTGAGAAGGTGCCAGAAGCTTCCCACATGTCCAACAGAGTCAATATCAATATGCTTCAAGCTGTACCTGCCATTGGCCAAGGCCAAGCCCTTCAGGGATGGTGGCAGCATCTCTGGGATAACATTTATCTGCTGCACAACAGCAGCCATCAAGAGGGGTAAGAGGATGTGAGAGGAACAACGCAGATACACAGGTCAGTGAAGGAGATGTTCTAGGCACTGGGGCAGCGATTCCTCTACATCCCCTGGAGAAGACCATGGTAAGGCAGGCTGTAGACCCTTGAGGTTCATGAAGCAGAGACTCCACCTATAGCACATGGAGGACCACATGCCAGAGCAGGTGGAAGCACCTGAAGGAGGCTGTGACCCTGTGGGAAGCCCATGCTGGAGCAGGCTCCTGGCAGGACCTGTAGCCCCATGGAGAGAAAAGCCTGTGCCAAAGCAGGTTTCCTGACAGGACTTATGACCTCATGGGGACCCACGCTGAAGCAGTTTGTGAAGAACTGCTGCCTGTTTGAAGGATTCACACTGGAGAAGTTGGTGGAAGACTGTGTCCCATGGGAGGTACCCCATGTTGGAGCAGAGGAAGAATGTGAGGAGTCCTCTCCCTGAGGAGGAAGGAGTGACAATGTGTCACAAACTGATCCCAAACCCCATCCCTTGTCATCCTGTGCTGCTGTGGGGAGGAGGGAGAGAAGTTGGGAGTGAGGTTGAGAAGAAGGGAGAGGTTGGGGGAGGTGTTTTAAGATTTGGTTGTATTTCTCATTACTCTGATTTGTTTTGTTATAAATTACATTAATTTTCTCGAAGTTGAGTCTGTCTTGCCTGTGATGGTAATTGGTGAGTGATCTCTCCCTGCCTTTATCATGACCCACACACTTTTCATTGTATTTTCTCTCCCCTGCCCAGCTGAGGGCAGGTATAGAGCAGCTCTGAGGGACACCTGATGTCCAAGACAGGGTCAACCCACCACAAGGCAGTACCAACTTTCCTCTCAAGAAAATGATACTACAGAAAAGCAACTACAGTGTCAACTATGTTTTGACAGATCACGAAGTTAAATGTAATTCTCAACTACTTTTTGACAATCCAACTTCCCTGAAACAATAAAAATAACAAGTAAGTTCATGGTGGTGAAAGGTTATAGTCTTTCATGTGTCAGAGTTCATTTGTTTATAAAATGGGTCATATAGCTGTGGTAATACCTGCTCCAAACAATCCACTGTTTTTTTTTCCTTTCTCTTCTTCTCTCAAGTATTTAAGAAAACAATGGTAAGGCACCAGCCTCTTCAGGTGATTCAAACTAGAAAACATTCAAGAGCATTCTTGTGGAAGAATAGTGTACCATTCTTCCTCTGCTACACTCAGCGAGTTCTCTCACTTTCAATAACCAAGAGGTATTCACGCTTCCAGAGAAGACTATCCCACACTATCCACACTTGATGTTGAATATCAGGGGGAAGCTCTTTATGGAAAAAAGTGGTGAGGTGCTGGAACAGGCTGCCCAGAGAGGTGGTAGATGCCCCAACCCTGGAGGTGTTCAAGGCCAGGATGGATGGGCCCTATCTACAGCCCTATCTACCTTGTCTACAGCCAGGCTTGGAGGTTGGTGGCCCTGCCTGTGGCAGGGGGGTTGGAACTCAATGATCCTTGTGTCCCAACCCAACCATTCTGTGATTCCATACTGCCTTCTGCACGTGGAGATGTATAATGCCTCCAGCATCATCAGTCCTCACGCTGGTCAAACAGCGTTGTGAATTCAGGCGTGGTGAATATATTCAATACTTAGGTTTAGTTTACCAAGTGTACATTAAACTGATATGCTATATCCTTTTCACTCCTTACTGCTGTGAGTTTGCAGGGCGAGGTTCTGGTGGAAGAGGGGGACTGCAGGGGTGGCTTCTGCAAGAAGCAGCTGGAAGCTTTCCTCAGACCCGATGGAGTAAATACCAGCTGGGCTCAAGGCCGAGCCAATCAGCGATGGTCACAGCACCTCTGTGAATTACATTTAAGAGAAAAAAAACCCACATGTTAACAGCCACTTTCTGTCACCAGAGAAGGAAGTGAAAAGATATAAGAAACTCTGCAGATGTCAAGTTCAATGAAGAAGTCAGGGGAAAGCGGCGCTGCAGGCGCTGCAGAGAAAGATTCCCCTGCAGCCCATGGTGAAGGACGTAGAGCAGGTTGCTCCCCTGCAGCCCATGGAAGATGATGGGAGGTAGAGATAACACCTGCAGCCCACTGGAGCAGATGGAGACATATGGAAGACACTGTGACTCATGTTGGAAAAAGATCCTGGCAGGAACTGCGGCCTATGGAGAGGCTGGCCCACACCAGATCAGGTTTGCTGGGAGGGAACCAGGTAGGAGCAGTCTGGCCCTGAGAGTCATTCTACGATTCTGTGACTGCACACCATACAAGTGACCCACGCTAGGGCACTTAGTGAAAGCTGAAGCCCCATGGGAACAGATCAACGCTGCAGAAGTTTGTGGAGGACTATCGCCTGTGGATGGGACCCCATGCTGGAGCAGGGGAAGAGTGTGAGGAATGATCCATCAGGCTAAGAGGGAAAACAACTTGTGAGGAACTGACCAAAACCAATCTTAACTCTGATTTATTTAATTGTAAATTACAGTAATTTTCCCCAAGCTGAGTCTGTCTTGCCTGTGATGGTAATTGGTGAGAGATCTCTCCCTATCTGATCTGGTTGTGCTTCTTGCTATCCTAACCTGGTTTCTGCACGTGTAGAGTATAATAAATTAGGTGTGATTTTTATTCTATATTGAGTCTGTTTTGCCCATGATGCTAATTGCTGAATGATCTCTCCCTGTCCTTATCTTGACCCCTAAGCCTCTCAACATGTATTTTCTCCCCTGTCCAGTTGAAAAGGGGAGTGATAGAGCGGCTTTGGTGAGAGTCAGGCCTTCAGCCAGGGTTAAACCACCAGAATTCTATACCTCCTTTTTGTCTTAGCTTTCAACTTTTCAGCTACCCTTCTTGATGTTCATATTCAAATTTACACAGTACCCTCCTCTCCATTCCAGTTGTCCATCGTGTCCTTCTCTAAGAGCTCATTTTCTTCTGAACTGCCCTCCCCTCCTGTTTTCTTCTTCAGACAGTGCAGTTGCTTCACTCCAACAAATGGATCAGATTAGAGGAGCCAGGACTGTTATTCACAAATTACTAGCAGTACCACAGCCTGCCTAGTCCATTTCTTTATATCTGCTTGAGTAACAGACAGGCTGGTTCACAGAATCATGGAAAAAATTAGATTGCGAAGGACCTTTGGAGACCACGTGGTCCAATCCTCTGTTGAAAACAGAGACTTATTTTAGTATACTCATGGACCTGTCAAGCAGAGTCTTTCACCCCTCTCTCAGCATTTCATTGCAGTGTTTCACTGTTCTCATGGTAAAGAATTGTTTCACCTAGAAAGAATTTCCCCTGAAGCAGCCTAAGCCTGTTGCCTTTTGCCCTGTCCCTCTGCAACCTCAGGAAGACAGCTAGCTACCTGTCTCTGCAGCTGCCTTTGAGGAGACTGTGATTCAACTCACCTCCTAACTCCTCCTCAGGTTCAAACAACCCCACTCTACCTCCATGTCTACCTAGGTCAAATTCTGCAACCCTCTAATCACCTTGGTGCCCCTTCACTAAACTCTCCTCCATGTTCTCATGTCTCTCATGACCTGAGGGATAAGGAATGGATGTAACTAGAAGCAGTAGAAACTTTTCCTTTATATGCTACCTTTCTTGCCTTTATTTTGAGCAAAAAAGCCTTGAACATACTCACCACAACTGACAAAAATTGCCTTTGAAAGAACAGGAACATGTCCCAAATAGCAATTACTCAGTTGGTTTTAAGGTTTCATTTCCAAATTACCTTGCACACTTGCAAGCTGCTTCAGAAATAAACTCACCTTTCAACAATATACAATCACTTGAACTTGTTTCTGTGACCATTTCAATTCTAAACTAATTTCTAGCTTAAAAAATAATTATACTTCATTAAAAATACACCAAAGATTTTTCATGACAAATTACTCCAGTACATGTATTTTAGAGCTAACAGTGACTTTGGGTAAAATTTTTGATTACATGTGGTAGAGTCTACAGATGATCATTTGAAGCACAGGGTAAATCAGGGTACCAGTTAATCACCATTCAGTTGGGTCCTTCAGTGAAAAACAGAGCTTCCTATTCTGATAACTTTCTAAGACCTTCTTAAGTCTTTTTCATCCTGTGTTTGCTACCTACATTTTTCTCAGAAGTTTAGAAAAAGTGCTAAACATTCTCAAAATCCACTCTGTAAAATTTAAGTGAAGAAAGAAAAAAACCTGCCCCAGTATTTTAATGATCTATGAGGAAAGACCAAGTAACAGAATACAAAAAACTCTGGAATTCAAAATGGAACTCTGATAGGAAATAAAGGCTTAGCAAGGAACTATTTAAGGGTTATCGATCTGAGATACTAAATTGTTCTTCAAATTACTTAAAAAAATTTCTGAGGATCTTCTTGCAGAGTATTTACCGCAAAAATAACAAAACATGGTAAGCAGTCTCATAAACAAAGTCAGGTTTTGACTTTGCCTTTAGGCTTTTGTCAACTAACTAAAAATGTGAACTTAGTATCTTTACTGTTCTGTGGTTTCTTCTCCACAAGATGATACCAATTTCTTAAGAGAAATTTGGCTGCAGTGTACATATATGTATTTATGCAGGTGGTATTCTGGTACATAAATGCTCTAAAATTCTTAATACATATAAAATTTCATAGAATCATAGAATTTTTAAAGCTGGAAATGACCCCTAAGATCATCCAGTCCAACCATTAACCTACCGCCACCAAGTCTACCCTTAGACCATGCCCTCAAGCACTGCATCTACCAGTCTTTTAAACACCTCAAAAGATGGGGACTCAACCACCTCCCTGGGTAGACTGTTCCAATGCTTGATGACTCTAAATTTGGTGGTTTTCTAACAGCAAATTCTATAAAAATTCTCTAAAAAGGTCTGTGAACTGGGGAAGCATAATAAAAATGCACTGACAATTAAAACATGGAAAACATTCTCTGAAGGAACAATTGCTTTTATTATAATGCACACACATAACAAAAATAGTTCCAGGAATATTTTATATGTTTCCAATGAACAATGATAAGCCTGGACACTCACTGAAACTTCAGTAATTGTACTACTGTTTCTTATTTAACTCACAGCTGTAAAAATAATGATTCCCTGAAGATGTGCTTATGGAGATACAAGAAAACTATGCATCTGATTTCTCTGTGCTTCCAAACATCCAAACACTAACAAGCTCCAGAGCAGGCACCACACAGATGGGTTCACATAGTACTGAGCCCTTGCTAATATAATCCAGCATTACTTACCCAACATTCAGGATTATTAAAACAAAAAACACTTAAACATTGAGCCAAAAATTTAGCTGGGGATGCAACTATGTGGAAAAGTTTCATTGAAATGCTCCAAATTGTATTTCAAATATTCCTTCCTGTAAGTCGTATTTACAGCTTCTGAAGAATCAGAATGTAGATTCAGATTCCAATAAATCCAATATACTTACAGTAATCTTGCTCATCTCAGTGGCAAAGTAATATTCCTGTAACTCACAACATGTGCACTTCAGGAAAAAATTTATTTCTCTATGTAAATTACTTATTTGAATTGGTGAGCATTAGGAAATTGCACAATACTTATCTAGTTGGTCAAGCATTTAACTAGGAGGGAGTTCATCACTGAAAAGGAATAAATGCAGTTTTGTGATTTTAGAAATACATAACAGAGATAAGATGTTTTCATACAAGACTGGAAAAATAAGTGTAGAGTTTTGGAAGCAGAGGAAAAACAGGAAGCTTGCTCCACAGATGCCTTAGGATTAATGGGAAAAGATACACATTCTCATCAACTATTAAAACTCTGAAAGAACAGCCACTCATCTTTGGCTGGTTATCTCTAAGATAACAAAAATTGCGACAGAAGAAAACCTATGAAAATACTGGATAGGGTTAGGGTTATGAGTGGATAAGCTGAATAAAAGGAAAAAAAAAAAAAGAAAAATGCTGATTTAGATTCTAAAGGGAATTGTAAAAGTTAATTTCAGAAACTAAAAATGACAGAAACCTGAGCCAAAAGCATAAAAGCTATTAACGTGACAAGGGAGTAAGGATGAGATTTTTTTTTTAATTAAACGTGAAACCAAACTTGCTTAGGTTGAGGGGATTAATGAAAATAAGCTCTCCTTTGATAGTGTTTTCTTGTTTTGAAATTGAATATATCGATTACCATATTCCATAAAAAATTTAACAATATCTCTTTTCACAATTACCTTATATTAATACCTTAAAACTACGATTTTAATTCTGTATAGAAGCCTAATCATAAAAATGCTATTAGTAAGGAGGCTTTTTCTTTTCAGAAATGCATATATTTGTTCAGTCATTGATCAAATACTAAATAGCTTCACTATAAAACTCTTGAAATTCTAAGTTAACAGTTACAATTTTTGAACGTGTTAATTCCTGGAAATGTAATCTGTAAAACTATTTTCAATGCATTGCATAGATATTTGTTAGCTGCTTATGCCACCCAATTTCCTAACTTACAGTTAATATACTGTTCTAAAATTACATAAGTTCTTTTCAAGAGAAACTTGTAAACAAATTTTAATACTTATAGTACTGAGCAGAATTACATTGCCCCTTCTCTCTCATTTGAAAATGCATTGACATTAGTAGATGTTCTTAATGTTCACTCCTTTTCTCACCTTTGCACAAGCCATTGCACATTCATGCTTTTTGCAGTTGTTCATAACAGCTCAAATTCTGTATTTTTCTAATCTTCTGTAAAGTCCACATTGAAAAAAAAATAATGTTGCAGAGCAGGGCAACCTTTAAATACTAGAAGCATTTTTTGACTTTACATTAAATTACCTTCCTGAAAAGCAAGACACCCAACCTGAGAGCTCCAATAAGTTTAACCAAAGCATACTATGCTTCTCTTCATAACATCCAACTGACATTTTCCCATATCCGACTGCCTAACAAATACAAATTTGCATATTCATTTGCACAAGAGCAAAACTGACTGGATGACTTGGCTATTCATATGTCCTAGGTTTAAAAGTCCTTTTTCTCCATAACATGTAGAGCTCTGCCTCCTTCCCGTAACATTCACTGACTTGCTTCTTAGGGAACAACAGCCAACAGAGGAAAAGCATCCAGCAAATCTCAGACCAGTTCCTTCATCTGGTGTCTGTATTAGTTTCATATTCACAAGAGAAGCCAGAGGTTTTATTCTTGAGACCAAGATGTATTTCCATTGATTTTTATTTAATCTACAGACACTTAAGCCTCACATCACTATCACATCATAATGTAGGGCTTGAAACCAGAGTAGTTCACAGAAAAAATGAAATGTAAGATTAACACAGCTGTGAAGGCAATCAATGCCTTACCTATAAACAGCTATTATTCGCGGCTAATAACTTTAAAGCACGTTAGATCCTTTAAAAAAAAAACAACAAAAAAACCCAAACCTCAAAATTTTCTTCTATACACTTGAAAACAAAAAGAAAAATCTAACCGAAAAGTTAAGTTTCGTCACTGTTAAAAATACACAAGTTACAGAAGAGTGAGGAAGAGTAAGGAGTGACACTGGACAAGAGTATAGTATGAAACTCAGAAGGGAAACACTCCGCATACAGATAAGCATGTGCATACATGTATGTGCATATGTGTATGCATTTCGGAATTTTTTTTCTGCAAACTATTATACTGAAATATATACTTCCATCTTCTCCAATGCAATGAAAACTGGGTATTTTACTAATTTTTTGAAAGACTATGCCAAAAACCTGCTTTGCCTTTGCCTTGTATAACAGCAAAACCTCACACCAGATATAAAAGATTGAGTAAAAGATTGAGAAAAGTAAGATACTATATTCTCTAGTCTATTTGAGGAAATGCTTGAGAAGTAACAGACAAATACAGGGTAATTTCTCCACATTTTTCTACCTGATAAAAAAGCCAAACAAGCTGCACTTACAGGAAGATCAGAATTAAGATCCATGTAAATCATCATGCTACTAATAGTGAAGATTACTATCCACAGGGCTAATAGATAAATCTTCATATTGGTTATTTTGTTCACACTATTACAAACGTCATCTCAATCATGAATCAGCTTCAGTAACACAATGTACAATTAAAGGCAGCAAGTTGTACCTGAAGTTATTAAAAACATGACACACCTTCTCAAAAACACTGAGAAGCACAGATGACCAACCCTCCCTTAGTTTTTACCAGCTTTACAGTCTTCAAATTGCTTTGGTGAGATACAAACTAGCTAGTATATATTGTGGTCTATATGTAAACTATGGAAATTGAGAGCTAAAACCCACTACTTTCAGATCACTGATCAACTAATCCCAAAACAAAACAAACAGAATGCTAACAGATTCCAAACTGTCTTGAACTGCATGAAAGGAACAAATTGGTGATCAAGAACTAATATCCAATCAATACTCAGCAATTTCTTTTCAGATGACAAATGGGCCTAGTGACAACATGAAACACACTACATAACAAAACGAGCTACTTAAGTATGAACAGATCAATCTGTTTAATAAGGTGAAACACAGGCTAGCTACAAATCCTGCAAACTGTAAAGGATGAGTAAGTTTTGAGTCCTGGACTCTTGGGCTGACAATCCTTTTGACATAGGACATAAGCCATATCTGATCATGATTTACTATCTCTAAGGGAAAATGAAGAAAACTGATACAGAGAAAACATTTCTTTTGCAACAGATGCCCAAATCCTAATTGTTTATTAATGCCAACTAACCCTTGTACAGATGTGTAGAAACTGACAACACAGGGCAGATAATTAGCTAGATAAATTATGAACTTAGAAGAACCAGAGGCAAAATTAACAATGCATGATTTTTAAATCTATTAGCTTACACAGTTTTAGTGTGAATTGCAAACTAGATTTGCATTCTGTGAACTCTCCACTCCTGACAGTATCCCTCACTCTCCCAGTGACATAAATCTTGAACAGCCACCCTTGTCATGCTGCTACTGATGATATGTTTTATCTTTGGGTACCTCACAGAAGAAACATTGACTTTAAAATGTCAGAAAATTTGAGGTTGCCTCCTCTGAATACTCAACATTTCCCAGACTGTAAAACCGGAGGAGTCATAAAAAGACTGCCATAATTCCATCATGTTTGGTATTTTCTCTGCAGTTAAGATCGTTAAGTCTCTGCAATATGAGAGAAACTGCTACCGCTTCAATCGCATTACCATGATTTGGTCTAATGGCAGTGATGAATATTTAAGTCAGCATTAAACAAAAGAAAGTAAAGAATCATAAATCATAATGGATTAGATAGCTCCACCTCCAAAACTGCACTGGAGAAACAGCAACTTCAATGGCATGTATGGGTCAAATAATAAAAAAAAACCCCAACCCACAACCCCCCACCCTGAACCAAGGTAAGTGTCACAAACTCTTAACAAGGCATGTCACACTTACAGGCAGGAAGTGTATGATCTGCAACAGATACATGCTTTTTGTCATTTGTTTTGTAACTACAAAATATTCCAGATCCTCCTGAAATTTGTCTGGACTTCAGCATACTTTTTCCATGTTTCTTCTATGCCAAACATTCAACTATAACATGTACTTGTCACTGAAGAGCTTACTGACATAATCACACCTGGGGGTGCAAGGACATGGGATAAACTTGCTTCTGAATAGAGAAAATAAACCTATTTAAAATAGATGGGGTCTTAATCACCAAGATGATTCAAGAACCTCAAATTCTTCTAATGAAATGTACTTATTTATAACCACACAGTAAAAAAGATAACAAGCAGTACTAAAATAAGAAATTCTTGTCTACGTCATGCTATATGTTTTACTCACTTAAGGTCTTCCCAAGAGTTTGCATGACCACAGCTAGCGGATCTCTACATATTCACAGTATTTCAACATAAAGGTAAATTAGCACATGAAAATAGCATTTTAATCACTTTTCCATTACAGAACATAAGTAATCATTCTATTTTGTCAGAACAGCAGGAACTCCACTTCCTTTCAACACTCATGAGGTTACATGTGATGCATCACACTAAAAATAAATGCTTATTTAGATTTTGGGGTTTTGTGTTTAAATACTCTTTCCCTTTATAAAGCCATTATGATTGCAAGTTGTGAGGAGACACCCACAGATATTTAAAAAAGAAAAAAAAAAAACAACAGAAAAAGGCAAGAAAGTCAAACACGCTCAGATCTCTTTAGGACATTTGGGAACATGATATGTTTTAATGCAGGTAGATCTTCTGTTTTTCTTTACAAAGGCAAAAATACCCAAACCAAACCCTCAAGATGTTGCTGATGCAGTAGCACCCACATATAAGATATTGTTGTGGTTTAACCCATTCAGCAGCTAAAACAACCACAAAGCTGTTCGCTGTCCCCCCTCAGTGGGGTAGGAGTGAGAATCAAGAATGGAACAAAAACAAAAAAAAACCTAACCCAAGAAAAACTATCCCGAACCTTATGGGTTAAGATAAAGACAGATTAATAGGACAGAAAAGATGACAAGTGATGAACAGCACAATTTGTCACCACCCAAAGTCGATGTTCTGCAAGACCCTGAGCTGCCTTGAGTCCCAGCTCACTCCTTAGCTATATACAGAATATGACATCATATAGTATGGAATATCCCTCTGGCCAGCAGGATTAGCTGTCCTGGTTGTGCCCCCCACCAGCTTCTCGGGTGCCCCTCCCTCCACCTTCTCATCAGCAGGGCAGTATGAGAAGGTGAGAAGTCCTTGACTGCTTGGCAACAACAGAAACATCAGTGTGTTATCAACACAATTCTCATCCAAAATCCAAAACGCAGCCCTGTCACCTTCTACTACTTTCTTAAGAAGTAAAAAGAAGAAAATTAACACTATGCCTGCTGAAAACAGGACAAAAACATGCCTGGCCATCAACAGTTTTACACTACAGTAGTACTAGCAAGTCATCTTGCTAGTGAGATGATGGATAAAATGAGGATCTCTCATTTTATGAAATTATGTACTAGAGAGCCTTTCCACACATACAGAAAGATTATACTGACTGAAAGCTTTGACAATGAAACCTTTGCTTAAAAATAAATACTCTGAAGAATATCTAACATTTAATACCATCTACTTACTATTCCTAGGAAACAGACAAGTAAAATCCCACAAAGATGACAACCCAATGTCAAAACTGGATCACTTCAGACCTCCAGGGAAATCCGATTCATGCTCACACTGTACAACATGTATGTGTACATATAACCACTCATGCATTCATATATATATATTAAAAAACATATATATGTATATAAATACACACATATACACTGGTGTGTGTACATATATACATGTATGCATATATGTATGTACATATAGTGCTTCTGTAAGATAGAAATTCCAGCATGGGGGATGGGGGGTGGATGCCCACTTCTATCTTACATTGAATCAGATATACTGCAAAACAGCATCACCCACAAGGTATTGGTAACGGTTGCTACTGAACCATAAAAGTACTGAGATAGCAGGACAGGTTAGCTACTTTAGTGAAAATGTGATTATAGGAAAGAGTATTCCGTGTCTAAGTAACTAGTACTACTGCAGAACCTGGCAGTGCATTGGGTTCATCTTGGTTCTCTGTATATAAATCTGATACTGGACAACAGAAGGGGAAGAAAGCTAATTCTCAATACCTATGTCATCTTCATCTCCTGCATAAATTTGACTACATGATTCACACTTCCTAACATCTCCTTGATTTGACTAATGCAATTCCTCCCCTGCCCCAGGAATTTCGTGACCTTAGAAAGCACAAACTGATTCAGATTGAGTTGGTTTCTCTGAAAGAGTCCAATGAGCCACGTCTCTTCAAATTTGGTGTTTGGTGTGGAAGTCTGGGACTGCGTCCTTCCATATGACAATATCCTACTGCAGAAGCCAACAAACAGAATTCCTTGTGATGTCAGAAGTCAGGACACCACACAGAAGCCTGCCCCAAAACATGAATCTCAAAGTCAGATGCATTAAAAACGTCCCTTATAATTTTCATATTTAACACAACCCCACTCTGGATATGCATCACTTCCTTTCCCCCTACAAAATGAAGCCCAAAATACCTTACAAGACAACAGAAGCATTGGTGTTTTAAATTTGGGAATCAATCTCTCGTGTGTAACAGTGAAAGCAACCATGGAAGAACATCCTTTGAAAAAAACACTTTGTAAAGCCAGCAAAAGAATGACCGTTTGCCCACCTGACAGCAAAAATCCAGCACGTTTTTGTTTGGTCTTCCCACAGAGAAAAGACAGCAGTCAGCTAGTCACTCAGTATGCTGTCCCCCCATAAAAAGCACATAAATCAACTTCTGCATAGCTCCAGAGAGCCACTGCAGGAGCTGTCTCTTATCCAGCCAACCCACTATACAAGAAAGGATGCAAGAGGAAGATAAATGTAGCAAAAAGAGCACAACACACAACTGAAAAGCTGATGAGCTTCAATTCACCTGTATCAGTTATTTCTGCTCTTGTAAATTCCATCTCCCAAGTGTTTGCTATAGTTTTTTTTATTAAACAGGTTTTATATTAAGTATGTAAAACTTCTTTTCTAGCAAAAACAAACAACTTGGATGAACAGACAGGAAAACTATACAGGGCAAGAAACAATTTTTAATGCACCACAAGATGAGATTTTCCCATCAAAATGCAACACGGCACATAAGACGGGCACGAATGCTTCCTATCACTTACAGCACCAGCCCAATAAAAGGCAAGAAAACAGCTACATACAAAAGTAGCAAAAGTCTCCTGCTCCTGAACATCAGACATGGCAACAGCAACCTGTCACCTTTAGTGTAGGAATATAAAAACACTTTCCTCATTAAGAAAAAATTTTTTTAAAAAATCAGAATTTCTCTTAGAAAGGAAGTGTGTCTGAGAAATCCAAATAAGGGTATTATTTTATAGTTACTCAGAGGAGGTGTTAAATATTTAAGATACATATCTACCATTTCATAAGTCAGTATAAAGATCTGCAGATCTGTCTCTAAAACATTGTCTATGAACCTTGAAACTAGGAAGAGCAATAGTAGCAATAGAAACTAAAAAGAGTAAACTGCAATTCTTTTACAGAAAACATCCAAATGGGCTTCTGACAACACAGAATAAAGACAGATACTTTTTGCAAGAAAAATAATTTGTAGAGCTGAAGCTACTGTAAAATAGGCAGTGTTAGGAAGAAGCTCTTCAAAAAGCAAATCCTTAGTCCCTACATCACAATTACTTAACATTGACCCTCCAGTCACATCTTTCTGCTAGACTTCTTAATTTGGAAAGTCAAAGCTGCCATTAGTGTGGGCTGAGAAGTAATTTCAGTTTTGTTAAAATAATAAAAATTCAATTCTCTTTAGCCCTGCATGTACAACTTTATTTCCCAAAAGACCAATTAAGGAACAAACTGTGATTATTGTAAATTCAGTGTACAGAAAGACATTTGAGAAAAACCAAACAAACCCCAAACCAGACAATAATTCCTAGTTTCTCTTTGTCTACCTCTTATTTTTACTAAAAGCTGCTGGTTTAAATTTTTCCTTTCTTAATTGTTTATTTATCCCCCATTTTAAATATATTTGTTCTCTACAGGTTCATTTTTACTGTTCTACATTAATTTTCCTTTCTCAGTTTATTGAGAATTGGTGCATAATCAATTACTAGAATGTGCAAGTATTTTTACAAGTGTGATATATTTCCAGTTTAACACAGTATTACAAATGTGACATAATAAAGCATAATAATTAAACTGCAATGTAGTATGTATTCCTTAAGAGTATGTTTAAGATGGCTGCTTCTTCCCATTTTCAAATTGAACAAGAACAAATAAGTTCTTTCCTGTTTACTCAGTGTAAGGTCATATGACCGTTATGACTCATTAATTCAATATTACTTAGCCACTTGTAACACTAGATTTAAAAATCATGTGGATTCATATTTATAATTTCTGACTTCCTTAATAAATTGGAAGCAATGTTTAACCTAAATCATTTGTAATTTCTTCATCCCAGTGCATCTACATATCTACAGTCATATAATCAGCTAAAAACTTGGAATTATCTCTTGTAGTAAAAGATCAGATGCTGATTCCTGCTGTGACTTTTAGTGAAATACAATAATTAAATAAAAAACACAATAATTTGCTTAAGGTAAAGTTAAAGCACTGCAAGGAGGACAAGAGCATTCCAAAGAACAACCTGTTTTAGCATTTATTTCTAAGTCAATAAATTCTTATTGCAAAAGCTGAAAAGCAGCAATTAGAAAAGCATTACAAGTTTAAAGACTTGAACATGGCTGCTGGATAAAAGACATGCCAAATATCTTCACGATGATGTAGGTGTGCCTAAATCCATTTAGTTTATGACTACCAAAAGAAGCAGCAGAAAATTTATAAATGGCTGAAGAGTCAGAGCTTTCCTCCACTAGCTAGACCTAGTATGGTATTTAGCTCCTCCAATTCACATGTGGAATATCACCAATGCCAATATCTCTATAATCTCTTCTATTATCTCACATCAATGAAACAATGAGAATAAAAAGAAAAATTACTTACAATGTGTTTAGATTTGTTTGCTCAAAGAAATACAGTTTCAATCAATCATGCATTTGCACATCATAGCCTACTTTCTTTAAAAAGACATTTCAAGAAGTAATTTTAGATCAAATTAATTTGCCATGAAATTCACATGTAGAAAATTTAGCTTTCTGTGTTTAATAAGCAAGCCTAGCATAAAAGTGAAAGACTCATAAGAAAAGCTGATTTTACTACATGTCAAATGTTAAATTCTGCAATTGCATTGACTGGATATGTCTGATCAAAGTAACATAAGTAAGAAAACTGGCAGGCCGATTATAAAAGATCGGGAATGAACAGTTAGTTTATTTACCTTTGTAATTTCATCTAAGCTAAAAAACTGCATTACTGAAAAGAAATTCACTTGCACAGCAGGAAATCTCTTGAACCTAAGATCTAAACTTTTTCAAATGCTAAAGCAATCATTATTAAGCTATAATTATTTCCTAAGTCTCTAAAAAAATGTTCTACTTTACAGGGTTTAAGTGACTGGTAAATCAACATCCTACACACTACTTAAGCCAAGTTGACACTTGTTGCAAAATTTCTTGTAAGTTAAAAAAAAAAACCAACCCCAACACTATCGCAAACTGAGTTTTTCCAGAGAAGTTAGCAGTGCTGAGAGAATCCTCCTCATTTATTTTGTGAGTTAAAATAATCTCTCTTGCCAAAGTATGACCATCACTACTTCCATTTACAAATTTACAGTACAGCGTGTATTTTCCCCAAATGGTTCAAGAGTTCATCTTAAACTGATTTAAAGAGAATAAAAAAAAAAATCATTGATCTCAGTAATTCTTATAAAACAAGTACACTGAAAACCTGACTTAAATCTACAGCAACCTACAAGATAACCATAAGGCAACACCACACAATACCGACACAGGACATTTTCCTTTTTCTACCATCACTACGTTATTTAGTTCAGTATCTGAATAGGGTAAAAAAAAATTTCTCAAAACTTTCATCTGCATGACACTCTCTTGTATATCTGCACTGAAGCTTCTGCTCCCTGATAGAATAATAAAGAAATACAAGAACACTGGAGACCTCAATTGAGATTCTGTTGGGTAACATCATAAAATGAAGTAGTATGTTTTTAAACATGCATTTGGGAATAAAAAAAAAAAAACAAACCAAAACTGAAACAACAAAAAACCCAACCCAAAAACAAACCCCACAACACAAGCCAACAAAACACCAGAACTGTCATGTACTTTGTAAATAGGGGAACTCTTTGTCCTTGTAGCTGTTCCAGAGAGAGATTTATAGTGGGTTCCCTCCCAGAAATGCAGCGTACTTATCAAGCACAGAGCAAGAGCACCCCTCAGAGGAACTATGGATAAAGTAATGCTGGTAAAGCCCAGGTTATGTATTCACAGCACAGCAGTAAAACCTGTTTTAAGTAATTCTGCAAAGACAGAAATCTTTCTCAGAAAATTTTTATGTGAAAAAAAATTGCTAGCTTTAGTTCATATTACACAGACTACAATTTAAAATTCTATCCTTTGCATTGCTGATTTTCTGGCTCTCTTTCCTACATGTAATTGCTAAGTTTTCACAGTTATCGTGCTTCTTTAAAAATGAAAAAAAATAATTGTAATTCCAAAAAGGAAGATTTATGACCATAAACAACACCTCTTTAAAACATGGAACCTGGCATTTCTTATTTAATTTACAAATATTTACGTAAAGTTCCATAACATGGAAAACAACTGCATGATGAAGTGCTGACACATTGACAAGTGTTATTTCTCACACAAAATGACAAGAACTGAGTATCAAAAAGACAGAAAATGCATACAAGGTGCTGACAGTTAAATTACTTCAGGACAGACTATGCTAGCTGCAGAAGTCCAGATACTGGGAAGGAAAACCTGAAATTTTGTGATGATGTATTTTGTACCCCATAACCACTGTCCCCCTGTTTGTATCACTTCTCACAGTGTTACTTATTCTTACCAGCTAGTGCTCACAAACTAAATCCACATAGTTGCTGACTGATGAAGCCCAGGGGGAAGCAGCAACATTTGCTTTATGCTAAGAGGTCCCGACTGCTGTCACCAAGGATTCTAGGACACGCTGGCCTCTCTTGCTTCTGAAGACTTTAAGAACCAGATGTTGTATATAAACTGTTTTCACTTAACTAAAAACTGAGTTTTAAAAACTGAGAAATGAATCTCTGCATTTCTGCTGAGATTACACCCTTTCCCCAATGCCAAATCCTATTTTAAACTTCAGCTTCATGTTGTTATTTGGAAACCCTAGGACAGGCAATCAAAAAGCTGTGACAGAAGCAGAATAGCAACCAAATCATTGAGAGGATGAACTTGAGATAATTTCTTCCTAAATTTAGTCTGCTGAAGTTGAAATATCTAAGAGTAAGTGACAATATATACTGACAGTCTAACTTTGATTCCACACCTCTTATGACAGAAGTGACTAGGGACACTGAACAGACTCATACACAAGCAAAAAGATACTTGATTTGTTCTGACACTGCCTGCAGAATGAGCAACAGATCAATGGACACCACGTTACCCACTATTTCAGTGATTTAATGTCAGGGAAATGATGCAAGAGAAAGGAAGCAGTAGACATGATATTTTAAAAAGCTAGCTAACACTGAAGTTAAAAGATGGTTTTCTATTAACAGAAAATAACTATAAAAATACATTCCCTTCCAAAGAATACAAATTTACTGAATGAACAAAGTTGAATGTATTTTATTCCAACATGGAGAAATAAGACAAATGCAGGTTTCTACACCTAAATCTAAAGGTAACCTCTGCTCTTCATAACTATTTCCTACTTTCAGAAGAAGAGTTTAACACAGATCATAAGATTTGTCAGCTAGATATTAATTTAAATAGTAATATAAAATGCCAGCAGAAGATACAAGATATCCCTACCTCCATATATAGCATGTATAAATGACTTTCAATTTTTCATCTCCCAAGAAAAGTTTAAAATACAAAGAAGAACGCTTAAATGTTTTGATTTTCATTACTTGCCTGTTGAAATAGGAATGCTTTTTAAAAAAAAAATGAGGAAGGTAATGTGGTAAGGCCTGTTGCAAGTGCAGCCAAAGCAATTCCAAAGGTACTGGATCTGGCTGTTGGGGTTTGTGAGGGTTTTTTTTGTCATAGCAGCCTGTACAGCACTGTACTAAAAATCTACACTTAAACCAGTGCTGATGCCATGCCAATATTGTATGTACTGCTGCAGTGTTTGCAAGGTACCACAGCCTTCTCTGTGACTCTGCCACCCCAGCAAACAGGCTGAGGGTGTGCAAGACACTAGGAGGGGGCAGAACTGCGACGTCACTTAGCCATGCTCTGCTCTCCCTCTTACCATAAGAAAGCTAGGATAAAAGCACTGGTCTTAAACTTAATCCGGTACTCGGGCCCTGCACAACCTTTAGTAGTGTACCTGTTCCAGCACAACCACACAAATAATTTCATAGCATATAATGCTGGGCAAACTGAAGATTTTCTTCCAATCACTTTCTTCCACACTTTCTTCCCATCACCCTAAATTTCTAGGACACAGATTGGTATTTTGGGCAATGTAAAATGTTCAGCACTTAAACGCTAGGAAACCTGTTTTGATCACCACTATACATTACCTGGTAAATTAGTCTTCATAATATCAATTCCAACTTGAAGCCCAGTTTCAGCTGCAAGAACTGCATAATCTCCTTGATGAGAGACATTGAAGTTGTAATCTGAATAGATACCGAAGACGTTATTTGCCAGGAAAGGTTTTCCTTTAGATGTCCTTTGCAAGTCTATTTCATTCCAAGGTATGCACAACTTTTCTGCAATTAATTTCCGTATCAGCAGGCGACCAGCCTATGAAATAAAATAGAAGTGATTAATACAGAATAATTTTGCTATGTGCAAAACATCTAAGTGCTAGAAAACTACCTGACTAAAAATAAAAACATGGGTTTATTATCTCCAGTAGAAAGTATGAATGTATTTTAGCCAAACCATTTAGATTTCTCCTTTTTTTTTTTAACAAAAGCCTGTGTCAAGTACATGTAATCAAGAATTGACCAGACCCAAGTATGTAATGCACCTGTTACCAATATCAGCACACACATAATGCAAGATCAAATGGAAAGCAGTTCCAGCCAAAGAGAATCACATAAAACACTTCCTCCACTTCCTCCACTACCTAAAAAACTTACTTAGGACACTTCATCGCATGATGAATAGTTTCTAAACGGAACTGAGCAGTAAAACTGTCTCAACAGCTTTCCTTTCAGTACTTCCCTTCAGCTGGGGAGGCACTAAACAAAATGCAGAACGGGTGAAAATGATGAGCAACTTTTTATGGACTAAAGTCTGTATTATTACATTATTATGTGAGATTGAAAACCGGAGTTATGTAAACCAGCTTTATCCTCTTACACAACTCACTGCTGTCTCCTGTACCCGTGTGTACCCGATTGCGAACCTGCCTTTCCCTTCTCCCCCGAGTGAAGGCGCAATTAGAGCGGACATCAACACTCCGCACGGGAAGAAGTCAGAAATTCGGACAACGCCGCATCGGCTGACAGACGATCGCGTCCCCACGGCAAAAGGCCCGCGACGGCGCCACGAGTGGCGCCGCAGGAGCTACTCAGCGGAGCGGGCTCCCCCCGCACCCGGGGGGGCCTTCGGCAGCCCCGCCACAGCCCCGCAGAGGGCAGGGCCCCGCCGGCGATACCCGCACTCGCCGCAGCAGTCGGGAGGGACGGGATGGGACTGAGGACTCGGGGCACCGCGGCCCTTTCAGTCCCGCCCGTGGGCTGCCGCCGCCAGACCTGAGGGAGGGGAAGCCGCCCCGCGCCGTGCCCCCCCGCCGGCATGTACCAAGGCGGCTTTGGCATCGCGGGCAAAGACAAACTGGCCGACGCGGTCCTTTTCCTCGGGCTGCACCAGCCGCGCCGCCAGCAGCCACTCCTCGCGGCAGGGGCGCCAGGCGGCGCAGGGGAAGGCCCAGCGCACACTACCCATGGCAGCCGCGTCGCGCTCCACAGCGCCGGCCGACAGCAGCTCCGCGCTCACCCCTCCCCCTCCGCGCCGCCGTGAGCTGTCCGCACAACCCGGGCGCGCGCCTATCGGCTGGCGGGAGGGACCCGGTGCCGAGGCACCGTGGCCAATCCAGCATCAGAGTGAGCTGTGAGTGACAGGGGAATGCGCCAGGTATCGGCTTATCAGGGGAAAGGCGGGGCCTGCGGCTCAGCTACACCCGTGTGTCGTCAGAGCGCACAGAAAGGAACCCGCTTGAGTGGGGGGCGGGCTTTTAGCTAAATTGACAGTCTAGAAAGCCACTCCGAGGGCAAAAAGCGGGAGAATGACACCGGAAGAAGCCAATCTGCTGGCGCTGCTGCTGTAGAGGGTGGGCCAGACTGCTCGGCGAGCTGCTGGTGTTGGCTGCAGGTGGGTGCGCGCTGTTCGGAGGGAGCGCTAAGGAGATGGCGGGGAGGGGGGAGCAGTTCATCGCCGGTTTCAGAGAGGCAGCAGCTCTGGAAACCGCCACATCCCTTAGCGAGGCCCCGCAGTCGCGCTGTGAAAGGAGGGGAAACCCTTTGCACCATCCTGCCTGTCCTGTCAGAATTGGTTATCCCTTAGAATGAAGGGAGCTTCCGCAAGGCGCATGCGCAGACGGCGTGGGCATGCTCAGTAGTGGCGCTGAGGCCATTGCCCTCCTTCTGGCAGGCGGGGCGATGGGCGGGGGCGGTGGTGCCTGCGGTTGCAGTCTCCGAGGCCGGCGTTGGAGGACTGCAGCGTCGGGCTGGCAGCAGTAGGGGTAGGGTTGGTGGTGAGGTAGGGGGTTGGTTGATAACCCCGCCCATGGCTAGAAGAATGCAGTGTAACCTCCGGTTGCCGCCGGCTTCGTGTGAGATAGCAGGGCCGAGTTTACCCCGCCGGGGATAGCGCCCGTTGGGGCCGTTTCGAGGCAGCTTTGACGGCGGATGATGCTATGTGGTGCTCTGGCCCCGGTGCTGCCGTTACACATCCATTCTTCTGCCGAACCGACCCGCGTCCCAGGAGCTGGAGCAGCCCTGGTGGCCCCTCCGCCTTCCCTGGGCGGGGTGACTTGTATTGACTGCAAGGGGGACAGCTGTCCACGCCCCGGGCGCGAGTACTGCATCACGCTAGAGTGATCCTGGCCCCTGAAGAACGCTCTGCCCAAAGAATAATACTCCGTGCACCTTGTTATGCTAAGAACGGTAGTGGTTGTGGTCGGGACTGGGTTCCTGTGTGCCCTCAACAGATCATCAGAAGGAAAACATTCTGTTTGCCCGTTGGCTTTGAAGCTGGGACATGGCTAAAACTTCAGTCCCGTTTGAAAAATTGTGACCCTGCTTTGTGTTGCTTGCCTTTAGAAATACACTTCACCTGTTCTACATTGATCACGTACAAATCATACAAAATACTGAAAATTACGTTATTTTAGGTATTTCTGATAACCTTTCATTGGATTTTTTTTTTACTACACCGTTCCCAGCTCCCTGATAATGTGACAAAGTGCTGTTTCTGCACAGGATAAAAGTGCCATCTTTCTGCCCAAAGACTCAGTTATAATTATGAGTATAGGTTGGTCTTTGCAAAATATTATAAACACAGATGTAACATTTTTTTAAAAAAGGTGTTTCAGCAAGGAATCACTGGTGTAATTCATTTATTTTTCAACATGATGCCTATTTTTCTTCATGACTTGGTCAAGCAAGGGATGGCATACATACTCCCTTGTGTTTTGCTCAATGCATAGACGGCTAAATGACAGCAGAGGATTTAGCAGTCAAAAACACCCCAACCCAGAATGAACAGGAAAATGATAATCATGGAAATGAAATTGCAGTTGAGGCTTACCTTCCAAGCATTGTACCCTGCACACTTTGAAGAGGAAACTGTGCCCATATTTAGTTACTGATATGTGGTACTACCAATGGAATGTGGATCTTACCTAGATCCAAAACCCACTCAGGTTTGATTAACAGGTTTGACTTTTCCACACTTTAAACTTACAGAGATATAAACATGTAGCAATTTTAGCAGATTAATTGATTTTATTAAGAAATAAGTATAAAGTGTAAGTGCAAACTGAGGTTCAAGTTGCAAAATATATGTAACATAATAAATCATGGGGTATAGTTAGTATATTCTTAATTATAAGTAAAACATACTATCATAATAACCTATGCTAAATTATTCTATAAGTAAGCTCAATATTGCACATATGTTCTGTAAAAAAGCCACATTTTAAGGAGACACAGAGTGCAGAGCCCAGTAAAAGTGATTTCTTCTTCCAGATTTTCAGTTCTTATTTTTGCCAGAATAAGTGGAGCATGACATTTTACTTCTGTTGTTTTGATTTGAGATTTATTTGTGTTTGTTTTTTCTGCAAATGAAAATTGCAGTTCTTGACCTTTTTTAGCTAAGAAAATAATTTCCAAAGGAACTTGATGAATTTGACAAATTTAGCTTCAGTCAGTTTGAGTTCTTCTAAGTGATTATTTTCCTTATCCTAATAGATTTGTGTATTCTATGAAAGATATGCAATTAAAGATCACTGCTGGCAGAAAGTGAATCTTCCACTTTTGGAACTCATCCAGGCATCAGCACAATCTCACTGCTTCCTGCTGGTACCATGCGGGGTTTTTTTCATGCTGGGGTTTTTTTCCTTTTTTTTTTTTTCCCCCCCAATCACTTCTAAAGAACTCAAAGTTCTTTGTGGCTTTAAAGTCTGTGTCACTTTTTCTTCTTACACTACTGTGTCAATATGCATTATTGATAAATGCCACTTGCGGATTAAATGTCTTGTAATGTCACACGTATCTTTTTTGATTGTCTAAAAATGATTGACTTAATATTAATTTTCAGTTCAGTTATTTATGAAAAAGCTGTGAAGCTGAGTTGCATTGAAATTTCCAGACAGGAACCTGGAATTATGTTACAGTGTATTTTAAATCTCAGACAGTCAATGATAGTCAAATCAATACAATACAATAAAAAAAATGGAACCTTGTAATTAACATTTCTAATTTAATTGCATTTAAATCCACTCTTGTCTTTTTCATCAGCAATTAGAAGTGTCACCAAATCCTTTAGATCCCTGTTCCATGCAGATTCATCTTGCTGAATATTAAACTAGGTGCTGTTAAATTAGATGTGTAGTGGGGAGTTGTGTCTTTAAAAATTGTTAACAAATTACTAATTCTGTCCACCCCCCCTTGAAGAACGAGTGAAAATATGGGTATATAGAAGAGTTAATAATATGATACTTATTTTTAACATTAGATTTCAACTTGCTGACCCTGGCATTTTTATAACTTACATTAACTGTACAGTTAAACTTTGTATGAAAAAAATCTGAAACTTCTCTACAGAAATTTATATAATTTCTTCATCTTTGCTAGTTCGAATTCTTTCTTCCACTGTACATAAAATATACCAGCATTTAAGATTTCTCTTTTAAAAAAAACCTGCAATCTAATAAGACATACTATCCAAGTTGGATAAAGGCTAAGTGAAAAAGGTAATGTTCTCTTGAAGAACAATTTATTTCTTATATCTGCTAAAAGATATTAAGGATTAATATTCTTTTTTGATTTATTTTATTGGTGAGAGAGAGCTGTACAGAAAATGCTGTACCACAGCTGCTTTGAGATAAAGCAGCTGGATTGTTTTTCAATCATTTGTACCACATAAACATTGAGTTTAGACTGGTTTTGCCAGCTGCCTCAGTATGAGAACATCTACACACAGAGTGTTTATTATACTGCCTGAATGCCTCATGTCAGATGCGTATCCCTTGTGCTGGGAACAGTATCAGGCTTCAGTCCCTTTTAAAATGGTTTGGTCACATTTATTGTGAGGCAGGCATGGCCCCAACATGTTTTTTCTGCAAAGTGCTAACTTCTATGCATACAATAATTATGTATGCTCAGTACTTTCATGAAACAACATCCCTGTGGCTACTACAAACTCATCCTACCTATCTAAAATAATATCTTACTATTATAAAGGGATCAAAACATTGGGTTTAAGTCTTCTCCAGTGTCAGTCTGAACCCTGTGTCCTCATCTGGGTATTCATGCTCCATTCTTATTTACATGGGCCCTTGCCTACCCTTGTTTAATAAATTTTCCTCTACTACTCACTTAGAATTAATTGCACATCTTATACCATTCTTAACTTCATTAACATGTTCAAACTTCTGTAACTATTTTATGTGTCAGTCCCAGCATATAAGTTTATTTTGACTTTCTGTAAATATGTACTTCATATAAGTATGTTCTGGTCAGTGCTCTGGTGGGAACTACAGTAGACCCTTCAAAAACAAAAGTTCATCTCTTCTCAAAAGGTCATTTCACAATTCTGTTTGCCTTGCTGTTTCACATCTGAAGAAAGGGATGTGAACACCATTTCTATGAACATATATCAGGAGTTATGACTTAGTGTGTGTCTGTTAAGATACTCTAAAAATGCCTGTTCTGGGTGGTTTTGGTTTAACAGTATGCTGTCTTTACAGTCTCTTAGAGTAATTTCTAGGATTCAATAAATATCCAGGTTATGAAATCAATACTCAGAAGGGCAGCTGGAAGGATAATTATAAGCAAATAAATTACACATTTCAACTTCTTCCATGTACAGAATTATAGATACATGTCAGAAGGATTGTTGATAGTGCCAACTAAAAGAAAGTCTTTATAACTATGTTGTAGCTTGTAACTGGCTTTGGAAAGGGAACATTAGTCTTGGTGAAATAAAATAATTCCTCTAGAAATTCAGTGAGTTTTTGGCAGCTGTTTCTTGGTATATAAATATTAAGGTCACGTGGACATTTCCTTGTAGCTCTTTGTACCAACAGATTATGTACAAATCCCTACTAATAGGAATGTGTGTATATCTTGTATTTTGATTATGGGTTTATCATCCTTATCAGTAGTGTGTTTACCTGGCATCCGGGACAATGAGCTTATTATGTTTTAGACTGCTTCAGCCCTTATCATCTTGGAAAGAGGACAGTGTCAAAACAGAGGGATCTTGTGAATAGCAGAACTAATGAGGTCTGGGTCCTTATTAGTGGACTTTGTGACATACTGTAAGAATGCTTATACCCTTAGAGCTCCCAGGTGGTGCCTTAGTTCATTGACAGTAATGACCAAAATTACCACCCCCAACATCCTTTTGCTTACCTACTATTTCCTTTGTGGCCATACATAGGTGGTCAGTTCTTGCTGCTCAGCTATCAGGAGTGCAGAATGCCTTGCCCCTGTACCTGTACAGATAGCTTTAAGAAGTATCTGTATCTCCTCAAGCCTATATTATGTGAGGTTGCCCTTCGTAACTTTGAAGTCTGATCAAATGTCACTGGCTTATTTGATGTAACTTTCAAGCAGAAAAAAGAGACAAATATATTAACTTCAAGGGGGGTTGCTTTTGGAGGTTGGTTTTGGGTTGTTTTATTGGGTTTGGTTTTTTTTTTTAGAAAACCACTAATAGGTAACCAAGTGGTCAGTAGGTTGAATTCAGTCACCATAGGCAATAGCGAGTCACATAGGTCAGTCTCGGGGTCTGGTGCCCCACGGTACGAGGGATGATGGAAGGCTGTTTTTCTGACAAGTGCCTAGTAGGTCAGATGATGGAAAAGGGCTTCAGTATATGGTCTTTACCTGCCATGTTAAGAGGCTGTATGGCACATAGCTGTAGGTTAAGAAACACAAATAGGAGATCCCAACCCTAATGAACTGTCTTCTGTATTACTATAGTAGTAATACACATAAAGGCAGACTTGGTAAGTGGAATCCTGTGGGCGTAAATGAAGCAAATATAAGGACGCTCGTTGCCCAGCTCTCCTGAACTCCAGATATACTCAACATGTGTCTGCACCCCTATGTTTTCTACCCTTTCATCAGCATATAAACACTTAAAATATTTATAACTATTGATTAATTCATATGATTTTGTAGAAGAACGCATTAAAAAATTATAAATGCTAGTGAGCCTTGTTGATCCCACCAAATTATAGCTGAGCTGTTAAGGTATTTTTGAGGGCTCTAAAATCAACAGATATGGTAAAGTGGTAAATAATTACCAAAATTACCAGAAGGGTTTTTTTACATACACATATATATTTTATGTGTGTGTGTGTGTGTGTGTGTGTGTGTGTGTGTGTGTGTGTGTTTGTATGTATGTGTATTTAAAATGGAATGAAGAATGAATTAGGTTAAGCTGTAATGCTGTGAATATAGAACCTGCTTTGGCAGCGAGGTTGGACTCTATGATCTCTCGAGGTCCCTTCCAACCCCTAAAATTCTGTGATTCCATGATTCTGTATTCATTAGTATCTTCCTTAATGATGGACATGAGAAGTACACTGCTGAAATTGCTTTTAATAAAAAATAATGAGGCATCGCTGTTACAGATTAGGATGCACTGGATAACCTGCAGATTGAAGCTCTGAGACACAATAAGATCTTAACCATAATGCTATACAACAAATTTTATTGGTAAAAGAAGTACAAGATCACACTGGAGTGGATGAAAACTGTGAGAGATAATAAGGACAACAAAAAAAAAATCAGTCTTATAAATGAACCTTGGAAAGTTTGATAATTGTGAGAGAATATACAAAAGAAATTTAAGTCATGACACTTTTGACAGAAGAAAAATATATGTAAGCATTAATAAATCGATTGTGTAATTAGAAGAAGGTTTGCAGTCTTGGCACCAATGTACTTGAACAGTCTTTCTGTGGAAATAGTAGCAGTAAATAAAAATTTCTGAAGCAGATTGCTTTAATGAAAGTGATTAAATGATGTTTTTGCCTGAAGTAGCAGATACAGACTTGATGACATTAGATGTTTCTATGTTCACTGTACAAAGATAAATAGTACTGATATTGGTAATTTTACCTACACAAAGCAAGAAATAGGTTGAATCTTGTTGTAGAAATTAAGAGTAAAAGGAGAAAACTTCTGTTATCAGTTCCAGAATTTTGTGGAAAGGTTTACATTTCCTTTAGAGGAACTGTTACTTTTCATGATGCCAAATAACTACATTTTGAAGTTTCACTCAACTGAAGGAGACTCATTTCACTGAAATAATTCTGCTCTTGAAGATTCAATCTTTTGAGGAACAGGCTTTTAAGCTCATAATAATAGGGTATTATAGAGAATTCTGACATACAAAAAGCGTTATGATTGATGGAAGTTGGGGTTTATGAGGCCATACATTATCAGAGTAAATGGTGGTCTTGTTCTATATTTTCTTAGTTCCTCAGGCTTAGAATGGAAAGACTGAATACGTGAGATTGTCTGACCATGGGAAGGAGAAGATGCCTGCTCCAAGGGTGCCAGTGCTGGCAGCAAGATCAATGGATCTCTTCTATTCCAGGAGACATGGAGGTCTATTTGTGGTTGGAGCTACCTGACTAGATAGAGATCAGTCTGCTATGAAAGTTCTTCCATGAAGAAGACTGCCTGATGGCTTAGTTTGCTCTGAATGTATCACATTATCAGATAAGCCTTTCCATGAAATCAAAAACCAAAACAAATATTTTTCTGTTTTCTGGGTTTGGCTTGGAATTTTTTATCCCATTCTTTGTTGATTCAGGTGGGACACTATTTGTTGCTAATTTTAATTGGAATTGTGGAAGCAGAATCCTGCAGTAGAAAAGACTTGGGATCTTTCCTTAAGTTTTAAAATAGGCAAATTAGATTCAAATTTGAAGTAAGGGCAGTTTATGCATCTGTAGCAATGTAACTAGCACTTTAAATAGGTGTAAATAAAATATACTCAAGCTCAAAGATTTTTTATGTTGTTGGAGTAAAATGTAAAAAATAGGAACGCAAAAATTTCCATACAAACAATGCACTTCAGTCTAGGGATTTTCATGGGAAAAACTTGGCTGCTGAATGGGAGATTGCACTGTCTTAACTTCAAATCAATTCTGAAACCAGTTAATTTATGCCACTGTAAATGAAGCTCACAGCATGCAGCATAAACCGTAGGCAAACATACATCTTCCTAGCAAGACTCCAGGTTCAAGATCTGTTGACTAAACTCTGAAAGTTGCACCTGTCACCAGGCTCTCTCTGAATGATCCCATTTGGTAAGACCCAGCAATCCTGTGACTAGTCCCGGCTGTCGGTGTTTGTTTCTGTTAGTTTAGGCCAGGATGCCTAAGGGGAATCTATGTGCTAAGTAGTCTGGTAGCCTGTTTCTCCCTTCCACTGTAAGCTGAAGACCATTGGTCTGCTTTGAGTTTTGGGATTTGTAGTATACAGATGAGCCTTTCATAATCTAAAAATACATATCAAAGCTATCCTTTTCCATCTTTGTTTTGCTTGAAATTGTACGTTTGGCAGGTTTTGAGGGTAAGCATAGATTGAGTCTTTATATTAAATGGCCATTAAAAATTTTAACACACTCCTCAGTGTGCTTCTTTGGACTTCATTGAAAAAACTCCTACAGGTGGGTACTATTTGTAAAGTTGTTCTTTGATAGATATTTTACTCTTCAAAGTATTCTGCATGGATATATTTTGCAAAGTATTACCCAATTCAGTGTAAAAATCATTTATAAATATATAGGTGTGCATAGAACTTAGAAACCATATTCAAATTTTTTTGTTTGTTTTATGGTATACTAATTTATGTGTTTATTAAACAGTAGGAGAGTAGAATCAATTACTTATTTTTCCATTTCAGTTTCAGGATTAAATTGAAGAAACCATGGCAAATCAACGGGATTACATTAGCAGACCTATTTGCAATGGAATTTCTGTTCCAGAAAATAAAATCAATTCCTTAGTGGCTGAAGGTCATGGACAACAAATTCTAAAAGTGCTACAAAAGTTCAGAGAACAAAATATATTTTTTGACTTTAAAATTCTTGTGAAAGATGAAACAATTCCGTGTCATCGTTGTGTACTGGCAGCGTGCAGTGATTTTTTCAGGTAAACCTAACTTCGGCATGAATTTGCAGGAAATGGGTTGTACATTCTCTGGGAGGGAATATGATTAAAAAAATTAAATCAGCACAACTTACATATTTCTGCAGAGTTTTGATCAAAGAATCCAAGCATTGGGGTGGGGTGGAAGGGGAAGAAGGGGAAGAAGCAGCAAAACTGCAGTGTTGGGTGCCTAGCCATACCCCACATACATCTGTTTGCATTTCCAGAGTGACACAAGGACTCTGAGATTCAGACAGCAGTCTCTACTCTGAACTAAAAATGTCAAACCATAAGTGCATGGTTCTGCTGTTGGGTAGAATTGACACAAGTTGCGAATCTTTAAGACTAACCTGTTTTGTGTTTGAAGGTATGCAAGGGTATTGTTTGACTTTGTATGCAACAGTCTGTATACTTGGACACATTTATATTGGGAAACATAACAGGGTGGTTACAAATACGTCTTTCATTGAGCAACCGTGGATAAATTGAACATGATTTTGGAGTGGGGCTGGATTTTGAGTGGTCAGTATAGTAGTTTGTCTTCAGAGGTGTTTAAACATACATTTTTTTCTAAACTACAGATTTCAACCTTTCAGCGTGAAGTGGATCTGTGATTGCCTTCTAGTACTTCAAGTTATGCATTCTTAAAGAAACAGACCATTCACATACAGATTGCTAACTATTTATTAAAGCTCAAACTTACAATTCTACAGTGAAAGTCTGTTTCCAAATACACTTTTCATAAAAACACAGAGCTAAGATGCTCCAACAATGAAAAAACGGGCTCCTAGAAATAAGTTAACGAGCTTGATTCACTTATCCATAAATAGGTGACAAGTGTTTAAAATGGCCTGGAACATCTCACAGTCTATGGGGGTCTGCCATGTATGGAGATGTGTTCTTAGGAATACTGAAAAAAAGAAGAAATGCAGATGATATAAGCTATTTCTCCACAGATACGGTTTTTCTCTGACACGCAGAATTACTTGCATTTCAGATGTTTACAGCGTGACAGCACAGACATGCTCTGGTAGAAGGAACATTAGGATGAAGTCACTTCCAGTGTAAATTTGTAACATATGTGTCCCTTTTACTACCTTCAGGCTCTTCAGGTTAAACTTGCCAGGAGAAACCTCTCCTTGTGTGTAACAGTGGGTAACAGCAGCCATCAAATTAATAAATTGTCCTGGACTTCAAGTCCCATGTATTACCTTCAGGGAATAAATAGTACTTAGGTCCACTAGATGAATTTTGAAATGAAAACACCTTTTGTCTTTCTTGACCTTTGGACTCCTCTTAGATTTTGGTTTCACAGTGCAAACCCAAGATTTAGCAACATTTTACTCCCTGCTTGTTAGCTTTCAGAATCAAAGCCTTTGCCTAAATTGCTGTCTTTCTACTTGTATAGTTCAGTTGCTATTTTACTCTGAAATTTAGAGATCTGTATCATAGCTCTTGGGTTAATGAGAAAAGGATCCTAAAGACTGCCCTTTAGTATGCAAAAAGGTGTTTGGTATCTTACTGCAATTTTTTGTTCTTGTTCAGGAGGTCAGACTAGTTCCTGCTTTACCTGATGTTCACTTCTCAAAGAGTGTGCTATACTGAGTGATTTATTTTTTTCCTCTGGCTTCACAGAAGTATGAGATTTTAAAAATCACATACTGTACAGATGCTAATTGTATAACAAAAGTATATTACTCTTTTTTTAATAGAAACTGAGATATATTAATAATACATATTATATACTGTTTGATGATTTACTTAAATCTTTATGCACTATCATACTTTGTCAAATTCAGAAGCTGTTGCTCTCACAGCTTGATGCTTTGGCTCTGGAAGGGTAGGGCAAGTAATATTGCAGCATTGTTCTGTTGCCAGCACTTACCGGCCTGACTTTCTACTTATTTTCTTTCTATTTATTTAATTATTTTATTTTGCCATGATAGGTTATGTGAAATAGTTAAGTGTTGTTACATATTAGTAATAAAGTACTCAAAGTTGTAATAAAATTTGTAGTGATTTAAAATTTTACTGATCAATATAGTTCGTTCCACAATTTAACCATTGTCCCTGTATTCAATCATGACCTTTCTGCACATTTCGTTGTATCATGTATGTCAAAACGTCCTTTTATTTTTTCTGACATCTGCCTGTACCCATCTATCAACTCTAAAGCAAGAATTAAGTTTCCTCATCTTATTTCTTTTCCTTCACCCCTCACCTGCATTAGTGAGGAATGCACTCATCACCTGTCCTGCCATTTGCTCTGCCTGCAATTTGGAAAGCCTTTTTTAGCTTAATTTTCTGTATTCGTTCACAGTGCATGACCTAACTCACAGTGCTTTTTTACTGTATACTTTTTTAATCAGCCTTTCTTTCTCAAGCTGTTGAGACTGATGCTGCCCCAAACTATTTCCCATTTTCTCTCACATTGAGAGCTGAAGACTTCATTGTTCTCCATGAAAATCCATACAAAACACAGGCTGCTATAATTTTTATGAGCTGTCACTTTGAATATGCCCTCACTGCTTCTCTTTTTTTCTTTAAGCAAATGCATTCTTCTTACTTATGAGAACCTCCACACTTTAGACCTCCGCAGCCTGCCCATATTATTATTCATCCCTGATTGTCTCCTTTCTCTTACATCAGTGTTCTCTGCTGTTTGCTAGATCTTTAATTTCTTTGTATATCTTCTATATTTTATTCACAGAGCGATGTTTGAAGTTAATATGAAAGAACGAGATGATGGCAATGTAACTATTAGTAATCTATCACCCAAGGCAGTGAAAGCTTTTCTTGATTACGCTTACACAGGAAAAACAGAGATAACAAATGATAATGTGGAAATGCTCTTCCAACTGTCATCATTTCTTCAAGTTTCACTCCTTTCCAAAGCTTGCAGTGACTTTCTAATAAAAAGTATTGATCTTGTGAATTGCTTACAGTTACTTTCTCTATCAGAAAGTTATGGTTCTGTCCGCTTATTTGATCATGCGCTAGATTTTGTACAGCACCACTTTTCCTTGCTACTCAGGTCAACTGATTTTTTGGAGATGAATTTTGAGATATTACAGAAATGTCTTGAGGCTGACAAACTAAACGTACCTGAGGAAGAATCGGTGTTGAAAGCTGTCCTTCAGTGGACCAAACACAACCCGGAAACACGACAGAAATATCTACCTAATTTGATTAAAAAAGTGAGACTACATCAGTTACCTGAAAAGACTTTGCAGGACTTTCTACATTCTGAAGAACACTTACTTAAGAGTGCTAATTGCTTAGTAATAATCAATGATGCGGTTCAAAGTGTGCAAAACTTTAGCGGACTGTTTCCAGATGCACGTCCTTCAACAACAGAAAAATACATATTTGTTCATAAAACGGATGAAGATGGAGAGAACAGACATACATTCTGCTACAACATCAAAACGGATAAGTGGAAAGAACTACCACATACACACATGATTGATCTTCCAGGGTCAAGTTTATCTAGTTATGGAGAAAAAATATTTATAACTGGAGGATGCAAAGGGAATTGTTACAGGACTGTCAGGCTTCATATTGCTGAACCATTTCATGATGCCACTGACCAAACCTGGTGCTACTGTCCAGTCAGCAATGAATTCTCCATAGTGTCAGCCATGAAAAAACCAAGGACAATGCACACATCTGTTGTAACCTTAAATCAGCTATTTGTAATAGGTGGAAAGACCAAAGGAGCTCAAGAAGCCCGAAGTCTCTTGGATGTGGAATCCTATAATCCTCTTTCCAAAGACTGGAAATCTGTAAGCCAATTACCAAGAGGTATCTACTATCCAGAAGCAAGTGCATGTCAGAATATAATCTATGTCCTTGGCTCAGAAGTAGAGATCACTGATGCCTTTAATCCATCTCTTGACTGTTTCTTTAAGTATAATGCTATGACTGATCAGTGGTCTGAGCTCGTAGCAGAATTTGGGCAGTTTTTCCATGCAACTCTAATCAAAGCAGTTCCAGTGAATTGTACATTGTACATATGTGATCTCTCCACCTACAAGGTCTACAGTTTTTGCCCAGAAACCTGTGTTTGGAAAGGGGAAGGATCTTTTGAATGTGCTGGCTTTAATGCAGGAGCAGTTGGGACAGAAGACAAAATTTATATATTAGGTGGTGATTATGCTCCAGAAGAAATCACGGATGAAGTTCAAGTCTACCATAGCAGTAGGTCTGAGTGGGAAGAAGTTTCACCAATGCCAAGAGCCTTAACTGAGTTTTACTGTCAGGTCATTCAGTTTAATAAATATAGGGACCCATGGTCATCTGTATTGACTATTTGCTCTGGAGAATTTTGAAACCCCTGAGCCAAAAGAATCTATTTAAATGCACAAGCTTTAGAGCAGATTTCTAGATATTAATTTACACATGGAAAGACATGTACTGTTTTGTTTAAATCTTCAGTTTAAATTGTATGCTATAGAATCAGTTTTGGAAGAGTCCATTAAATTGTCATTCACACATTATATAGAAAGTATGACTTAATTTTATATGCAAGTCTTCTCTGTAATTATCTGAATAATTTGCAAAATATCACTTTTCAGAAAAGCTTAATCATGAGGAATTCATTGTGTAATATGTGCCATTATTTCTGTAATACTCAATTGTCCCAGTAGACAAATTGCTGAGCGAGGAATCTGACTATGATACTGTTTTCCCTACGTAACTGAAGTTTTAAAATCTACATTTGTGTGATTTTATTTTGCTCAGGTTCATAAACCTGTAAGAGAAATTAATTGTCAGCTTTTTCTTATTAGAATTACCTTAGGAAGGGCAAAAGCCAAAGTGACCTTCACAGCATGAAACCCAGGTATCTAACTCAAAAAGACTGATAATTCCTATCATCTTACTTCAGCTCTTCAATTTTACACATTTTTCTCCATCCTTGTGCCTTAGTGGTAGCTGTAGTTTCTGTTTTCATCCCATTAACTGTGGTGAGATAAACTCTGAAAACAGAGTGCAGGGTGAGGAAGATTTCTATGGGATGGATGGTTCATATGGTATCTTTGCTTCAGTCATGCTGTTAACAAAAGAAAAATAATACCAGGATGTTTTCTAACAGAAGTCTTCCATCTCTGAAGTCTCCAGTGCTACCTACCAAGCAGGCTGCCTACAGCACCAAGCTGCAAAATTTTAGTTTTTGCTTCGGTTAACTATGGGAAAAGTCGTATCTTGTCATACATCAGACACAAAGTTACAAAAATAAATCTCTATATTTAAATTAAAAGTAAATAGTTGTTTTGAGGTGAAAGACTTATTTTAAACTTATATAAAGGTTAAAATGAATTAGAACACTTGTACTTCGTGGTAATGTTAAGTGTTAAAATATTACATGGTAAACTCTACAAAATATATATAGCTTGAGAAACTTTCAGTAGTGATCTATTATAATGTTAGAATTATAATGGGGTTTTAGTATTAATATTAGTTTAGGCCATACATTGTGAAGTAAATCTGATCTCATGCATACCAAGTGGGACCTGTGTCTAACAGAAGGATGCTGAAATCAGCTAGGTTTCATAAATTCATTTTTAATCTTCCCCAGTCTGAGAATTTTCTTTCTTACCAGCTATTTGAATAAGATATCAGGAGCAATCCCTTAGACTCTATCTAATTATCATTAAGCAGTAGTTGTCTTATGCCAGACTGAATGGTTCTAAACATCTAAGCACATCCTTTCCAGCCAGTTTAAAAATGAAAAAAAAATTAGTGAAGCATCTAAAAATTCTTTCTTGTGGCTTGAGATGACTGTGTAAGCTCATTATCACATCAGTACTGCATGTACTTCTTGCAAAACTCAAGCTCAATATTAGTGCTTAATATTGCCTTCTGTTTTAAAGAGTAAACAATGGGAAGTTCTGATTCTATGATTGACTATAATTTGTTATCAGATACCTTTATAAATTTAGACAACACTCATAAGTATTTTCATAAGGATGTAAATGAACATTATGCACATTTGGAGAACATATTAGTAGAGAGGAACCCACTTAAGAGTTTACTTGTATTAAGATGCGTGAGTTCTGTAGAAGAAAATATTTTTGTTATTATAGGATTTCAGGCAACTACCACATTTATTTTGTTCTTTTCATAGTGAGTCACCAAATCATATTCCAACTATGCCTAGCCAGGTAACCTTTACAATCACCATGCAAGCACTTTTATGCTGGAACACAACTACCTTTTATTAGTGCAATGCAAATGTATTGAATAGTTTAGGAGAGATAAAGAATACTATTCCTGCTAATGAAACTAGGAGAAAAATAAATAGACACATAGGAGAATAGTAGTTTTAACATTAGGAAGGCTAGTCAGGGTAGTGTAGAGACATCATTAATCACTAATTGCAACTTGTCACTTCATCAGAAATGCAAAGTCCAACTCTGCTTGTGTTTTTGTGTTGTTTTTATACCCAAGTAAGAGCATGCAAAGAGAGAGTAACATTCCCATCATACATGGGTATAAATAGCTATGCAAATTGGAAGAGACTAGAGAACTGCAAGGGGATTTTTAATTGCCACTGTCATGACCAAATTGTTGGGTCACATAAACAGCAATTCAGGTGATGTTATTTCCCCCTAATTTTTTCCTTAGAGCAATTTTTGTTTGTTTTGGCAGTCTTCCACCCAGCTACTTGCTATATGTATAAGCCTCTGGCATATGACATCAGATAGAGCAATGACATATGTGGTAAATTACTCAGTACATACAGCAAAAACTGAAGCTTAATTTGGAAAATAGACATGCTGCTTTAATATCATATGCTACATTTGCACAGGAACTAAGGTCAGTTCCCAGTTTGACATATCATTCATGGATTTCTAATGGAGTTAATCTCTCTCATTCACTGATCAGGAAACAATGCAGTAGTGCCAGTTACTTTATACCACTGCTTACAGAAAAGTGACTGCAACAGTACGAATTTTCCTCAGTTATGTAGGTAAGCCTGTATTGCAACTCTCACAGAGGGTCTTTTGCCACAATTCCATGTACAGAGAATTAAATCTGGTAGCAGAACTTGAGTACAGAAGAAGCCATGTTAGAAAGCCAAGACCAAAACCAAGGATTTGTAATATAATTAAGGGCCGATGTTCCGAATCCTATAATTATTCACTAATGATGTAAGAAATCTCACTTCTGAGAAGAGTATTGATTACTTGCATGAGTAACTGCTTTAGGTCTGGATCAAATAGATTTTTTCACTCTATTGCAGCTGTTATGCAATTTTTTAAAAGTCACAAAATTAGTGCAAAGCAAATTTTTCTACAGCTTTTCTGACTTTACACAGCTTACAGTACTTTTTCTTAAAGTATCTTCCACTAAAAGTAGTCGATGACTAGATAATTACCTATGTTCTCACTCAAATATAGTAAGATGCTTAAAACATACAAATTGCATGTCAAGTTATAATTCTCTATTTGCACTTAAACGATATAGCCAAAACTTTCTAATAGTATTCTATGTCACAGAACACATTATAAGCATGACCAGTATGATATAAACAAAGATAATATATATTGTATGTGGGATTTTAATATCCAGCAATTATTATATTGCAAAATATTAATTTTTAAAGAATTATATCAAAACATTATGTCACTTTGGTGAGGGTTTAGTTGCTATAATAAAAATAAATTATTCAGGTGTTTATATTAAGTTTGCACAGACCTGGCGATTATTATTTATGTACTAATGAATTTATTTTCTATAAATACATTTGTAGCAAGGCAATTTACTGCTGTTAAAAATTCATTATATTCACAAAACGGAGTAGATTTATTGGGTCGGGTTTATTTCTGGTATTACTCCATGAAGAAAGCTGTATACCTCCTCTGATTAGTAGTAGGTCGTAGGCTGCAGAATGTGCTGTCTGTGGTTCACAATGCGGAGTCTCGTTTGTAGGTGACCAACAGGCGGCAGCAAAAGATCTATTTTAATAGACTGTAACCGGGGACGTATTTTACAATATTTATAGCTGAACATTAGGCTCAATTTACTTATTTTCCCCTTCTAACATCCAGTGAAGCATAGAGATCAGTAACATTTTGCTGCTGCCTGGGCTCTGCTGATATATGGGAAGTACGATGCTACGTGTTTGCTGAGATGTTTGTTCTTTTGTGAAATAAAAGCATCAAGCAACTGAATCCTTCCGAGGTCTGATATTTTTTTCTTTCTGGGAGCTTTCACACATAGGGAATCAGCAATGTTTATAATGTGGTTAAACACTTCTTTTCCCTTTTTTTTTTTTTCAGCTGGACAACATTTTTGAATGTTTGGTTATAACCAAGCAGGTAGCATGCATGAAAGCTGCAGTGTGAGGGGTTTTTTAGTTACCCTTGGACCTTGTGTTTGTATCCTTTCTAAATCAATTTGCTGCTTCCACACTAAATTTTATTGAGTCTGCTGAAAAGTTGTACGTTTACCATTCATTTAAATTGATGTACTTTTTATTTGATCACACAACTTAGATTGGCATATAGCGGGGTTTAACAGTTCACATATAGTACATGATTTGGTATTTATTTTAACTGAAACAGGCTTCCATGCTACTTAGAAGTGGGTTGAAATGAAAGGAGATGCAACGTGGTTTAAAATTTGTGTGCAAAAGGTGCAGATATTAATACAAAGCGAGGGAGCCTTGTGTTGTTTTATATTGCTCCAGAATTTAAAATTCTGTGACCTTCGAACCTGTGTATAAACTAGAGCAACAGCAATAAATATTAACCTTCCAAGAGTTGCAGGCCTTTGCCCCATTTCTAGCAAAAGCTATCTGGAGACACCTACAAACCGTTCCAACAGTGTTCAGTATGTTAAAAGCTTATATTGAACAATGAAGGGATTCACACACAGAACTTGATAGCTGCAGTTGTGTGACTGCACATTCCAAAGAAAATTGTGTGTATGTACCACAGATCCAGGGCATTCACCCTGGACCTAGTATCTCCTGAGTTAGGACACATAAGCACCATTGAGTCCAATTCCTGGCTCCACACAGGACCAGACAAGTCAGAGCACAGGACTGATAGCATCATCCTGATGCTTCTTGAACTCAGTCCAGCTTGGTGCTGTGACCACTTCCCTAGGGAGCCTGTTCCAGTGCTTGACCAGCCTCTCAGTAAAGAACCTCTTCCTAATGTCCAGTCTAAACCTCACCTGTCTTAGCTTCATGCTGTTCCCTCAGGTTCTATGACTGGTCACCAAAGAGAGGAGATTGATGCCTGCCCCTTTGCTCCCCCTCATCAGGAAGCCATAGATGGTGATGAGTTCTCCCCTCAGCCTCCTCTTCTCCAGGCTGAACAAACCAAGGGACTTCAGCCTCTCCTCATAAGACTTCTCCAGATCCTTCACCATCCTCATTGCCCTCCTCTGGACACTCCAATAGTTTTGTGTCCCTCTTGTACTGTGATGCCCAAAACTGCAAACAGAACTCAAGGTGAGGCCACACCAGCGCAGTGTACAGCAGGAAAATCCCCTCCCTGGACCAGCCAGCAGTGCTGTGTGCGTGCTACACCCCATGATACGGTTGGCTTTCCTGGCTGCCTGGGAACACTGCTGGCTCACGTCTAACTTGCTGCTGACTAAGACCTCCAAATGTTGCTCAGCATGTCTGGCCTCCAGCATCTGATCCCCCAGTCTTGCAGAGTTTGCATCTGAGGTAGAATTTACGGTGCAACTTTTCTCACTGTGATAAAAGCGAGGAAGCAGTCTGGATTTAATGGAGAAATTACACATAAATTCAGAGCAGTTCACATGAATGAAGGAGGTCCGGGGACTTTTGTCAGGAGAAGCTGGTATATACCAAGATGTTTCACCTATAATTAATACCCTCCATAACACTGGAGTAACAATAGGGGGAGAAAGTAGAGCTATTTTGAATTATGTGCAGAGCTACCCTAGGAAATCATATGCTTCCTAGTCCAAATTATTCTAATGGACACTAATTATATTTAGTGCTTTTGTGCTTCACAATAGGAGGAAGATACTCAGTGAGGTGTAATTAGCACTGATTATTTTTGCAGACTGGCAGAGGTTCAGACCATTAACAACTTTCACTGATTTTTTTCCACCCGACTCTAGTCTGAACTAGCTTGTGAGACCCTTTGGGCATGCTTGCTTCTTATTTCTGAGCACTGTCAAAATGCTGGTAATAAGATTGAAGCCCAGTTCATACAAAAGTCTAAGACATATTCCTGTGCAACACACTGCCAGCAGTGTGGCATGGTCACACTACTCCTTACCATTTTCCTTTTAATTTTTTTTTATGTTATTTAGTTTGCAATGGGCAAATGTGGGTAACTATCAGTAATGCTACAAGTAAGATGATAACTAACCTTGCCATGTTTAGTTTCAGGAAGTTCACTGCCAGTACTGTTGACCAAAACTGGAAAGTCCTATTTGATGCCAAGGATATTTGTAGTTTCTTCATCACAATTATGGTCACTAGAAGCTACATTAGGCAAATGGCCTATCTGTCCAGTGAAAATGCTTAAGCCCAAATAGCACATAAGGCCAGAACTTGGATTTTAAAGGCTGGAGCAAGTAGTTGTTAATTAACATGCAAAACAATCAATGTGTGCACCAGGTAAGGAAAAACTGAGGCAGCAAACTTCAGGGACAAAATGTTGATCACCTACCTACCAGCAAGCAGAGCATTAATCCTGCAAAAAGGTCGCATTACCCAGGCAGCAGGGTGTAATACCATGTGTGGCAGAGCAGACTGAAGGGAAGAGCCTGAGAACCCAAAGCTCTATCTTTTCTCACACATCACCCACACTTACGATACAGAGGCCGACACAAGCAGCACTTTCCAAATGACAACAGCTTATTAGGGCACCTCCACGAGTGCTATTTCACTGCTTCAGTCACAATCACACAATGACTAGGTTGGAAAAGACCTTTAAGATCAAGTCACAGAATCACAGAATTGTTGGGGTTGGAAGGGACCTCGAGCAGGTCACACAGGTAGGAGTCCAGATGGGTCTTGAATATCTCCAGAGGAAGAGACTCCACAACCCCCCTGGCCAGAATCCAACCATACCTGCCCTCTCCTGACCATATCCCTTGTCAGAGGAGACCATCACCCACTTCTCTACAACCTCCTTTCAGGTAACTGTAGGCAGTGATAAGGTCTCCCCTCAGCCTCCTCTTCACCAAATTAAACAACCCCAGCTCCTCATAAGGTTTGTTCTCCAGACCCTTCACCAGCCTAGTTGCCCTCCTCTGGACCTGCTCCAGGACCTTCATGTCCTTGCTGTAGTGAGTGGCCCAGATCTGGACACAGCGCTTAAGGTGCAGCCTCACCAATGCCGAGCACAGGGGCACAATCACCTCCCCAGACCTGCTGGCTACTCTGTTTCTGAGACCGAGCTGAGCTTCCTCTTCTCTCGACAGCAGCCGACCGCCGCTCTCGGGCGCGCTGCCCTACCCCACCGCCCTGACAAAACAGGGGGGCACAGCGCCAGAACCACCCGTTCGGCTCCTCCGTGACCCGGGGGAATCCCCGCTGCCGGAAGCTCATTGATAGGAGAGGCGGGCCTTGAAGGCCACCATCCAGTTACCGGCAGGCGTCGGGAAAACAAGCGGGGACTGCAGCCAATGCTGTCTGGGGTCTGCGCACGGCGGCAGCCGCCCTGCTGGGAGACGGGTAGCAGCGCTCCAGGCGTATGCGGGGATTCTGGCCCGCCTGGCGCGCCGGGGCGGTGCACCGAGGAAGCGGCGGATGTTGAGCACCAATAGGTGTGCGGGAAGGGCTGACAGGCACGCGGGTCGACCAATAGGAGGGTGGGGATTGTTAAAGAGCCGGCGACCTGGAGGAGAGAGTTGGGCGCAGGTGAGTAATTGGCGCGGCTCCTCGGGGACCAGGGTGGGGCCGGGGTCACCGTTCATTTTGTG
>VXBZ01005956.1:67054-170985 GCA_013399135.1 Heliornis fulica
GCCGCCCCCCCTGCGCCCCGGCGGGGCTCGGGGCTGTGCGGGCCAGCCGGCCGTGCCCTCGCCTTCCTTTGTTGCCTTCTCTGGAGGGCTTCGTGCGCCTCCTGGCGGGAGCGGGCCGGCCTCGCGTCTCCCCCGGCTGGCGGCGAGGCCGGTGCCGCCTCCNTCCCGTTAGTGGCCGTCGCTGTTTAACGGGACCTCCTGACCGATGAGTCTCTGGATTCAACAGCCGGAGTCCCCAGTTGCTGCCCGTCCTCGGGGTCTCCTCTCCGCGTCGCTAAGTTGCCCTTTCAGGTGGTACTGGCTCCCTTAGTGCTTGCCTTTTCATGTGCTCCAGCCGCAGGGAGCAGTGTGTCCGCATGGCGGTGTGGTGGTCAGCGGCACCAGCACATGCTTACACAGTGAACTTGGGAGCAGAGAAGACACAAAGAGGCAGAACATGGATGCCCCTGTCATTTAATAAGTAAAAAAAATTCAGTGTGTGTTCATGGAGCATTCGATTTATTTTTGCAATACTTTTTGTGGCGGCTGTAGGTTCCTGCTGGCCTAACAGGGCTGCATCGGACTCATAGTTCCATGTTGCCATCTTTTCTTAAAGTCTTTTGTTATTATGTGATCAGAATTGTTTGGGTTTTGGGGGGTTTTAAACTAGTTTTTGTTTGTTTGTTGTTTTGTTTGTTGGTTTTGGTGGGGTTTGTTTGTTTTGTTGTTTGGTTTTTTTTTTAGTTAGTACTTTGCTTTTCTACCCAAACTGAAAGTATGTGCTTTGCATTTGCAGATAGCATTGTGCTGGGTGCATGGCTGATCACATAACAGGCCGTTTGCATCCTCTGTTACTTCCCAGGGATTTCTGTTGCTTGACCAGAGTGCAGCTATTCCTTGTTAGATGACTGGCATCTTTAGTTACGTAGCAGAAGTACCTTTGGTTATATAGTTTGAAGAGAAATTTTTTCTTGCAGATATTTTACCTTTGTGGTGGTGTAAGTGGCTTAATCTAACTAAAAGATTTTTTTTTCACCTCTGCTCTTACCTCCACATAACTTTTCTGAGTGAACCACCCATTCTCCCAGTTGGTGCACTCATCAAATATTATTTGCACTAACACTAAAATGTAGAGCTGTTACAGTTCTGATTTTGAAAAAAAACCCCAAACAACCCAACCCTGTAATATCTGTCTACAAGGGTTTTTTCTAAATGTATGCATGTTATGCTTTAGACTTCATATCAAAGCAAAAATTAAACATGCTTTATGCCATGTTTTTGTAAATGATGCTTTTTGAAATGGTGATAGGTATGTTCTGGGCTTTGTTTTTGTTTGTTTGGTTTTTTTTTTAATATAACTATCTAGAATGTCTCCAAGTCCTACCTATATTTAATGTCCCATATATACTTTGAACATAAACCAGTTAATTTTTCAGCATTAAAAAGCAATATCCTGGAGACAATGTAGCAATGTCACAACACAATATCCCAAACCTCAGTTTAGTTAGACAGTAATGCTTTTTAATTAATATATCGGAAAGGTAAACAGTTTCATAGTGAAGTTGATCTAATTCTGGAAGTCAGTATACTCTTAAGACCATTCATTAACACACATTTATATTGATAAGAATGAAATTGTCCTTAGTGAGTTAATATACTTTCAAAAAGGAAATAGGAAAAGGTAAGATGTCCTTATCAATTGGAAGTTAATAGTTATGAGTTTGAAATTGATAGATTTTTGCTGCTGTTTTACTGGGAAATTCGAGGATTTCTATTGGACATGTTCTAGACAAAAAAAAAAAGACCCTCTGAAAACTTTTTGTAATAAAGGAATTCGATGCCAGTGGTTTCCAAGTTAGTTTTAGAATTCTTAAAGATTATGTGCTTGGCTTATGACATAAAAGCCAAAACCAAGTTTAGGCACTTCAGGAGGAGCAGCTGTGGGGATCAGACAGGTGATGGAGAGCACCTGCACAAGGCGCAGAGAGACTGACCCGCAGGGTATCCTGACATCTGTGTGTTTTAACACTTGGCCTTCTCTGGAGCCAAGAGGAAAGCTTGTCTGTCTTGTGTCTTCTACATTCATGTAAATTTATATTTAGAAAATAATGCTGATGAAAACTTTGCTGAGGTGTTTTTTCCTGATTGCGCCCAGTTTATCCTGCTGTGATAGCGCTGAGAAATCTAGAGACGGACAGGGTAAATGGAGATCACAGAATTGTAGGTGTTGGAAAGACATCCAGAGATCGAGTCCACCCCCCCACCCCCNNNNCCGCCCCCCCCCCCGACAAAGCAAGTTCCCTAGAGCAGGTCACGCAGGTAGGTGTCCAGACAGGCCTTGAATATCTCCAGACAAGGAGACTCCACAACACCCCTGGGCAGCCTGTTCCAGTGCTCTGTCACCCTCACCATGAAGAAGTTCTTTTGCGTGTTGGTGTGGATACCACATGGGAGTCTCAAACGCTGTGGTTCCCTGTTATTGGGGAATGACCTTGTACATCCTATCTAGGCCATAACATCATCAAAGCACTAATGATGTAATTTGTATTTGAAAAGCACAGTAAGTACCAAATAAGTTGATTCACTGCCAGATAAAGTAAATATGGTGCTGCTTCCTTGAAAGTGCAAGTATCTTTTTGTGGTAGACTTAAAATAAGGAGAGTTAAGAGGTCTCGGGGTGGTGGTGTGGGAATGTATAGTTCTAGCACATACGGTGCTGTGTTCTATAAATCCAGCTTGTTAAACTGTAGCATTTTGGTGTTTTGTACTGCTCATGTCAAGCATCTACGTTAAAACAGTAGGTTATATTAATTTTTGAAGGAGTTCCTTTTTCTCAAAACCAGTTAGTATTTAATTTTCAGAAGGGTGGGAAGTTTCATGCATCTTAAATAGAAACATGCAGCTTCCAACTCGAGCCATCAGAAGTGCTGGATAACTTTGCTGTGGAGTGGTCTATGCTGATAGACACTAACTCTTTATGCACCTGATGTCTTCTAGGGATTTGGTTTTGCATATTTGCTAGCTAGTAACAATTGGAAGTAAATGGGTTCACAGTGAGAGCAATATTTTAATGAGGAAAGTAGTAAACCAGTTTCCTAAATGCAACATTTTAAAAAATATTAGATGCCAGAATGCTTACTTGTTGGGGTGAAAGAATGGGGAAAGCTTTGCAGTTGAACCACTTACAGTCAGTAGTACATAGGAGATGAAGAGCAATGCCAAACCTATGATGTGCTTTATCCCCCAAATGGAGAGGTTTTCTGTAACATGCAAATATATATGTTTTAACCACCTTTGTGGGAATAGCAGGAGTAAAAATATTAAGTAATTTAAGAATCCTGTATTGCTGAGGGATTACGCAGGTGATACCAAGCTGAGAGGAGTGTTGGACACGCAGGAATGCTGTGCTGCCATTTAGTGAGACCTGGACAGGCTGGAGAGCTGGGCTGGGAGGAACCAGGTGAGATTCAATAAAAGCAAGTGTAGGGTCTGCACCTGGGAAGGAACAACCACAGGTATCTGTACAGGCTGGGGGATGACCTGCTGGAGAGGAGCTCTGAGGAGAAGGACCTGGGGGTCCTGGTGGATGACAGATTGGCCATGATGTGTGCCCTGGTGGTTAAGGCAGCCAATGGTATCCTGGGGTGCATTAGGAAGAGCGTAGCCAGCAGGTCAAAGGAGGTGATCCTCCCCCTCTGCTCGGCCCTGGTCAGGCCTCACCTGGAGTCCTGTGTCCAGTTCTGGGCTCCCCGGTGCAAAACAGACAGGGATCTCCTGGAGAGAGTCCAGCAGAGGCCACAAAGATGGTGGAGGGCCTGGAGCATCTCCCCTATGGGGAAAGGCTGAGTGNCTGCTCTAGGGAACCTGCTTTGGCAGGGGAGTTGGACTCGATCTCTGGAGGTCTTTCCAACACCTACAATTCTGTGATTCTGTCATAGAATCCATGAGTGATTTGCTTCAGGTAGACAAAAAGGTCTTTACTAGATTAATAGTGAACAAATGTAACAGCTTGAACTGTAAGTGCTATATAGCGAACTGTTGTCCTACTTGGTTTAAAGCCTTTTAAATCCACCTAAAATGAGAGGTGACATGGTATAAAAGCTCAAAAGAAATCCTAACTGGGATCATTACTGGGCAGTCTGACCAAGAACTTTTTTTTTTTTTTTTTTTTTTTTTCTGTCTCTTCTTTTTTTTGTTTTTTGTTTTTGGTTTTTTTTTCTTGTAATAAGGTCTATGATATATCTGTTGCAGTATTGTTCCGTTTCTCCCACTGAAACTTCCCACTTTCTGTACAGAGTTGTGCTCAACATGTCAGGTATATTACTGGGTTTAGCTTTCTTCTCAGCATCAGGAGCAGGACCAGCTATTGCTGAGTGTAGAGGACTGGACATGTTTTTAATCTGTTATCTCATCTGACATGAGGCAGTGTGAGGATAGAGGAGAGCTTTACTATGGGCACGTAATGACCGATTACTGACTAATCATCACTAAAACATCACTAATGCATTTGTTTGAACCAGTAGTTGTTTTCTGACATAAGCAGAATTGTTCCAGTTAATTTTTGGTTAGTTGTTTTTTGGGTTTTGTTTTTTGGGGTTTTTTTTTTGTTTGTTTGTTTTTGTGATAAGTCAGAAGAGCATCCAGAACTTCAACTTCTCATATTAATTTACTTTTTTGTTTTGAGTTTTTTTTTTTTTTTGTAAATGGTATCTCATTTTCAATGTGCCTCAGAAATTTCAGTCCCCTAAACATGTCTTTGAAGTAATGATCTAACAGTTTTAGCTTCTTATGGAAATAATTTAGCATGTATATGTCAAATTTCAGCCTTAAGCAAATCTCAACTGGCAAAACTCTTAAAAGTTGAAGGAAAATATCTGTATTTTTGTAATGGAAATATAAATTCAAACCTAACAGCTCATGACATAGATATATTAATGGATTTATAATTCATATGATATTGAAGATGGTATATATAGCTACTTCATATTCAGAGTTTAACAAAGTGATTTTCCTCTGTCAAATGAAGGATCAGTTCAAAATGCAAATTCCTTAAGTGATGAGTTTGGAGTCAAGTTCATTAAATGAAAATATACAGTGTATACCTTGGAGATTTATGTTGTTTGCTCTTTTTCTCTTAGGAAGCCTGAGAAATAGGAAAATACTACAAAGTGAAGAGAAAATTCACTTCACGAGAACTGAGTTCTACTTTCATTGGCTTTTAAACTTTATTGCTATTAGTAACTGATTAGTGTCAGATCATCTCTGTAATCTACTGTGGTGAAATTATTAGGATAAAGCTGGAAAAAATGAAACAATTGAAAAGGAAAAGAAAAAGCAATTTCAGTGTTCAGGAAACTCAAACTCTCCTTAAGGAGATCAGAAAAAGGAGAGAAGTACTCTTTTCAAAACAACTTAACACAACAATTAATGAGATGAAACGGAAAGCTTGGGAGGAAATAGCGGAGTGTGTAAATGCTGTAGGTGAAGGAGAGCAGAGAACAGGGACAGAAGTGAAAAGGCGATACCTTGACTGGAGAGCACTCATGAAGAGAAAACGTCTGAATGCAAACATCAAAGTAGTAGGTGCTGGGTTTCACCTTCCTTCATCCAATTTAGATGACTCTCTCAATGAAGACATGGATGAGAAAATGGGATTTTCAATTGAATCTAGTTTTGAATGGCAGAATATCACTGACTTCAGAGAAGCCGGTGGATCTTTAACAGAAATCAAAGTAGAAGAGGAAGAGGAGGATCCGCAGAATTTTGAAGTGAGTGACTGCCATACATGAGCTATATGCAATATGGCCTTTGTTTCATTTCAGCATAAGGCTTTTTGCTGTGTTTCTTCATAGCATCTGTTTCAGTTTTTTTCTGAATCTGTGAATTAAAGCAACTGTGGAAACAAATATGTTTTGGAGAGATGGTATTCAAATCTCAACTTGTGTGTAAGGTCTCAGATGTTGATTATTAAATTGATATCCTTCAACTTTAAATATGTATTTGCACATATGTTTTCCATTTGTATGTGCCATAGATAAGAAATAGTTTGGTGAGTAGGATGAAAATAAGCTGGTGAAGGAAACTGGTTATTTTAATATTTAAACTGTCTGGGTGGATGAACAGAGAAGAAACGTCCACCTCTAACAAATGAAAGTGCCTATTACCTGCAGGAACAGAAAGAAATAAAGTACTGTTTGCATTTCTTAAAATGAAACCACAGGATCAAAAAAAAAAATCCTATTTGACCATGTTGGCCATTCCTCTGTCAAAATTTTTGTGTGATTTTTTGACAAGCAGCTGTGGATCCTGGAGACAGGTTGTTACTCCTACTAGTACTGTGACTGTCCCGAGGTAGGCAGCCAGCTAGAGTGAGGTAAAATGTTTGGAGGGTTTTGTTCTACCTGTACAAATACATAGCTCTCATTTCAAAAATAGTCACCCTAATAGTTTTGGTTTGGGATTTTTGGGGGGAAGCATGGAGGAGAAGCAGTTCCTGCCTTAGCTCAGTTGAGATGTGTGCTGGGAAGAAAATCAGTGTAAGGTGTTAAATAGGTGATTACTGTCTGGCAGTTGCTGAAGAACAGCATCTGCTCTAATGCTAGAAGAGTGGCAGTGGCTCTTGTTTTCAGCTTTTCTGAACCCATATCTTCCTCAGTTTGCCTTTCTTTTGCAGAAGACCTAGTGGGAGACAATTATCCCTTGTGTACTCTGAATTTGTAGCATATAAGGGCTCTAATTCTGTACAGTAACAGTCAGCCAAGAGCAGTGCTCCTAATCACCTTGTCATCTGCATCATAAATAGCTTCTCAGCAAATGTGGTAATACAAAATTGGTTAAACAAGTCCTGTTAATTGACCTACTCAGTACAGTTTGGAGGGATAGGACCGTGTGAAGAATGCCAGTGTTGATTTTTTTGTCTCAAGTTAGGAAGGCAGAGTTAGCTTACATACCACACTGCCCATAGATCCAGCTGCTCTGGTAATTAGTCATAGTAAATTCCCAGTGGCTTACATAAATGTCACTCAGCTATTGGAAGGAATACAACACACACTTTTCTGGATCAGATTTTCTGTCAGTGGTTCTTAATGTTTTTTAACTGTAGTGCAGTCTTTTCTGTATATTCTTGAATGTCCACTGACCGATTTTCTGGTTCTCATTAATTGATAAAGCATGTTTCTCCGTGTCAGCCTTTTGATCTAACATGGTTATTTCACACTATGTAAGATAAACAGTTCTGAGTATCTTTTAAGATTAAAAAAGCCCTGATATGTTCTTTTCAGCCAAGGTGTGTGTAACAACGTCATTCTGGCATAAAGGCTGCAGTGTAATTCTTGTCTGTCACATTCCTCTCTGCAGTTCCCTATTGAGGAAGAAGAAGAAATTTTGTCATCAGTTTTGCCAGATTCAAAAAAGGAAAACGATCTACCAGACTTCCCCCACATTGAAGAGTTTGGAAATCTGAGCTCCGCTCAAGCTAGGCTAGCCTATGAAGATTCTCACTTGCTTATAAATCTGGAGAAGCAGAAGGTGGAGCTGGAGAAGCAGCGACTAGACATTGAAGCTGAAAGGTTGCAAGTGGAGAAGGAGCGCCTGCAGATTGAAAAGGAGAGGTTGCGGCACATTGACTTGGAGCGTGAAAGACTACAGATTGAGAAGGAGCGGCTTCAGATTGAGTGGGAGAAACTCAGGCTAGAAACTCTGCATGCTGAAAAACCTGCCCTGGAAAGTGACCTCGCCCAAACAGAAAAACCCATCATGCAGCCTCTGGATCTAGAAACTGAGAAGTTGAAATTGGAAAAAGAACGTTTGCAGTTAGAGAAAGAGAGGCTGCAGTTCCTGAAGTTTGAGTCGGAGAAGCTGCAGATTGAGAAGGAACGCTTGCAAGTGGAGAAGGAGCGCCTTCGAATTCAGAGAGAGGGTCACTTGCAGTGAATGAGAAGTGTCAATGCTAGTGTTTTGATGTTTGTAAAATAGGGGTAGTTCTTAATACTGAAACTGTCCTAGAGGCTTAACATTCTTCTGTTCAGAGTTGAATGTTGATGTTGAAGGAAGAAAGGAAGGAAGAAAGAAAGAAAAGAAAAAAAGGTGCTCAATATGTCAGTGTGCCTACATAAATGAGTTTATGTGTGGAATTGCTTCTAAATGTTATGTTCTCCGGTCTTCAGTGTTGTGTTGTATTAGTTTGGTGTCCTCTTCTCATAGACACATTGAGAAAAATCAAGGGTGAACCTTGTACTTTTTTTTTTTTTTTTCCTGTATTAACAGTAAGGAAGGATCAGAATAAATCAACATATGTATAAGTTAGAATATGTTAACAGAGTCATCATTAAATGTAATTTCCACTTTACGTTTGGTTTCCCCCTCCCTCCACAACTGGAAAAAGAGTTCAAGCATTAACTAAAAGTTGAAGTACAAGTAAAATTAACTGCAGTTGTGTTTGCTGTTGTTCCATGGCCTGAGCTGGATCTGAGTGCAGAAGCTAGCTGAGGTTACACATCTACCACCTACTATCAGCTGGAGTGCTGGTTGTGCCATGTCATTAATACTGTATAGACTGTAGTACCAGCCTTAGTGTGTTGTCGGGACTTCCTGACTGATCAGACGTGCTCGCTCATCGGACATGCTCTCTGGTTGGTCTGTGATGATCCCCTGAAGGAAATTTCTAGACCTTGTGTGTTCTTTTAAAGATGGTAGCTGGTGCTGGGAGTTGCTGGCATGGAGGCACACAGGCTTGGCACAGACTAAGGAGCGCTGAGCTTGAACACTTGGTATTAGTTCTGCCTGGCCAGTGCTGGGCTCCTGTCCCCAAGGCAGCAAGAAGAGGCTTCTGCGGCTGGAAAACAGGGTGTGCGACTTGAGCAGGCAGAAATGGTCAGCACTGAAAGCTGTATTACATAAGCAATGTATTAATTTAAAATAACAAAACCCAACAATAGTTTCTGTTTTTTCATATATGTTTAGATCTCAATTGAGCCAGAGTTTGCGCGTCTCACTTCCGTGCAGCTATCATTTGTTCATTCCGTTTGAAACTTAGGACTATGAGAATAATAAATCTGAATATATGTTGAGTGACTGACATGGATTCTTGTGCAAGTAAATATATTTATACCAATACAGGATTACTTTTATTCTGCAAAGAAAATGTTATTTTTTTATTACTGAAACAAGTGTGCTTCTACAGTGGAAATAAATTTGACTACTACAACCCAGAATTGCTCTTGAGACTGTTTATTCACAGACAAACAGGGCTACATATGAAGAGAAATCGGGATACTCAGCACCGCAGCAGCCAGTGCTGCTGATGCCCGTATTCCATGTGTAGTAAAGCCGCTAGATGCCTCTGAGTAACAGACCAACCAGCACTTACTTGAGAAAGGAGAAAAGGAGGAGATGCAAACCAGCTGGATAGAAATTCTCCGGAGAGAAGTTTGTCTGGGATTCTTTTGCTTGTGTGTTCACTGAGGCTGGAGGTCAGGTGCCCCCCAAAGCTGCTCTATCCCTGTCCTTTGCTGGACAGTGGGAAGAAGGTAGAGTAGAATGCTGCTGGGTTGAGGTAAGGACGAACACATCACCAGTTACTGTCATGGAAAGTCAGACTCAAGTTGGGGAAAATTAATTTATTACCCCCAAAAAATCAGAGTTATTAATGAGAAATAAAATTAACACCTTAAAACCACCTCCCTCTGCCCCTCCCTTCTCCCTTCATCTCAAGCTCAACTTCCCTCACTATTTCTGTCCCTCCTCCCCCCAACAGCACAGCGGGACGGGATGGGGGTTGTGGTCAGTTCATCACACATTTTTCTCTGGTACTCCTTCCTCCTCAGAGGGAGGACTGCTCACTCTGTCCTGCCTTTGCCTGGGGTCCCTCTCATGGAAGACAGTCCTTCACTGACTTCTCGAATGTGAGTCTTTCCCATGGGCTGCAGCTCTTCACGAACTGCTCTATTCCATGGGGTGCAGACCTTCAGGACCAGACTGCTCCAGCATGGGTTCCCCTCGGGGTCGTAAGTCCTGCCAGCAAAGCTGCTCTGGTATGGAATTCTCTCCATGGAGTCACGAGTCCTGCCAGGAGCCTGCTCCAGCATGGGCTTCCCACAGGGTCACAGACTCCTTCAGGTGCTTCCACTTGCTCTGACATCTGGTCTTCCACAGGCTGTAGGTGGGATCTCTGCTCCACTATGAACCTCCATTGGCTGCAAGAGGACAGCCTGCCTTACCGTGGTCTTCTCCAGGGGCTATAGGGGAATCTCTGCCCCAGTGCCTGGAGCATCTCCTTCACTTACCTGGGGGGCTGCAGAGTTGTTCCTCTCACATCTTCTCACTCCTCTTGATGGCTGCAATTGCTCCTGGTGGGTTTTTTTGGGGTGTTTTGGGGGGTTTGGTTTTTTTTTCCCTCTTTAAGGCTCTTATCACTTATTCCTGTGTCTTATTCCTGAAGAGGAATGTTATTGGAAACAACTTAGGAGTTCAACTAAGTGTGATTCTGTGATCACAGAGATGTTAGCAATGGGCTCGGTCTTGGCCAGCATTGGGTCCATCCTGGAGCTGGCTGGTATTGGCTCTGTTGGGCATGGGGAAGAGCAGCTTCTCTCAGAGCCTACCCCTGTAGCAAACCCAATACACTGATATAAAGCAAGAAAATTTCACCTCCCTTATGTGTATCAAGAAAATTTATATTCTAAATAACTTTCTGGGCCCATTACCATTTCCCTTTGATTTGGATAAATGACTTATATCTCTCTTTTAAAACATGAGGGATAGAACTCGGGACATTTGTGACGTTATTCTGACTGCCAAACAGGGTGAATAGGAACAAGGGGCAAGACAGCCAGCTAGGCAGGAGGTAATGACCAGAAGGTCTGAGCCAGGACAGAGAACCTTCCTAGGGTCTTGTCTGTAAGAAGTACTTGCTGAAGTTTCAACTAGTTGTGCTTCTGCTTGATACCAGCACTCTGTCTTCATATTTTACTCCAGTTGAATGACTTAACCTTTAGGATAATAGCTTGTATTTCACAAACATCTGGACATCTTGGGAATTATGCCTCAAGAACATTAAAGGTTTTAGGAAAAAAAGGTTAATCTGAACCATTTCTGGATTCTGAATCATTTCAGAAATCCGAACACTTCTCCAAATGAGAATAGAGCTGTATATAAGCAATTATTGCTTCTAACAACTGTTCAGCCTTGCAAGGAAATGATGCATCCTTTGGTTGTGTAAATCTTTTGGAAAATACTGAATGAGGAAATTAAGTATCATCATAAATCATTGAAAATACAATTTCAACATAAATTTTAGAGAAAATTAGAGTTTATTACATCAATTTTTGTAGCTTGCTTTTCCATATCAAAATTGCAGTCATTTTATGATAATTTGAATTTAAATGTCATATTTTTAAGTACTAATCTGCAATCTCTTAAACCTTAATTACTTGATTTACCATCCTGGGATCCTGAGAGCAAAGACTAAGGGAAAGATTTGGACCACATAAATGTCACACAAGTTGGGACATACGCATGAACTCAGTTCCTCTGTTAGAGAGGGGGAGATTTTTGATTCTTACTTAAAAGAAGGGACTATGATTTTAAGTAATGAGCAACATTTCCAGACTGGGAAGAGTTTTAAGACAAGGGAGAACCACACACATACAGAAGAAGAGGCAGGTATTTGTAGAAAAAGAAGGATGTGTGAGGATCAAATAGTGTGTAAGAGGGAAGGCTAGTGAAACTGGTGCTAGATAAAACAGAGTACTGTAAATATCCCCTGCAGACTGCTTTACTGAGGTTATATTGGTGGACTAATGTCAGATCTCATGGCTCTGGGGACCCTCTTGGGGGTCAGGGAACTCAACAAAGCATGGCCAGCACCAGGCAATTCGCAGCCTCACGCTCCATTCATGCCGTGGGCTTTGCTGTGATGCAGCAGGAACATGCACCAGCACCTTCATAAATGCCATTATGTCCACTACTCCATGAAAGGGTTTTAGCTAGCTATTTTAGGGCCAGAAGGCCAAATAACAAAAGTAAAATAAAGGCTACTTCAAAAAGTTTCTTGCTGTCATAGTAATGGGTCCCGCTAAGTAGTGCCTGGCAGTGGCAGTGTGCTCCCACTGCCTACCCTGACTTATTTCCCATAGCCCTGCTTGAGCAATAAGCACGAGTGGCGGTGGTAATGGCTGTGCCTGGTCGTGGTGTCTGCATCCAGCTCAAAGTGGATCTGGAGACAGACAACGAACGACACAATAGCCAGTTTGAGCAATGTGCCCACCTAACCAACTGCTGCTCAATGTCCAATTCAAGCCACGTTTAGAAGAAACTATCATCTGTGGTCAGTATGCAGGTATTACTTAGTCAACCATCTTGACCCCATAAACAGTGAGCAGCCCGAGAGCCCTTTGAGCTCTCCTGCGTGGTGGTGAGCTCCAGGACCTCCACTTGTATAGGGACATCTCTCAAGGTTACTCCTCGAGGTTGGGAAAATCCTTATCACATAAGATACTCAGTAAGTGAATTGGGAATAAGTGCACATCTTAGCTAAGCAGTGTGAAGCATGGATTGTGCGAAGATAATCCTTTAGACATAAACTATTTCCCAAGTCAGATCCTAGTGCTTAGACTCCTCTGAGTAGGAGTTAAGAAAGCAAGGGGGAGCCCTCTCTGAACCTTGTGACTCAACGGGAGGGTGTCACTGACAGTTTTGTCTGACCCTGTCCTCTATGCAATAAATAATCAAGCATATCTTGCCATTAAATATTGTTAAACCACTGTTATGTTTACCATTGGATTTGCTAACTCACTTTGCTCAATAAAGTGCATTGGTGCTTCAGACTTGTGAGTGAAATGCACCCCTGTCACTCCATCCGTGGCACTGACTAAGACAATGGAGAGGAGCAGAGGGCATCCAGGTGTTTTCACAATGCTGTTTGAAGAAGTGGCTAATGCTTAACAGTATCCTAACAACAGCCAGAGAAGCTCATGGGGTAAGGTTGTTTATAGAAAATATTTATTTAAGACAAAGATAAATTGGTTAGGATTTAATAAGCTCTCAGACTAAGCATTAGGACCCTCATCATCTCAAGGCATCTTTGATAACCAGGCAGTCATCAGACAGAAGAGGAAGGGTTGTCCTCCAGTGGTCCCTGGCAAAGCTGATGGTGCTGAGTTACCATCTTGATTTTTTTTTTCTTTGGTATTTCTTAATCTTTTCATGTTGGTGTTTTGGGACATTTTTCCTCTTAAGTTTTCAAAATGCTACGGACACCTATCTCTTTGCTGACTGAACATGAGCCAGCAGTGTGCCCAGGTGGCCAAGAAAGCCAACGGCATCCTGACTTATATCAGAAACAGCATGGCCAGCAGGTCTGGGGAGGTGATTGTGCCCCTGTGCTCGGCATTGGTGAGGCTGCACCTTAAGTGCTGTGTCCAGATCTGGGCCACTCACTACAGCAAGGACATGAAGGTCCTGGAGCAGGTCCAGAGGAGGGCAACTAGGCTGGTGAAGGGTCTGGAGAACAAACCTTATGAGGAGCTGGGGTTGTTTAATTTGGAGAAGGGGAGGCGGAGGGGAGACCTTATCACTGCCTACAGTTACCTGAAAGGAGGTTGTAGAGGTGGGTGATGGTCTCTTTTGCCAAGTGTCAGGTGATAGGACAAGGGGAAATGGCCTCAAGCTGCGCTAGGGCAGGTTCAGATTGGATGTCAGGAAAAGGTTCTTCACTAAAATAGTTGTCAGGCAGTGGAACAAGATGCCCAGGAAGGTGGTTGAGTCATCATCACTGGATGTATTTAAAAGATGGGTAGATGAGATGCTTGGGGATTGGTTTAGGAGAGGACAGGTACAGTTAGACTTGATGATCTTTATGTTTTTTTCCAACCTTGTGATTCTGTGATTCTTGATCCTGTATCAATCCCACCTCCATCTGTATTTTTTACATTACCTTGCTTGACTCTTCTCTACAAACATTCTGAGTGTTTTCTCACCACATTGTGATTTTTCCATCAGTGTGAGCCAAGGTTAAGCAGCCAAGATGGATTTAAAGATGTGGCAAGGAAGCTACACATTAACCTGCAGTGTTGATTGGACCCACCCAATAATGATCCAGGAGGTCTTACATATGGTGATACTAGTCAGACCAAGCTGCAGTGAGCAAAGCAGTTCGCTGGCACCACCTGTGGAGGTAGGAGCTGTGTAACTGGGTGATGGTGTCCTGGATGTTTCTTCTGTTGCTTTCTTCAGCCAAAAAAAAAAAGCAGCAAAGCCAGCATCAGTCTCCTTGAGCTGTTCCAGGTGTTGGAAAAAACATCTTGATCACTGACAGCTCTTTGAAATACCACGATGGGCCCACGAGGGAGACAATATCAAATCTGACCTTCCTGTGAACTTTCCCAGATAGAGCACAAGGCTCTCCATTAAACTTGCCAGTCACCTGGTTCTAAAAGTTGCCCAAACCACTGCTCCTATGCCAGGTCATTGGATAAGCCAGGACTGCATGTCATCTGAATGCAGCATTTTGAAATTGGCAACCGTCTGTTAGGTGTCTTTTCAAAATGTAGTGGAATTACGTTCACATTTTATTTCATATCAAAAAACCCTAAACTTCTAAATCCATCAGATTAAATCCCTCTCTCCATGCCCCCACAATAGGAAACAGGGAGATAATTCTCATTTCTTTGCCTTCTCGTGGAACTTCAGATACAATTGTCATAAAAGAGCATCAGCAGCTCTCTAGCTCACACGCCCCCAAAAGCCCCTCTCAGAAAGGCACAGAGTGCTCCAAGGAGACAGAGTCAGATCCAGGACTGATATTTTACACCACAAAAATACCCTCAAAAATCCTACTCGATGTCAGTTGGGAGTCTTGACAGCAGTGACAGGTGGGAGAAGAGGGAGGAGGAAAGACTGGCTTTTTTCAAGTGTTGCTGAAATAAATTAGTGAAGCCAGAGGGTGTCAGAAATGCCACCAAATGCTTTATCTTTTTACTTTATTTTTCTTTCTCTTTCTTTTTCACGTTCTCTTGCTCTTTCTCTTAGTCTTTTCCTTTTCCTTTCCTGCTTTTTCTTTTTAATATTTTTCTTTTTTCTTCTTTTCGGCAGCAGTTTGCCGAAGGAGCTTGGTGGGCACTGTATTCTGACACAGAAAAGACTGAAGCTGCTTGCTTTAGACGTGCAGTTTCATGAATCTCCAACTTGACATGAGGCTGCCAGCTTGTGAAGATCCACGTTACACAGTAACCACATTGTGCTGAAGCCAGAGCATGAGCCAGGGGCCTTTGAGTAGTCCAAAGTTCCAAGGAGGCAAGTAGCAATGTATAAGGGAGATAAAAGTGATTTTAAAAGCTAGCAAAGTAAGACCAGCAGCAGCTATGGCCTCCAACTGGATGTCTAAATCCCTCCATCAGTCAGTTGAAGTTTGCAGCTAACATTAAGGTTAAATATAAGCAGGCCAGATCTCTCCATGTTAGTGGGTTTGGTTTGCACCAGTGACTCCAAATGTTTCTAGCTGGTATCAGGATTACAGTAAGATTTTAATCCAGGCTTAAAGGGGAAAAAAAAAAAAAGAGAAAGATTTAATTTTAAAATAAATGTCTGACTTTTGTGTTTCCAGGTAATCAACTTATGTGAAGACATGTGCTCCAGGCAAACAAGAGGAGGACTGTGAAGAACACCTTACCTTTAACAGTGACCTGAGGCAACTTATAGTACTTCATAATTTCATCACTATTTTGGTTTTTTTTTGTCTAGTTTATACCAAAGTGATGATTTTTTCAAACCACTAGTCATGCCACCAGTGCTTTTGCTTGGTGTCACCAGATGGTCCTGCAGCAATGCTGGGATCCAGCCATTTTGAAATGGGGCTCGAGGAGGGAGCACTGATTGACATGACTGTGGCAGCTTTTGCCCCTGACTCATTGTTTTTCTTTCCTGATCTCTTAAAGCAAAATCTCCAGATGCTAGGTCACAGTAAACATGACGATGAATACAGCACTTCTCATCCATCAGAAAACATATTAGAAAAAAAAACAGGTCCACTGACACAAGACCAGAAGAAGCCCTTTTCAAGCACTGCACACAATCTTTTTAAACTTGACCTACTTTAGAGGACAATCCCACCCTCTCCTTTCATACTTTATGAAGAAAACCATTGTTATTTTCTGTTACACTTTTACCGTTTTTAATTTCCCTACTTCACACTATCAGTAGTTTATTCTACACATTAGCAGACCGTAGAATACTTTGCCTTGTTACTTCCCTATTTTCTAATTGCCACACTCCATCATTAGTCAACTAGTTCATAATGTGGAAGGCAAAGTTGCTATTTCATTTCATTTCATGCTGTATAATACAACTCTTCTGGTTCAGTAATTACATTGTGCCAGACTTGTGATCAATCCTGAGATAGCTCGCTCTTGATGGATGGCCCCATCATGGAGTGCATAAGAGTTAAAGGAAGAAGCAAATTTTTAATTTTGCTCCCCTGTCAATTTAGGTACTTTAACAGTGTTTTCAGACCAATATTTATCTCTCTGAGATAGGAAGAGATTACAGAAATGAGAACTTAGAAGTGATGTTTGAAAAGCATTTTCTAAAGTTTTCGTTTTGCAAAACAAGAAAGATATAAATTAGACGTTCTTCCACAGAGAGCGATTGTGTATTACTCTGTTAATGGAGTGCAAATCTTTTAGTCACCTTTTTAATGTACTGGAGAAAACCATTGCCTGCTTCTCATAACTATTCCAAGGATTATATGAAACGAGCTGATGATCTTACTTACTATGACTGCTTAGTTCTAGACTTGTGAAAATAAAAATTCCAAAGGTTTTTTGCTCAGTCATAGGAGTGATTGTGAGCCGAGCCATTCTCTGAAGTGGCAGCCAACTACCCAAGGTCGTAGTATATGGGCAGGATGGGGTCCAAGAGTGCAACATGAGTCACTGATTCCAGCGACAGAATTGTTGGACAGATGGACTACTGCTTTGGTTTAACAAAGAGAGATTTACCTTCTTGACTTCTTCTCTGTTCCAGTATTTCACCACCCTCATTGTTAAAAAAAAATGTCTTCCTCATATCTATTCTGAATCTACCTCCCTTTTACTTTAAAACCATTTCCCCTCATCCTGTTGCAAAAAGACCTGCTAAAAGTCTGTCCCCATCTTTCTTATAAGCCCTCTTTGATCAGTCACTCCATTTCTGGTATGTATATTTTTGCATTATTGAAATAAAATAACAATTAAGAAAGTAAAAACCCAGCATAAATGTGGGAAAACAGAATATGCAAAGGTGGAGAGATGAATCACAGAATCACAGAACATTAGGAGTTGGAAGGGACCTCAAAAGATCATATAGAGCAACCCCCTTGCCTGGGCAGGATCACCTAGATTAAACCACACAGGAACGTGTCCAGATTGGCCTTGAATGTCTCCAGAGAAGGAGACTCCACAACCTCTCTGGGCTGCCTGTTCCCTCTGTCACCCCCCCCGTAAAAAGCCTTTTCCTTATGTTCACATGGAACTTCCTATGTTCCAGCTTGGACCCATTGCCCCTTGTCCTATCACTGGCCATCACTGAGAAGAGCCTGGATCCATCCTCCTGACACGCACCCTTGACATATTTATACACATTAATGAGGTCACCCCTCAGTCTCCTATAAGCTAAAGAGACCTAGCTCTCTCAGCCTGTCCTCATAAGGAAGGTGTTCCATGCCCTTAACGAACTGTTAATTTTCCTATTCCTGGGTTCAGATGTGCTTTGCAAGATCAACATTTTAGCCCACTGACACCTTGAGCACTCTTAGAGCTGAGGGCCCTTTGGCAGTCCCTCCTTGGGGAGTATGCCACAGGATTTCTGGAGAAGATGTGGGAGCTCAGAGCAGGCCAGTGGCCAGTGGTAGCACAGAGACCTGCAAGGATAAAAGTAATTTTCCCCTGGGATTCCAGGCACAAGTCCATGTCCGAGTCAAAGCAGCTCAGGAGGGAGGAGGAAGAGGATCAGCCTCCCCCTTAGCTGTGACTGTCCACTTACAAGTGCTCTAAAGAATTGCCCAACAGACAGAAAAGACACGAGGCAGGGGACACACACACACAGATAACAGTTATTATTCTTTCATATTGCTTTTAGCAGAGAAAAAAATCTCAGAACTAAGATCACAAGACAAAAATGGAACAAACTCTCAAGAGCATTAAAAAAAATCTGATTTTGGTGTTCGAATGTATTGGTGTTTCTGCTGCTTTTAAGGACCTGCTTAGGGAGTGGGCAGGAGTACACCTGCTTTTAGATGTGTGCAGACCTCCCTGCAGATATCTCCCAGAGTGCTGGCACACTGTCTGCTCTAGGCATGGTGACTGGTGTACTAATGGCTTTCTAAATCACTCCAACCAGAGTACACCTAATGGAACTAGCACTGTTTATTTTACAAGTTGGGGCTGGAGAGATCTTTAGGCCTGGAAAAAGAGAGCATAAATTTTGTCTAATCCAGAATGGTATCCAGTAAAGCTCTTACAAGAACTAAGGGACAAGCTAACTGTTGTCACCTACCTCTGAGCTATCTCAGACTGAAAAAGAACAGCATTTCTATCAAGTTAGATATGTATTGTTGCATACTCCTCTGAGAACGGATTTGTACTTGACTATATATAAAGATGTAGGTAATCTAAATATTTCACCGTGGATCATCTTGATAACAAAATATTTTCTTTCAGATGCAGAAGTGAACACAAATACTTGCCTTCATTTCTAGCACAAAAGGACCCTTCCTGTGAATCAAAGTGCACATGCTGGCTCCTTCTCCTTCCTGGGGCCTGCCAGCTTCCCTTCCTTCAAATTGTTTTCCCATCCTCAGTATTTATAATAACCACAATTTTCTGCATGAAGGACACAAGGCTGTTTATTTGGGAGGCTACACTCAGAAGCCTGTCATTTTAGCTGGCCTGGTCTCTAAAAAAAATAAAAATGCTAGTCTATTAGAAGATGCCAGCTTTTATTCAGGATGAGCAAACCCATTCAGACCCCCGTGCCCTCTTCACACTGTCTCTTTTGATACATGAGCGTTGTTAAGCTTGAGGAGTTCATATGTTTATTCTTTTTGTGGAAAAGTTATTTCCTGTAGAGCAGGTCTTTGTGGGAAAGACAGAAATCGAACTCTGTGAGTTCACAGAGTTCACAGCTTTTCATCCGAGAGTTCAGGAGGAGGTTAGGGGAAACACAAAAGCAGTGGAAGTGGAGCAAACTTTGAAAAGTCTCCTCCTGACCCCCCCTGACACTGCCAAAGGGAAGGGAGCAACCTCCAGACAGACTTGATCTGCCACTGTCCCTTGGGGTCAGCAGGACCCTCTACATGGCACACATGGTGGTGAGGGCACTAGTCCTCCCCTGACTAACATCCTCACTGTTGCCTGAACCAGGAGAAGCAGAGAGTGCTCAGCAGTGTTTCTGCTGCTCTTTATTTGGTGCAGGTCTGAACAGAAACGTGTACGTGTGTATGTCCATGCATATGTACATATAACCCAGAGGAAGTTTAGGAGAGCACTGATGGAGATGGATCCCATGGTAGCTGCCTCAAGCCTGCAGGTGATGCAGATGAACGTTTCTCCGTTGCTCTGACATGCTCTCAGCCAGACGCATACTGCAAATAGCACATGACAGTTTTGGTTGGTTGATATTCATCAGTGGGAAGGAGGTGGTCGTTTTGATTAATTCGCCTTGCTCTGTGTCAGAGAAGCCATCTGGGACCTGTGGCAGGGGTCTTCCCTCTGCCACACAGCCTCCCCTCCTGCACTGCTGTGACACTGTGAACTGGAGCTAGAGGAGAAGGAAGGGGTGGAGAGCAAGGACAGATGGAGAATTCAGAGATGCTCTCAAGAAAAGACAAACTTGACAGTAATAAGAAGACCTAAGGAAGTTTAAAGGGCTTACTCCTACCTAGTAACTGAGGGGACAAAATGGACAATGATTCAAAGCATCCTAATTGAAAAAAAAAAGCCTCTTTGAGACTGAAAAAAGAAATGAAGAAATTAGGCCCTTTGAGACTCTCAGTAAATTAGGAGTTCACCCAAGCAAAAGGAAATTTTACAGCTGGAAGGGTGACATGGGGCTGCTCAGGTGGTATGGTTTAACCCCAACACCACACAGCTCCTTGCTCACTCCTCCCTGGCAGGATGGGGGAGAGGATCAGAAGAGTAAACATGAGAAAATCCATGGCTTGAGAGAAAGACAGCTTAATAGGTAAAGAAAAATCACTCATGCATGCAAAGCAAGACAAGGAATTCAGTCACCATTTCCCATTGGCAGGCAGGTGTTCATCCATCTCCAGAGAAGCAGGGCTCCATCATATGTGACAGTGACTTGGGAAGACAAATGACATCACTCTGAATGTTCTCCTCCTTCCTCTTCCCCCAGCTTTATATGTTGAGCACGATGTCATAAGGTATGGTCAGTTGGGGTCAGCTGGTGGGGTGAGGTGAGGAGCAGAAAAGGCCTTGGCTCTGTGTAACCACTGCTCAGCAGTAGCAAAAACATCTATCTCTGTGTTATCAACACTGTTTTCAGCACAAACCCAAAACACAACCCCGTGCCAGTTGCTGTGAAGAGCATTAACCGTATCCCAACCAAAACCAGGTTCCTTGCACACCACATTCCCCTGCTGGAATATGTTGTCAAAGTCCTGGGATATGGGGCAGTCCTGGAATGAGTTTCTGAGACAGGTGGGCAGGTCCAGACCCGCAGCAGATATAGTGCATGTGGCACAACTGCTGTTATTGTTTAATTTTGAGAGCTAAAAATGGATACCAGAAAGCAAACTTACATGCAACAGATATAAATGGGGAGCTCTGAGATGGTATTTTCAGGTGAACCGATTTCTTCCCAACAAAACCTTGTTTTCTGACAGTGAGTTCTGTGCTGATCTTTTAATGCTGCATTTTCATTAGAAATATTTGTTCTAGCCTTATCTCTACTCCTTTGTCATTGTTAGAAAAAATTCAATCAACCTAGAGTTCAAAGTGTAGTTTAAAATTCTTTTATAAATCAGTGCAGTGAGACAGGGAGTAAAACTGAAGTGTCCTGATCAGATTTCCAAAACCTCAGGTACAATGGCTGCTTGGGTAATTTCTGCCCACAATAATACAGTTTTTGTTTTTTATACAGGAAAAGGAAGAGAAATAGTAGTGACTGAGCAAAAGTAGAAGAAATGGTAGGAACTTGTTTCAAACAAGTATTAAAGGAAAGAATAACAAGAGCATTGTGAGGATTCAACCCAAATGCCTCCAAATTCTGGATATTTAAATTTAGGGGGGTTTGGCTCGTTCCTTATTGAAATCTGACCTCCACTGGTACTGCTGTGAACCTGCAACTCCGTGAGATACGGTTTCATCACTCCTGGGAATCTTCAGGGACAAACACGCTTGTGAGACCTGAGCATATTTATACCAGCAGCAGAGAGAATGGCTCAAATGAGTTCTCAGCGCACTCCCCATACGTGGCTTCCAATACATCTGCACACAATTTGACATCATCAAACTGACCACCAGCAGGTTGTGACACCAACAGGGTTACAAATGGGCAGACAACCGCATCACAAAAATTCCAGACAGTTCATCTCTGGAAGCACAGTGGAGGAGGCAAAGACTGAAAAGTCTGGTTTTTTTTTCTGTATATAAAGGCTGATGCCACAAGTTACTGGTGTGATCTGGCTGTAGCCAGCACTAATATTGTCAATGCAATGTTTTCCCCAGGGTTACACAAGAAATTTTCATTTCAAAGGGAGTCTGTGTCATAAGTTTTATGACACTCTCACGCATTCTCCAAAATCAACCCAACAAAACCCCAACAAGCCCTATGTGCCATGCTATTGATACATACAAAGTATAGCAGCCAAAAAACTTTTCTGTCCTTTTATTTTTTGTGTATGTGTGGGTATATAGGAAATCATCCAAAAGAAATCAAATTAAGAAATGCATCACCAATTATCAAATATACATAAATTAATCTTTTCTGCCTGAAATACCAATTCAGAGGACATAGTCACCTACTCATCACATTTCCCACTGAAATTAACAGAATAAGGTCGTAGGCCCACGAGGAGTAGGCAGGGAAAAAGCCACCACATGTTCTCTGCAGCATGTGATAATAACTCACTGCTGAGCGTGGTTGGGCTCTCATCCCACCTTGTCCTCCCTCCAACAGTCTGTGGCTGCCCTGGATTTTGGTGGCCATATTGCTCCAAGATCAGTTCTGGCAAGAAAACCTGTCCCAGTGGCCCTGAGTAGGAACGTGGCTTCATCCTTCTTTTTCCTGAGTGTCCATCCAAGGCTGGTGGCCATGGAAGTGCTTGGGAGGTTCCCTCACTTAGTGCTTGCTGAGAGAAAGGTAGTGGCAGATGGAAGCATCATGTCTGAATGGATTTCACAGGGCTGCAGTGAGGTTTCCCTCCTTCATGCCAAAGTGGTCTTAGCTTGATGAAACCTTCAGAGTATGAAATATGACTGACTAAAGTGTTGTGCCGATACAGCCTAAGGATACGTGGATTAAGAGTTACTCCAGGTTGGATAAAAATGCTGCACAATGAGACATTTAAATAATAAATAATTTTCTTTTTATCTGAAAGAACAGGTCATGATGACATAGCTTAATTAAAGTCTATAAATATCTGCATGGGAGATTTCTGAGGGCAGAGTGCTATAGCAGATAAAGGTAAAACATCACAATTAAATTCCTGATAGCAGAAATCCTTGAAAAAGATAATTTTTACCCTTGAAGGGTTGTAAAAACCATCCTAGGGTTTCTAGATTTTTTTTCCCTCAACATCTCTAAGTGAGTTCTGAGTGGCATTTGAAAGTCCAACACCAGCACAGGGGCTGTGGCATATGTGCACTTCAGTGAGATGCTCGTAATTTTTTCTGGAATATTGACCTGTGGGTTTCTGAAAAGAGCAAGGGATCACCCAAACTGTCTGTGCTAATGAATGTTCCCAGTCTGAGTTCCTGGGGAAAATAAACACCTCAGGAGATAGGTGGGTATCGTGAGATGGGGATCAGCGTGCACCACACAAAGATTAGCTTGTGAACAAATGACGAGCCCATAACTCCATGTAGGTGTACCCATTACCATCAGTGTTTGCTCTATCATCTTTATATAAATAATATCAGATGCAGATTTATGTTCCTTGTCTTCCTGTAATCCTGCCATGTTTTGATCTTTTTCCAAAATAAACACCAGAAAACAGCATCCTTGTGGTTTAGTGGTGGACTTTGCAGTGTCAGGTTCATAGTTGGACTCGATGTTAAAAGTTCTTTCCAACCTAAATGATTCTGTGATTCATTTGCAACAGTTTGCATTATACTGCTACAAATGTTCACGCCCACCATCAAGGATAACCACCCCAGCACTCCCTCTACCCACATCTCCTTTTCTCTGTATGAACTTTACTATAGATGCTCTCCCCATTCCTTTGGCTCTACCTTTTTCCTTAAATCTTCTTTGGAGATGACAGTACCCTTTTTGAATAGGGAACTGCATGTCTACAGATAGTAGAAGTTCAGGCAGCTACAAGTGGATCTTGCAAATGGGGAGGGAATTCCCTCCTGATGGAGAGAATTTGGGAAATATGTGGTGCCTGATCATTAGAGGAGAGGATGGGAGCAAGGAAGGCATGTGAAAACAGGGAACCCATTACAAGGAACAAGGGTTTAATATATGGTATCATCTTTTTAATACAATTAATTTATTAGACATGAATAATCCATAGTAAGGATGTCAGGTCACCATTTGGCTGGGTGTTTCAGGATCTGTGGTTGTGCAGATCATCACATCATCTCCCAGCACACACTGCTGCAACATTTGCTTAGCATGAACCTCCTGCTCAGCCACCTGCTCCTCCTGTCCCAGGGAACTTCTTTCTTCCCTCATCTGAGTCATCACTGCTATGTTGGCCAAAAAGGGTTTCAAAGTCAGAAAACTGTGCTCATTGAATATACATTTAGAGTGACCCCAAAGTCTCATATTCAGACAGTTGTGCTTCCTCTTTATCTTTAGTTCAGTGTAGGAGCTGTTTGGCCACCAAAAAACTGTTTCTATCTGCTCTCAGTTTCCCAGTCTAGCAGCAATGCTAGTTGCAGAGCCAATGTCCAGGAAGGAGAAAGTCCTCTACTAAGTAACATTTTCAGAATAGTGTTTAACTTGAAAGAAGCTCAAGGCCCTTACAAGTGTCTCTACCAGCCCCCACTCAAAGCTGGGACATGCCACTTCTATGTTAGATGAGGTTGCTCAGGACACCGTCCAACAACTTTTAAATACCTTTGAGGATGGAAACCCCACAGCCCTCCTGAGCAGCACACCTCCATGTTTGGCCAGCGTCTCTGTGAAAATTTTGTTTACAAATGTCTGACTTCAATTTCTGCTGTTGCAACTTCTGTCCACTGCACCTTGCCCTTTCACTGCCGGTACGTCCCCTCCCCTACAACTCTCAACTTGGCATCTCCGGAGACACTTCTTTCCCTTGGAACGGTCTTCTAGTGGATTCATTCTAACAAGATGTTTTGATTTCTGTTTGACCACTAGTAACAGCTCAGTACAAAAGATTTGGCCTTTCTGAACCTCGTGCCAAGGACTTTCTCCAAGCACTGTCCATTTCTGTGAATGTTGACGTAGTTCGCTCTTTGTTCCCATTTCATCTGCACAGCTTTCTGTTTGACATTAACTGGAACTGTGGAGTTTGGCAGTTTCTCATTATTTTTATTGTGTGCTGACACCAGTCTTCACATTGACTGAAATGTTTCTCAGTGACATTTATTTGTCTGCTGATGTCCTGTATAAATTTTCAATACCACTGTTGGAGAATGTACAAATCTTTTTATTTCCTCTTCTTCCTTCTGACAAAAAGCACAATAAAGGATGTTCTAGAAAGGAATGTCTTTTGTCTTAGCATACTTTTGCTGAATAANGATTAAAAAATGAGAAGAAAAAGTTTTCTAGTTGACTACTTCATACCTAACCAGAAAAAAAATCCATGTTCTCTTGCCTAGGAATTGTTTCTTCTGCTTTCCACCTACTGGGAAACCCTTCAGATAAATCACTTTTACTGAACTGCAGTGTTTATCCCATGTTATGTACTTAATGTATAGATATAATTCTTATTTTCCTAGTGGATATTACATTAAATGGGCCCAAGGAAGTCCTGTTGAAATATTTATCTGCTTTCAGCCATAGATTTAGTCAGAGGGAAGTTAGGATATTTGGCATTTTCTACAGAGAAGCTTTAGATTTACAAATCTTCATTTCTTTTTTCTTCAAAGCCAAGCTCATAAATGAAGCAACTGTTCCCAAACTGTCACTGTAATGTCACTGTCTTCCATGAAGTCATCACATCATTTCTGTCACTATAATGACCTAACATTGTCTGTTGCTAATGTCAGGAAAACATTGAATTACCATAATTTTGAATATAACTCTGAAGAGATTACTTTAAATGCAGCCTTTCTGCAATATGTTTTGCAGAATATTACCATTTTAACAAGAAAATTTTTGAAAATGAATCAGCTCTATTAAATATTATTCAAATTGAAACTAGTAATTAGTCATAAAGAAATAATATTTCTCAGTATTAAAACAAGTTCTGTCCTTCTTTTTTCTCCTTATTCTTTTCCATATAGTTTAAAATGTTGAAAAATTTTATATGGAGCTAACTGATTGGATAAATAGCATGAAAAAAATGAATGCAAATTAAGAAACTAGATGAGGTTCAATAGAAGCAATTAAAAAGCGGAGTCTTGCACCTGGGAAGGAACAACCGCAGGTACAGGCTGGGGGATGACCTGATGAAGAGGAGCTATGAGGAGAAGGACCTGGGGGTCCTGGTGGATTACAGGTTGGCCATGAGCCAGCAGTATGCCCTGGTGGCCAAGAAGGCCGATGGAATCATGGGGTGCATTAGGAAGAGTGTAGTCAAAGAAGAGCCAGCAGGTCAAAGGAGGTGATCTTCCCCCTCTACTTGGCCCTGGTCAGGCCTCACCTGGAGTCCTGTGTCCAGTTCTGGGCTCCTTGATACAGAAAGACAGGGATCTCCTGGAGAGAGTCCAGTGGAGTCCACAAAGATGATTAAGGGACTGGAGCATCTCTCCTGTGAGGAAAGGATGAGTGAGCTGGGGCTTTTCAGCCTTGAAAAGACTGAGAGGGGATCTCATCAATGTTTATAAATATCTGAAGTGTGGGAGACAAAGGGAGATGGCCAACCCCTTCTCAATGTCCTGTGGGGGCAGGACCAGGGGCAATGGTCACAAGTTGGACCACAGGAGGTTCCACACCAATATGTGAAAGAACTTCTTCATGGTGAGGGTGACAGAGCACGGGAACAGGCTGCCCAGGGAGGTTGTGGAGTCTCCTTCTCCGGAGATATTCAAGACCCATCTGGACACCTACCTGTGTGACTTGCTCTAGGGAACCTGCTTTGGCAGGGGGGTTGGACTCGATGATCTCTGGAGGTCCTTCCAACACCTACAATTCTGTGATTCTGTGAAGATGGACAAATGTAAAACTGCATATTTAATAAGGAGTCATCTACTCTATAAATGCTCAGCGAAGGGTGAGTGGCTATGCAGCTCTACTGAAAAAAATCAGGAAAGAAATGCACCAACATCCTTATACTCCTGCAGATAAATTAAATGTCACATTCAGGGATACTTTTTGCAATACACATGAAGGAATGCTTGTGCTTTGATTGTGCCCACTAATCAGGACTGAGCTGGAGGCATCTTTGGGTATGGGACTTCACAATGGATGTGGTTCACTTGGAAAGAGTCCTGGCAACAACAGTGCAACCAGTCTGAGGTCTAAAAGTTAATCTGAAGGTAGCTGTCATGGATGAGTGGAGATACTGTACAACCTCCAAAGGGCAGGATGGGTGATGGCAACATCACCACCTTCAAAGGGAATGAATCAAGGCACCTTGGCACTCTGGAGCTATTCAAGCTGTTGCAGCAGTGGAGTAAAACCCAGTGGCTGGGAAAAGATGTGTCATTTGGTATAGGAGAGAAAAGTTGGAAAAAACTGGGGCAGGGAAGGAAATTTGTGACAGAGGGGCAAGTTGAACTTTGACAGGGAGCTCTGTCAGGAAAAGGCCAGACACCAGAGCTGCTGTGAGACTTGAAATAAGGAAAGAGATCTGAGAGGGGTGTGGGAGAGCTGGAGAGCTGCAAGTAGGAAGGGCAGCTAGAGAGCAACCAGTAGAGCAGGTCCACCACATGCCCATTTGAATTTCCATTTTCATCAGTCCGTTTCCTTCTCACTAACTATACCCCATTGGTGCCTGGCAGGCCAGAACACCTCTCACAGGGAAAAGGAACAGGGTAGTCCAGGAGGGAGGGAGGAGGTTTTGAGAAAGGATGGGACCAGAACCAAGAGACAGAGCAAAGCATCATCGAAAAGGGCTTTCCATTGCTGATCCAGAAGTGATCAGATGAACTCGCCACCAAGTGACTTGTGTGTGGGTTGTGTGACCGTTACTCCGACTTGCAAGAACATGAGCTAATGTGACTCTAGTTTGGGTGGACTTCATTTTCAAAATGCTGACTGGCCTCTCTTGCCCTGTGGAAATGTTAAATCTTTTTCAGGTTGACCACAAATTGCTAATGCTGTACTACCACACAGTTCCAAAGAGCTTTGGTGGTCTTCAGAGAACAACAGCAACAATGCTGAGAACATGACCCAGGATTTTCCAAAAGTAGAAGAAAAAGTGATGTCTGTAGATTTTTTTCCTTGCTTAATTTAATGTCACAGTGACTCCTGATTTTCGAGTCCTAACAGAGGATTTGGGAATCAGGTTGTCAGTTCTGAATGGAAAGAAGAGTAGGTAAGCACGATGGACCAAATCCTGCCAGCTCTATGTGATAATGGCTCAGATGTCTTACAGCCTTCTTTCAGGTTTTGTATGTCCCCTGTGACCAAATAAAATGGGAGGAAAAGGAAGCAGCAGCATTTCCACATCAGCTCTTGTTTTCTGAGCGCTGAGATATCCATCTGCGAGCAGTGACCTTAACTGCACCCTCTCTCCTCAGTAAGAGTAGAAGGGCTGGAAGTTTTGTCTGCATGTTTAAGAAAGAAACCTCCCCTTCTTCTCAGGAACTCTGTGAAAATTTCAGATTCAATTGCATCACACTTGCGACTTCAAAGCCTTCAGTGACTGATCGCATGCTTGGAAGATATCAACCCTAACTTAATCTGACATGGCTATCAGTGTAACTCAACCTGTCTGACAGCCTCCTTCCTCAGGCTCCTTAATGCTCCCTTGTACTCAGAAATCTCTCTAGAGAAACAGCAGGCAATCCTTTGTAGTATTATTCAGAGCAATAATTGCTTCTTTTAGCTTTTGTTTTGTACATTTTCTTTGAGAACGGTGCAATTCAGTGTTTCATATGGTAGGGCTTTTTGTTGCCTTGTATTGGAGTTAATTTTAAATATTTCCCATATTGAGAAGTTAGGTCAATTCTTACACCTATTTTCCATATAAATAGTCTAATTATATTTTATTTTTAATTTATTTTTTACCATCTTGAATCTGATCCATATGAATACTTCATTGATGAGGACTTAAACTTGCCTGCTCCTAGGTGAAGTTTTCTGTAGACATTCCACTTGGTGTGAAGAATTAATTTTTAATAATGTAACATTAACTTGAATAGTTTTATATTGCCAATAGTTAATTAACTCACTTGACCAAGGTCCAGATTTAGGTTCCTGCTATAACGCAAATGCACCTGGTTAAATGAGTAGAGAATCGCCTTGTATCTCCAGAGGTCCTCAAGATGGCTGTACTGACCTGCCTTCAGCCTTTGTCCCAAGGAGTCGTGCCTGAGGTGTGCTGGAGATATATTTACTAACAAGCCCCAGCAGGGAGGTGTGTTCCATCACCACCTCACCTCTACTTTGAGGGCATCCAGCTACTGCTGGAACAAAGATTACTACCAACCCTAGTGTCTTACAGTAAGCAAATGGAAATTTTAATTAAGTGTATACCAACCAACATAACCTTTGGAGTTGAGGGAAAGTCACCTCTACGGGCTGAGATAAAAGCAACTATGAGAAAGAACAGTGGGGAGTCCAAAGCAGTGTCTTTACACAGAGTGTGGCAAACCAGTGACCTCCAGGCATCAGATACTGTGAAGCTGCAGGTTGTGAACATACACTTTGATGGTGATGGAAGCAACTCTGTCTCCTTGTCTGATTGATGCTGTAATCAGAGCTGGTCTGTTTCACAATGTGACAGAAGGATTTAGACCACCATGCATTAGAATGGAGGTGGGGGGGTTGGGGNATGGGAAGTTCCATGTGAATGTGGGGAAAGGCTTTTCCACTGTGAGAGTGGGGTCCTTGAGCAGGCTGCCAAGGAAGGCTGTGGAGTCTCTTCTGGAGACATTTGGGACCAGTCTGGATATGTTCCTGTGTGGTCTGGTCTGGGTGGGCCTGCTCAGGCAAGGGGGTTGGACTAGATGATCTTTTGAGGTCCCTTCCAACTCCTGACATTCTGTGATTCTGTGAAGAGTCATCTGGCCAAGTGTAAACATCTGCAGTGTATTTGAATTAGTCACTTTTGTTTTTCACCAATAAAAACCCAGAAAAGGTTGGTAGGGTGTTACTATCTCAGCCGCAAGCAGCAATCAGTAATCATTCAGATATGCTTCATCCTACAAATTCCTAGATAGATACATTGGAGATGTCTAAAGTTTGTGGGTATCACCAAAAAAAAACCCATCAGATGTTCTCAGAATGCCATCAAATTTTCTTTAGCTTTCCCAACAGTTTTTTCTTAATCTTTGTGAGGGAGCTATGTTGTGTTTTTGGCTGGGATAGAGTTCATTTTCTTCCTAGTATCTGACAGAGTGCTATCTTTTGGTTTTAGGATGGAAATAATGTTGACAACACACTGATGTTTCAGTTGTTGCTAAGCAGTGTTTCCAATGAAGTCAAGGACTCTTCAGCCTCCCAGGTCCTATCAGCTTGAAGATATGAGGCTTCTGAAGGAGGTACACAAGAAACTGGGAGGGAAAACAGACAAGACAGCTGACCCAAAGTGGCAAAAGGAGGATTCCATACCATATGATATCATCCACAGTATATAAGCTGGGGAGAGTTGGCTGGTGAGTGCTGTGGCTCAGGAACTAGCTGAGCATTTGTCAGCAGTGGTGAGCAATTGTGCTAAAATCACTTCCTTTGTATGCTTTTATTGTTGTTGTTGTTATTATTATTATTAGCCTTTTCTGTCCTATTAAACTGCTTTCATCTCAACCCACAAGTTGGTTTTTTTTCAGTTCTCTCCCCCATTCCACTGTGTGTGGGGAGGTGAGCAAATGGCTTTTTTGGTTGTTTTACCTGCCTGCTGGGTTAAACCAGAACAGAAGAAAGTTTTGAAGAATATTGATCTTGCCCTTGAGCCAAAAAAAAATTTTTTTTTTACTTATAGTTGTTTTAGAATCTAATGTTAGGGAAATTCTAGCAATCAACATTATTGCAGGTGACCAGAATACGTGGTCCTTTTATAATACAAAGGCAAAAAATTAATCTTTGCAGCATTGCAGACTGATCACCAAAGCATAGCAAATCTCACATACCTTGGGATGTGAAGAAGTGAAGGCACCACCTTTATTCCATTGCTGTGGACTTGATGACTACTGTAACTTGTAAAAAGACTCTTTTAATTGAATTACTGGATTTAAATTGCTTTAGTCTTGTGCCTTCCAAATTCTTTAAATCTTTTACATAATTGGACCAAAAAAGGTTTAAAAATCTCACCAGATCACATCTTCCTATTCACATGAGTGGTTGCATTTTTACGTCTGTTTTGCATCGATTTAAACAATTAGTATCAGGTATAGTGCTGGGTAAAATCAGGGCCTTAGTGCTGGAATCCTTACAGGAATAGCTAAGAAAATAACTTGAAAAATCATGTAATTTCTTCTAAGTCTTAGGAAAATATATAATTAATCTTAAAGAACTTTTAAGTCCACTTCAACAGTATTGCATTGATAAAGGTTTTTAGAGCTAGGAGATTTATATTACTTTAAAAAGACATTCAGGCTATTGCCTTTATAACTTTTTAATGTTTGGTGCTAGTGGTCGATGATGGAATGGTGTTTCAGGAGCGTGAATCCTCTTTCTAGCCATAAAGCTGATAGCACTGCACGCTCCTCTGAGGTATGATGACAGCGTGACTTAGTCCAATCCAACAGATCTATCCAGGTTCTCAGTTATGTAAATAATAATACACATTTGCATTTATTTAAGATTCTCAGAATATGTGTTGGTACATTTGAATCCACTCTCAATGCAGAGAAAAAAAAAATTATGAAAATTTGGGCCTTGGGAAAATATTGTAGGTAGTCAGAACTTGGCAGGGGTTGCCCAGAGTGGTTATGCAATCTCAGCACTGAAGATACTAAAACTTTGCTAGGACTGAGCCTGATAAGCCTCTCAAATGTTGAAGTTGATTCAAACTTCAAAGCTGAACACGCTTTAAGTAGAGGTTTGAAGCAGATGACCTCCAGAGATCCCTTCCAATCTGTTTTTCTATGAATCTTATTTACTAGTTTCAGCTTGCCTGACCTTACATTCAGTGCAACTGTTATGAAATCGATAAGTTATTTGGAATCTGTGGCTATCTCTTGTTTGAAAAAGGAAGTGACTCTACATTCCTATTTATAATTTCACTAGTGCCTCCTTACCCTTAGACTTTCCAGATGAAGTTTAACTGGCTGTCTTGTGACAACTACACATTTTATTGTAGCAGTGTTGATTAATCCATGTCTACAACAAATCTCTGCAGCTCCTTCCTTGCAGGCTGCCTTTCTTTTCCTGCTTTTGATGTTAGTGGAGTAGGTGCATTCTGCCAGCTGAGAGTTTTAGGATCTCCCTACTGCTCTAATTGCCGAGTCATGGATGAAGGTCTGATTAGAGTTTGAAATGGCAGAAAACCACTGGTGTTTCTACTCCACATTGAAGAACATTTGGTCTTCATTCCTACACCCTATCAGGGTAGAAACCAGTACAGATGTGGTACCGCTCTTGTCCACCACCATGCACAATGATTACAACCAGTTGTATAAAGCTATATCCTTCTTTCCCCAGTTTCTGTTCTCAGTTGCACTGAAGCAAATTCAACTCAGAACATGTGCATTCAGCTCCCAGTATAGTCCCTAGGTGAAATTCAGCAATAACAAGTGGATGTGTAAGACTAATTTTGTACGTGAGGTCCTCAGACAACGCAACAAGTCTGTACTGATTTTGAATTTAATAGGTGTTTAATAGAATACACCACCAGTATGGGAGGTTTGAATGTGTGGAATGAGAACCAACTCATAGAACACACTGAACACCAAAGCAGGCTTGTCCTACAGGTTGATTCACACCAGCTCAGAGGACACTTATTTTACAGGCAAATCTTACATTGCTGAAAGTATTGATGTTAATAGCTGCACTTGATTACATTAGAATTGAAGTTATTTTAGAGGCAGGTAAATACATACAGCATTCAGTTCAAGATTAAGGTAGCTAAATGTAGGTATCTATAGGAAAACTAAGTGGCTTAGGTCTTTTTATGTTCCATGGCCATCTAGTCAATGGAGTCTTGAAAACAACTCAGCTGAACAGACTATAGAACACAGTTCAGTTACTCTCTCAAAGGTACTTGTTACCATTTGTGATGCTTTAGGCCATTTAAGATATCTGCACCAGGCTTTTATATCTAAACCAGGATCTACAGAAGAATTGTGCTTTTCTGGACTTGCACTAGGAGGCCAGGTTGGATACTTAAAGGCATCTCAAATTACCCTAAATGCCTAAGTTTACACAGCAGAAATAAGCCTTTGGTAGATCAGATATCAATTCTATTGATTAGGTTCAATTCATCTTCCCACATATGGCTACTGTCCAATTTTCAATTCTTCCTGGTGATTAAGATACCTTTGGAACTGGCAGATTGCAGTTAAGATTGATAGGACACTTTCTGAACCTGTAGCTGGAGGCTAGGCAGCATGGCCCTGGGTATCCCAAATGGCATCAGATCCTATGTGAAGGAAAACAAGACAGGTTCAGTTGTCTGTATTCTTTTTGAGGGCAAAATCTTGAGAAAATGTGGACTATACTTAGGTTAATGCCTCAGTAATAACAGTTCCTTTTAATCAGTAACCTCTTTTGTTTATTTTGTCTCTTTGAGCCAGTGATTGCCATGAAACTCCTGGATGTGGCCAAAGAAAGAGCAAGGCAGGTGATGGAGGAAGGGCTGATACCCCTGTGCTGGGAGGGCAGGGTGCAGCCCAGCAGCTGCCAGGAGCTGCACTGCTATTCTCAGCACCTTGGAGCAGCCCTGCTCCAAAGCCTAAAGGCAGGGTCTCAGACTCTCCATAAGACCATGGTGTTCCTGGGGGAGGATGGCTTGTGGCACTGATCTTCAAAAGGATGGGGTGAAGATACAGAGAGGAGTAAGAAATGAGTATTTCAGGAGAAGGAAAGCAAAAATGTCTGAGGGGCAGCAAAGATAAGTATGTGAAGATGGTCATAGCAGTCATACAGCAGCTAGCCCCTTGGAATAAGACAACAGAGAAGCTCCTGCAGACACCAGAATGGTACCCTGAGATTTCTTTCTCAATGACCTGAATTCTAGTCAACTCTCTCTGATACAGCATTTTTGCATCTAGATTTTTTTTTGTTTGTTTGGTTGGTTTGGTTTTTTTAAAATGTATTTTTTTATTTTTATTTTTTTTAAATATGTGGTATTTTATGACAGGCATTGGTTAAAGTCAGTTTACTCTTAAACATATCTGACCAACATATCCCTGAGCAAAGAGTTCCTTTGCCAAGGACAAGGCTTGTAAGTGGTAACATGATGATGATGATGATGATGATGATGATGATGATGATGATGATGACGACGACGACGATGACGACGATGACGACGACGATTCCTCCCCGTGACTGCTGGCTGCATGCCCTTGCTGTGTTGTGTCACTCCACGGCTGTGCTGCTTGGTGGCTGCATTGCTCGTGCTGCTCAATTGTGAATCCTCGCGGTGGGGATCCTTGGTAGTTGCTGACTCTGGACAAGACATCTCAAAGGGCTTGGAGCTCTTGTTGCCAAGTGGAAACTCAACTTAGGCACCTATGAATGGCCTCCATGGAGTGATATTCCTAACTGCAGCAATGGGCTGTTTACTGAAGGTGAAAAATAAATGTAATGCATTAAAGAGACAGGGGACCATGTAAAAGAAGTAACACTGGAAGGTGGCAAAATATTCTAGGACATCACTGGTACTGCTCACAGTCCTCAACGAGGAAAGGATGAAGACGAGCTCCTGGAAAAACAGACATAAACAACAGAACAAAATAGCATCCTTCACACTCGGTCTCACAATCTGTTCAGCCTCTAATATATTACATTACAAAAAAAAAGCAAGACAGACCAATTTTTTTGTTCTCTTCTTTGAAACCCCCCCCCACCACCAAAACCGAAGTTGCTTTTTCAGTTCAGCTGCCAAAAGAAGTCAAGAGAGAGCTCATAGCTTTAATCAAGCAGGAGAAAAACGAGACAGCTCACCATTCCAGCCACAGAAACACAGAGGTCACAGTAACTCATGAATGAGCTGAACATGCCAGAAAACAAGGTTATAAAGCAACTTTAGTTACAGCGATTCATGGTGGTGTTATGTGTCTTTTTCACTAAGAGCCCTGCACATTTTGTGACATCTTACTTTCACCTTTGCCTGCACGGTCAAGCTCTGCGTAGGAACTGGTCACCCTCAGCCTAAACTATTTTCAGTGGAAAGAGAGAGGCTCTTGCTGCTGTGATTCAGCAGCCTGATGTTTTAATGTCTACTTTTAAGATGAAGTCATTCAGTTGCATTGATTTTTTCCCTCCAGTAACTATAAAGGGTGTCTAGGAAATCTCAGGTAAGAAATTTGTATTTATATTGCCAATGCCTCCACTAAAATGAACACTTGCTTTGCTGCATCACATATGGTATCACCTCAGTAGTGATTTTTGTTCTTTGCTGCAGTTGTTGAGGATTGGTGATTGCTTGGCAGCCTTTAGGCTTCACTTGGTGCCCACACTCCTCTTTGTGAAGGTCTGGAGTCCTTGGGGCTTGATGTAACATCAGCCGCACAGGCCTCAATGAAATTTGAGCCATCGGATCATGACCCCTCATGGGCCTGGCAAAATCATGAGGGCATCAGAAGCTATAATTAACCCAAGTTTGAATTTATTTGCTTGGCTTGACATGGATCCATTACACTGTTGGCAATGCTTTGGACTTAGGGATCAGTGCAGCATCTAGAGTGGCAAAGGAGAATGAACATCAGAGTAGAAAAGAGTTTCTACAACTTTGCACCCAAAGACATGCCTGCTCCTGTCAACATTTGGCTTTTAATTAAGTGATGGTTGCTGCATTTTCCTGGCGTGGCACTGAAAGGCTGATCAAAACCTACCTACCAACACACTATATCTATCGCATCAGCTTGGAAGATGATGATTCTTAGCCTCCTACTGCCTAGTATCTCCTCCCTTGAACTATCTGGAGAACAAATCCTGCCACTAATGGGTTCCCTTACTTCTCAGAAAGAGTTTTACTGACTAGCACTACAATTCCCAACAAATAATCGTGACAGTATTTTGACAGCTTCAAGCACCTCCTTTCTAAGAATTAACAGTACTTCACTCTGTCTCCTAGAAGGTCCTCGTCCTGCAGTAAGAAATGAACCACCTTACTCTATTTTGTCTGTGACATCCTTAATGATCAGAAAACAACTCAAGCTCTGTCGATATTATAAGAACGTTTGTTGTTTTATTCTTTTTGGTGGGTACAAAAACCACAGTTTCTTACACAGAACAAGATTATAAATAATATCTGCAACATGAGTGACCCGTAGTCTCTTTTGATTCTACACTGCAGACTGATGACATACTCTAAACATTTTATCATTTTGTTTCTTGTATTAGACAGATGCAAATCTGTGGAACACGGAATGATGGAACAGAATGAAGGTAACAGCAAACAAGAGGATGACCAACAACTTTTATAAAAAAAAGTCTCTGAATTTTATTACAGTGATGGCATTTTATATCAATTATTGCAATGAATTGTTCCCTAAGATGGTTAGAAAAAAGAATTGTGTTGTCCTCTACCGAATTTACATCAGTTAAAAAGCAAGCATGTTTCAATATTCCTCTTTTTTTTCAAAGAAAATGTAAATAATTTCTTTATTTTTCACAGGATTTACATATTTATTATTTTCTTATCACAGTTTAGTGATTTGTTTCTACAGCTGAACAGCTGAGTATTCTTCCATTGTATATATTGATGTTCTGGAGACACAGGTTAGCATGTTCATTGACTTCTATAGCTATTTTTCTTTCTTTGTCAAAGACAAAGACCAATACGTTGTCCTTTCTGAGCATGTTCTTCACAGTTTAATGCGCTAAATTGGCAAGTCTTATTAGTTTTAAGTCCACTCAAGTGAAATTTGTTGCTGTTAATACACCCTCCCCAGCCCCCTCCCCCCAACAAAACTAAATTATGAATTTTCCTGATATAAAATCTGAGTTTGGGTTTCCGAGCTGAGCTCATGCACACGTTGTTGCTGATGATGTCTGGCGCATTTGGACGTACTTCCCTTTCTCAGCCAAATTATTAGTTCATCAATGACACTCCCATGTCGTGACAGTCTGTGCTGTGTTCCCATCAGTCACCAACACAGTTTGATTAAGGCACTCAATTATTTTTTTGGTTTTTATGGTAGGTCCGATGCAATTACAGCCAATCCTGAACTTTGTCTAATTGCAGTTCCAGTATGCATGGCCTTCGGGCAGTCGGGAGTCAATACGCGTCCGTTTTCTCCCACACTCCCTGTGATGGATAATCTGGCTTTGTTTCTTATGGCTTCAGAAAAGGTAAGCTAGGTTTGAGAAGAAAAAGAAAAAAACAGGAAAGTGTTATAATGGTTTCTGTCCTTCAACGAAGCAGGGCACAACAAACACCAAAAAATTAAATTTTAGACATCTGCATTTTTCATGTTAACATTAAATATAATCATCATCATCATCATAAAGAATATAATACATAGCACTTATATGTACTAAGGAAAAAAGGCTAGTGATTCTGAGGGTAAATTTAGTCAAAATAAATAATTACCGATTTAAATATAAAATCCAAATTTGATAAGGAATTAACAAAAGAGGCAATACCTTCATCTAAACTGCTTCAAATTACAGTTATATATAGTGAAATGAGAATTCAGAATCAGGTTTTATGAACCTGAAATCATTAGCATCTGTGAATAAAGTCATGCACAGGTGTTTATAGGCACAGACCTTCAACTAGGAGTGTCAAGATAAAATGTAACTACTGAATTTTTTTCTAAGTTGCATTTAGCTGTATCTTTGTGAGAATTTCATGGATCAAATCTAAAGAAATTACTTTCTTTCACAATGAACATGCTAAATCTGAGAACTGTCCTCAAATCTCTTTTCATATGCATATTTTTCTACAATTAGAGAAGGTGGGAATTTTCAAAGGAAATGTAATTTATTGAGAGAAAATAATTTTTTCTATTGTTTTCTACTTGTGGTGTAAATTTTCCACAATAATATCTAAATTTTTGTTACCTCAAAATCTTTACTTTCAGGTAAATTAGAACAAAAGGTCTTGTTTAGGGAATGATGAGTGATCCTCCCCCCCCCACCCCCCCCGCCCCNNNNCCGCCCCCGCCATTTATTAAGAAAAACTCCACATTTGTAGATATGCCATCTAACTTTAGTCATCCCAAAACCAGTAACCTAATCTAAAAGAGCTCTCTTGGGATGACAGAGAAAGCCAAGAGGACTAGTTTATACAAAATGATTTCAAGATGACTAAAATCAGGAGAGATGTCTAAGCTCAACCAATGAAGAAAGGACAACTGGAACAGGCACTCAAACTATGCAACACAAATAGATTTCAAAGATACCATATTTAGGTATTAGTGGGAAAATCTGATTTCTAGTCAGCAGAAACTGTAAATCTATGCAACTAACTCCTGTAATCGGTGCGCAGGGATGCAATGTGAAATACCCATTGGAAGGACACGAGTACACATTCACATAGGAGCAAAGGGATGACAAACATTGTAAAATCATTTCATTTGCCTCGTTACGGATCTCTGCATTTAAAACTTTGTCCCTCTTAGCCCAGTTTCTCCTTCTGAGGTAGCAGTGGAATCCTGAGCTGTCATTTGACATGCTGAACTTAGTTTTATATATGAGTGTGTGTGCATAGGGATGAGGGAGGTTCCTTAAAACCCTGAAAAGTTTCCACTGTGTCTGGGTGCATGTCTATGAAAATGCACCAATGTAATATTGCATTGCTATCAGTACCTCCTTCAAAAAAAGAGTTATTCAAATACTGCTGCTGTTGTGGCACAGCCAGAGCTGGGATGAAAAAGCAGCTTTCCACATCAGTTACCCTAAAACCCTCAGTCTTCACGTGCTGTCGAGTTCAGGGAGAGTGCTCAGCTTGCAGAGGGCTTTATGGGATTCCCCTCACAATGAAACACCTTGGCCTTGATAAACAGCAATTGCAATGTCTGGAGTCACCCTCTGAAAGTTTCCTGGCTGCCACAGCACTCTGAGAGGGATTGTTACTATGCATGTCCTGGACTAATTCAGCAGTTAGATATAAAAAGTGAGAAAGTGGTAATGCTGGAGTGGGAACCTGGCCTGAACAGTACCAACCCCCTCGACTACTCCTCAGCAGCAAATAAAAACCTATGCATTTGCAAAGTGCAGACACAACACAACGTGGTGTAGCTCCATGTAGCGCGTCCAGAGTCCTATTGCAAATGGATGTCGAGGACTGAGAACTTCCTGCAGAAATGCACAGAAAACTTTTTGGTCAATGGCAAGAAAAAAACAAAAGTGCTTCAGCCAGGATTTTTGGGAAGGTTGAGAGTCCAACCCAGATTAAAATACAAACTTGGAAAAATGTCAGCTTACTCCAGATATTCTAAATTTCCCAGCAACTCATGACTATGTATCAGCATCTCCCCATCGCTTTGATCAGCTCTCATGTTCATGGCCACTGGGAAATCTAAGAGAGAACTCAGATATATATGGGCTAGATGAACTATGTGTAACTGGTTCTGCACCTCAGTCTAATCAACTTTCTGGCCACTAACAACACACTCAGGACAGAAAGACAATAAAAAGGGATCCACAAAAAAAAAAAAAAAANAAAAAAGAGAATAACAAACAGTGTCTCAGCAGCCTTCCACAGAATAACAGAAAAAGCTGCATAAAACGACTCCTTTCTTCTCACAGCAGAAGTTAACAACAACTCAGCAACACACCACAGAAACAACCCAGACAGGTAACAAAGCTGGGAGGAGCAGGTCAGACCTGGTAAGGTGCCAATCAAGCCATGTAACCAGATAAGCTTTTGTGTTGTATCTTAAACTGGCTATGGGTAACAAGCCAGCCTCATGCTCTGCTTGACTGTGCTGATACAGTTTCAGATTTATGTCCTGGCTGCAGGAAATTTCAGGAGAGGCTGGGATGAGAGGGAAAAGTCTTGGTATTTACTAAATTGCATGTTGCATTGGAATATTACTAAAATTATGAAAGTCTCTCGGCGGTAAATATATGCAGTTAATAGCGAAGATGAATTTTCAAATTTGTCATTAGTTTTGATTAAATTAGTTGTGGAATTAATCACCTGAAAACACTGACTGCCCTGTTCTTAGTGGGAAATGGGAATTTAGGAAAATGATATCCTCAGTCTGTATAGCACAAATTTCCTAACCTGTGTGGGTTCTTCTGTTGCTCAGGCTCCTCTAGTACCTGGGTCACAAGGGGATGTTTTTGGCCCAAATACTTAAGATGAATTTTTAATTATGTTTTCTATCTTGAATATGAAATTGGAAGTATAGAAGTCAAAACAAGTGCTTTACACATTTACTGAGCCATCCTGTAGCACTTCACCTCCTTTGTAATTAATTTCATAATTTTTTCATTGCTGTTTATAGTTTTGTAACTAATTAATTACAAACAGCAGCGTGGAGTGGGAGAGCAAGAGAAGGCATCTGAACAGGAAGCTGGTTCATGAGTTTCCTGGCCCACTGAGAGTAGCCATGGAGAGGCAGTGGTGGTGGCTGGCTGGATACTGGGACAATTCCTTCCAAAGCCTGTGGGCTTGGGGTGAGGAGCTTAGCTGAGCTTTTCCCTAGAGTGGCTGGAGAGAAGGCTCTTGGACTCTGCGCTGTTCCCAGGGCTTTGGCTCAGACAGTGTACTAAAGACTTACCAATGATACACAAAAATCACAGAATCTCAGACTGGTTTGGGTTGGAAGGGATCTCAAAGACCATCTAGTTCCAACCCCCTGCCATGGGTAGGGACACCTTCACTAGACCAGGTTGCCCAAAGCCCCGTCCAACCTGGCCTTGAACACTGCCAAGAAGTGGGCTTCCACAACCTCTCTGGGCAGAAGAAAACAGAAGTAAAATGCTGGCACAAGTCTGCCAGCACAAGGCAAGAAAGGGTTGCAGTTCCACAGACTGTGTACACATCTACCCAGGGGAAGAGGGGGGGCTTGTTCCCTCCTTAAAGCACACTTTCGTCCCTGTCTTTGGCAGATACAACTGCCTCTCATCTCTTCTGAATGTCTTTATTCCACACACTAGTCCTTTATCACACAGAAAGGTCCTACTTTTTCATTTCTGCTGCCTCATAGGCAGACAAATTTCCTGGGACAGCTAACTTTGCACTGGATTAAACTAAAAGAAAAAAGCATGGTAATGAATATTATTTGTCAAGTGGGTTATTTAAGTTATTTTACATTAGTTTAAAACACATACCATTAAAACTATTTGATGTTAGCTTAAAAAGTCAGAGTGTTGGTCACTCATGCAGGTGCCAAGCATCTTTTCATATTAGTAAGTTTTAGTCCCAACATGATCCCTTTACTCCTTAGATCCCTTGATACTCCTTCAAAACCTATCAAAGGTTTTGAAATGCATAAGACAGATCCATTTATGCAGGAAAGCATGTAACCAGTGTTGTGGGCTCTGTACTGCTGCCAGCTCACAGGGTTTATGATTAGCATGTGTATGAACAGATGGTGTGGTCAGCCTGCACAGAGCGTCACACACAGGTAGCCCCTTGCTGTCTGCATGGCTAGGGGTGGACAGCTATTGCCAGGACAGCATGACCTGACCTTGGCAGTCTTCCACATATAAGCAGAAGTGTTTTTATAAGAAGTTCACGTGCTGAAATTTCTCAAATAGACGTTATAACAGATAAGTAGAATGAAGAATTTCAGAAGTCTATAAATATTTGCTCAAAATCCTAGTTATTTTGAGTTTTTTTTATTTAAAAAAATACTTTTATGAGATTTTTGTTAAGTTTTATCTGCCCCAAACATGAATTAAGATGCAACATGGGCATTTTATTTTTTACTATAAGAATTCATCACTGCGTTGCAACAAGTCCCACAAATATCTAAATTTTACAGAAAGCTACTTACGGTCTTTAGTTAGTAATAAAACTCATCACTGATTTATATTTCATTAGAAGAGCACAGTGTTTGCTGCACTGGGATCACAGCGTGGTCCTCCCATGTCTAGCATGCTACACCAGCCTGGGTCAGGTCAGTATTTGAATTAAAGCATTTGAATTTGTGTTTTTCTTTGCTTTCTTTATGTTTTGGATGCACTGCACCCTTTAAATTTGATAAGGAATATAGTTTCTGGGAGTCTTATACCAGTTTGGGAATACTTTCAGTTGGGGCCACATCACTGAAGAATTTAAAAGGTATCTTCATCTTCATGTTGCACAGTTACTTGCGCAGGACTATTTCTTTTGAAGACCCTTATAACTAACAGTAGGCTGTGAATTTCGAAGATTACTATGAGCACCTGGAAGTCCTGATTCCTGGTTCACAGTAATGAGTACTGGTCTATACTCTTGGAGTCCCTCTGACACCTCCTGTGCCTCACATTTAATTTTGTTTTTTAACATGGCTAAATTAGGCAGTTCTATTACAATTAAAATATACCCAGTGCCTTCTTGTATAACAGGGAATAAAAGAAAACTACACAGTGACAGTATATTTGGGACAGTTTCCCAGCCAGCGTATGCCAAGCCCCCTCCCTTGCACACCCCCGAGAACCCACCTATTCCTTGCAGCGCTCCAGCTACCATGCTCAAACACCATTCTCTGCTCACTCTGTGTTTGTTCTGTACTGTATGGTTCGGTATTGTACCGGCTGTGCCTTTAGACTGTAAGCTCCTCGGGACAGGGACCTGTTATGTGTTTGGCACACTTCACCTATTGTACAGCGCCGTGTACTCCAGCGCTATATAAATAATAAATAAAAAATAATAATTGTATCTCCAGTTGTTTCCTCCAAGGTTTTGTTCTAGGTGGCAACATAAAAATTATATTCATCTTTTCCTGTCCCTAAATTTTTATTTCTTGCTTCCACTAAAGGGATGGCTCAGTGATTTCAGGAAAACATAGCTCAAGGTTTTTGTTAAGAGAGGAGATGCATGGCTTGCTATTTGCGAGGGTAAGGGAGCTCTAGGTAGCATGAAAGGGAAGGGTCCTAGATGCACCTTCACTTATAAAGCAGCCAGCATAGGTTGGAAGCTATGTAAAAGTTATATTTAGAAGCGCAATTTGCTGCTTCGTGCCATTTCCAAAGGTCAGGGAGTTGATTTGACTAATGATTAGTTGGCAAGATACTCACTGAATGCATGAGAACAAGTACATTAGTAAACCATCCCTGCACGCCTACTTAGGGGAGCTAGGTGGGATGCAGCTCAGCAACATCAGAGGCTCGGTCTCTGACTTCACTGCGTGAACATCTAGACTACTCTAGTCCTGGGCTAGATAAGGGAGTGAATTACTGAAAGATGAGATCAGCAGTCTAGGTCTGCTCAGCGGTTAGTAACTTTTGCTGGTTATTATAGTGGGCAAAGGTTGACCTGAAGCTGGATATTGTGAAAAAAATGCCACACAATTAGCATAAACATGGATCAAAGGGAGGGTGAAGGAATAGATGGGGAGGAGGGAGAGAAGGGAAAACAACATTTAGACTTCTTGTAACAGTGCCTTGTCTTCCGTTAGGTTAACTATGGTTCAGTGACATTGCCTATGCTAAGTCAGCAAAGTCCCAGTTAGGGCCAAGATCAAATAATAAAGGCTTACAGCAATTTATCACTAGTAGAGTGCAAACCTTTAGGAAAGCAGACTGGCCAATCAAGTAATTAAACACTGGCCCTCCAAATATATTTTTTATGATTTCAAATAATTTTCATCTCCCAACTGATTAAAACAACATTGAGTTGTTAAAAATGTATTTTTTGTATTAAAATTAGTTGCAATGCAGATGTCTATTAGCAACATAGAATAGTATACTGTACATCTGCAGCCAAAAAAACTGAACCGCTTTGCACTTAAGTTTTTCAAATTATAAAGCTCTGTTCAGAAGCAAGCACCACTAGACAGACATGTCACAACACTGCGTTACAAGATGCATCACCCACTCACTGTAGTAGGCCCTAAGTCCTACCCCTAAATTTTAATACTTTCGGTTCCATATACGTTGTAACCTTCTCTATAAGTTGCTAAATTCTGGGTATTCTGCGAGGAAGTTGGGTTAAAAGTCTGTGCACTCTTTGCCACCTTCATTCGTTTCGCCTCTGCCCTGGACTTGTAACAGAACTCTATCAAAGCCACCAGCATTGCCAAGCCCAAGCCTCCAACCAGAATGTAGAAGACTCCAGCAACGTTGCTGAGACTCAAGGCACTCGTCTTGTCCTAGGGAAACAGAAGCAACACAGTTAAGCCCGGAAACCAGACCCCCACGAGCACAGGCTACACAACAAAACATTGGTAATAGAAATAAATAACAATGTTTAGTTGAAACTAAATGACAGTCATTTACATACTTCTCACAAAATCTGACCTATCTGGATCTATGTAATATATTTTAAGTGCCTAATTTTCCTGGTCGGCACAAAATATATAAGTATATTGCCAACATACCAGGATATCATTGCTTGCCTACGGCAAACCAGTACTTCCACTAAGTGGAGAATTAAACAATGACATGTCTATTTCTCTTTGGGGAACATTCTAGCACTGACACAAAACTGCTTTTACATAAAGCTTTTTAAAAGCTTTGAAATCCAGAAATCCATTTACATAAGACAAGACTCTGCTTGATCTTTACAAAACCAGTAATTGTACTTGTGGTAGGTACTGCTGTTAATTTAAAAGATGCAGACTGAGCTTCTGATACTTAAGTGACAGGTGAAAATTACATGCGAGGCTTAAGTTAGGGCTTTGAACAAACACTTCCTTTGAAAGTGCACACTGTACCATACACATCATGTTATATTTGCCTCTTACCGATTATTGCATTTTGTTTCTATTTTATTACAGAGACAGTTCTGGAACATGCCCATGGACTACCAAGGCTTAGTAACAGTATCATTTAAAATAGCAATTTATGAAATCTTACACATTATTCATAATTCAAACAGTGAGAACTCTAGAAAATTATTAAATAGACATAATTTTATAAAAGATCACCTCCTTGGATGTACTGTAGTAAATAACTATTCTATATTTCTCTATACTTCACAGCTTAGTTATGAATCATATTTTTTCATTTGAAATCCATGTGCATTTTTGCACAGTTCTCAAGGAACTCTCTCAGGATTGACTTCCAATACTACATCATGCGCCTTAAGATACTTAATAAAGCTTTAATCTTACGCAGACTATATAATTTTTACCTAAATGAAGGAGAGCACTTAACTTCTGATTATAATCTCTATGAATTTTTAACTTACAAAGAACGCGAAACACTTGGATGTTTAATTTAAAGAGGCACTATTTATTGTGCAATCAGTAGATAAGCACAGTAACAATTTCCACAGACACAGAGAGGTGTTTGGGACTTACAGAGGGGTTCTGCTTCATCTAGCTCTTGTTAGCTGGCTAAGAGGACAGAATCTCGTGGTGGTGGCTGTGCTCCTCTGGTGCCCACTGCCTACACCATGCTTGCAAACGAGGAGGAGGCAGGACTGAGAAAGACCTGACCTAACGTATGCAGTTGAGGGTCTCTCAGCTGTGATTTACAGGTACTCTGCCATCCTCTCAACTGGTGTTCACTCCTTTCTCCACAGTCAGAAAGAGCAAATGCATTGGAAGTTTGTTTCGCAGGGTAACCACCGGTAACATTCAGGGCACACAGGCAGTCACTGTCCGGCACGCTTTCCCCTCAGCTCCTAGCACAGGGACAGGCCCTGACTATGAAGGGATTTTGGACTTCCTAACACAGGGCTGGCACTGGCTGTGTTGCTTCCTAGCCTTCAGAAAACATCCACTTCTGTGTATGTCCCCAGCAGAGAGAAGCAGAGAAGGCCTCGCTCCCTGTCCTTGGCAGGACTTCTGTTTGGCATCGGACATGGGGAAAAAGACTGGAAGTTGTAAAAAGCTTTTAATACTATTTCACTTCAAAGCTCAAGTTAAAGCTGGGCTTTTCAAGGAGCCCGTGACCTTCCCAGAGGGAGCCAGGCACAGCCACCCTGGGCAGTGAAGAAAGGCAGTCCTTCCCACTCATCTTCCTCCCTTCCAGAAAACCACTGGGGGAGCCCAGCTCCAGAAGGAGAAGGGGCGAAGGGACATTTCCTGAGTTAATAGGGAAAGTCCACCCCCCCTTGGCAGGAAGGAAACAACTAATTCAACCAGCCTCCTCCAAAACAAAAATTTGCCTTGGAGCTTTTCAGCAGATGCCTTGAATAGGCAGGGCAATATTTGGTGATTTGTACCACTGAAGACATTAAAAAGCAATAGTGCTTCTTTAAATTAAAGTGTGACCCCCATCAAGGTGGGGGGAAGCTGATGCGTTCTGTGTCTACAGCTGCTTATTTTATTTCTAAGTCATTTTGTTTATTACTTCCTTTACTGCTTTGTGAACACGATAGTAGGTCCCGAACTGCAGCGACTGACCTTACTTCCAGAGTCCTTGGGTCCACATTCACCTTTATCGTACCACCATTTGTTTTTCAGCTTGTCTAAGACGCCTGCCTCACTGAGTTTCAAAACGGCAAGGTTTACAGGAGTTCTTCACGTGGAAAATAACATAAATAACATTATATATGTTATTTTATGTTATTCAAGTAAAACTACATAGAATCGCATTGCAAAGTGACAGAGCAGAGGCCACAGTGGGTGCTATGTCATGTACTGTTGGCCCAGGTTTAGAGACAGACATACGACCGGGACCTGCTCCATCGCTTTAGGTAACAGGCACATACTGCTGGGGAAGATTTGTAAATAAATAGTATGCAATTACTGTGAACCCAAAACTATTGGCTTAGACATATTAAAAACATACTCTTCAGAGACATATATAATACAACTGGATAAATGGCTTACAAACCAAATTCATTTGTGTTCCTTGCTTTCAATCTATTTTTAGTTTGCGAGTGTACAAACCAATAATATGACTTGGCTATAGCTATTTCATTTACTGCCCTCAAAATTATCCTGGCTAGAGAAAGGAGCTGCTTCGTGCAGTTTGCTGCCCAGAACCCCTTGGCACAGACCTGTGCACTCGGTGCAGAGCACCGTGGGCATCAGATCTGCATCAGAGAGCTTGGGGGGCGTGAGGGGGGTGTGTGTGCTGCAACGCCTTTATCCTCTGCTACAAGGAACATGACAGTCAATCTCTTGTTTTCATTTCCTGTTTCAGCATGATTTTCAAATTCCAAGTTTTTTTCCTTAAATCTCACTTATTCAAATAAGTCTTTCAGGGGTCCCAGGCTGATGATAAATTATCACTCGGAATATTTTCTCTTACTTGTGGTACTTACTGTGAGTGACTCAGTGAAGTTTAATATGGAAATGAAACCTAATCTGATGCCTCGAAGTCATGAACCGCTATGGTTTTACTCCAAGGTGACTTAAACTCAGTGAATGATCTTGGTGTATTATGGTAATGCTCCGCTTCATGCCATTGTACCAGTTTATTTTCTAAAAAAACCCTATGAAATGTTTAACAGATTTATTTTATGTGCTTTCATTCTAAGTCATTGATTGTCCAATTCTTAATGTGGTAGGCATATAGACATCTATTTATGTGCAGGTGTGGATGCAAATACAATATATCAGAGAAGGAGGTAGATCAACAGAAATGGCATGTGACATCCCCCTGGTGATGTTCTACAACACAGGGAATGATTCTGTGTGTGTCAGTGGATTTCTGTGGTAAAATTAATCTCTCAAAATACACCATAATCCATACATTACTAAAATGGTAACTCATTAATTTGAGGCCAAATAAACAAATAAATAAACCAGTGCAAACATTAATTAGTATAGTGTAACTGAATCTACTAAAGTAGTTACTGTGAAAGAGAAAAGGGGCTTGTAGTAAACTCAGCAACTGGTTTAACTGGAAATCCTCAAATGCCTATGTGTACATGTTTGTGTATATATATTTAATACAAAAATAACAGCTCCCGAAACTCATATGCTACCCTCAGATTTAGAGGTCCTGTCTTTTTATATATTGTGATTAGTCTTCACATACATACATAAAGAGGAGGATACACCTCTTCTTTTTTCATGCACAGCTTTGGCATCTATCTTGGCCTCCCTGCAGTTAAGGGAAGAAGATAGGTACCAACAAGAGGTGGGCTCAGATACCTGTAACGGATGAGGCACGCTGTCAAGATGCCTGTCGCCCATCACTTCACTTACTATAGAGGAAGCCTTTGTGCCTCTTCTGTCATGACAATTTTTGACAGCTACAGTTGGGTGAAAGGATTCACAGGTACTCTCAATTGATCCCTTTAAGTAAAGGAAATGCTTCATCCGCTTTTCAAATCCCACATATGCAATTCCTATGGAATGCTCTGCTTCTAAACCAGAAAAGGCCTATTTCTTCATCTGTTTTGGTATTCAAACTTACACTTTGTCTTCCTGGCAGCAGGTTGTGCGGGTTGACAGTGAAACACAAGAGTCCCACAGCTGTGAAATGAGTGGGTAGCAGTTTGGGATGCTGGCAAGCTCCCTGTCAATATGATCCTCTGTTTGCTTCTAGTAGAAGTGAAAAATAATTAATATTATTTGGGTAGCCATCATCTGTAACATGCCATACATTGGCACTGATCCACATTTTGGTGCTCCCAAATCTCAGCAGTGTAACAGTGCTGGTGATGACATAGATAAGGGACATCAAGGTACTGTTCTCACATGGAAAATCAGAACCCTGTGGAGTTGATGCAGATTAAACTGATTAAAGTGATAATTACGACTCTGTATGAACCATCCAGACCAGACACAAGCTGGGACAAATCAGAAAACAGATGTCTCCCAGTCCCTTGCTTGTTTTTCAGCACCAACAGTTTAGACATGCAAAGCCTGATACAGGCCTTTTTTTTTTTTTTTTTTTTCTTATTTGCAGCTATATTTCTTTTCATGTCATACTTCCTAAATTGTCTCTGTGAGGAAGCCCATAAATTTTCCTTTGGGGAAAGCTATCAATTTCATGCTTAAAATTGCCATGCTGTCCTCAATATACAACTGAACACATTGGCACTGGCCAGCAGAGATGAGGTAATTCCCACTTCTCACTGAAATACAGCCAGGGATGTGTCTGAGGCCAGACCCTTGTTTCTCCTCTCCACTATTGTCCTTTATGTGTCCCCTTAGACAGTCCAAGCACCTCGAACTAAAATTAAAAATATTTTCTGCTTTCATAAGAGGATTTCAGTCCCACTTCAGATCAGCCAGCTGTGATGGGGACTGCACAGAGTCCTATATGAGAAGCTCAGACTGAGGGGCTGCACAGGGAAAAAGGAGTTTTTTTGCTTATGCTTTTCAGTATATACTTGTTTGCAATCCCAGTAAGTGACTGCAAGTGTAGTGGCTTTTTGTGTGTTTTAGACTTTGTTTTATTTGGTTTTTTCATTTTAATAGGAAATTTTCAGCAGCTCCCATGGGAGATGAATGCCCAAATCACCTTGGATCTCAGGGCAAGTTGCAGATCTAGACATCTTTCCTTTTTTTTGAACATATCCTCTCCAAATAAGCATCATTTTGACTGTACCAGTCACAAATTCAGATACTACAACTTATTACTACCCTTACACAGTTGGTTGGTGAATAGTCCTGATGACATTAAAGGCGCAGGAATAGAAAGTCAGCATAGTGTGCTGTGCATGAGCAAGAGCAAGTACTTAAATCATATTCAGAGGATAAATACAGCATCTAGAACTAAATTTCCCATCAATTTCAATCTTGTATACTCAGTAGCACAATGTAAAATTACTATAGATTTTTATTTTCATGCTATTTAGCAATTTCTGAATTATTTATTTCTTCTTCAACGGGAGTAATCTGGTGGAGATTGTGAAAATCAGTGCAGTTTTCCCAATGTACAGCTGCTGAGAATATTCCTTGTTATTTATAGGCTGGCTTCATCTGCCTTTAATACATGAAAAAATAGTAACTAGAATTTATCATAATTTATGGATGTATCTCATGTAGCCACAGTGCAAAGGGATGGTGTGTCAGCACAGGAGACCCTGCTCTTCCCTACATGCTGAAGTCAGCAGTGGTGCAGCCTGACCTGGGCATGGGGGCACTGGTTTCCTTCCTTTTCCTGGTGTTCTCATCCTTTCTACCTCCATTCTCAGCTTATCCCTCACTTCCTCCTACTCTGTCATCAATCACTTGCGGTTGGAAGGGCTGTTTTTTAAGAGCCTCAGTCTGGATCTTGTGCCAGCAACATCAGCAAAATCACAGTGCCTTAAAACAGCATTAATGAAGTTCTGAGTTAGTTGTGTTCTGGACAACAAATGGGTAATTACAGCATTTAAATTAAAATACTGAGCCATTCTGAAAGCCATACAGAATTTTGGTGGACAGGGATTTTAAAAATGCAATCACGAGTATATATTATGAGCATTTTCATTACCCACTCATGGCTGATCCATTAATTAAGTGTAAGGTCAGTCTCATCCGCTGAATGATAAACAAGGGCCACTGTGTTCTACTGAGGGCTGCAGCAGAGACTGGAGTAAACATCCATCAGCACAGCTTCCTTCTACTCTCACTTATATAAAAACGATGGAGTGGAGCTGCAGAGACTGTGTTTAAACACCTTTGCACACGTTGCACAAAACAATGATGTCATACAATTAAGATCTGGGGTAATACCTTCAAAAGCACCCAAATGACTTGGGAACCTCAGACTAATCTTAAAACGGGACTTAACTACAGAGGCCACCAAACCATGGGTGATTCACACAGGACAACTCTGTGAAGCATCTTTTTGAATTTTGGGATACTGTTCCTTAAAGGCAACAATAATTGTGGAGGCTAAAGGAGACCTTTTAAGAGCATAGAATGGAGGTAAGAGAAATCTTGTTCTACAGAGCAACGCAAAATTTTGGAGAACTCTCAGTGAACTCCTGATTTCTGTAGTCCTCTGTGCTATCGTGAAGGGTCATTCTGGGTCCAGACTCTCATAATCTGACCAGTGAATCTCAGATAATAACAGCACAGTTATAAGTCAAGACTGAGGTGCTGTATTTCTTTGAGGAGAAGAGAGATATTCTTATTCCTGCTCATGACAGTAGGAAGCTCTGTAGTTTGGAGAGGAGCTGCTAACAAAGCTCAGGGTTTGTGTTTTTTTAAATTTGTACAATGGAAAGGATATTGAAGAAGCTTAAGAGCTTAGTTCAGGACTTGTTGGTAGCTGTCAGGTTTACAACAACCGTGCATGATGTGCTGGTTATTCCAGTAATGATCATTTGCTAGCGTACAAAATTTAAATATTCAGGGCTCTATTAATCCAATAGAAAGGCTCTTATTGACTTCAATTGATCAGATCTTACGAGACTGTTCCTGAACAAGAAAATGGATTTTGTAGATGATAGATGGCTAACTTACACTCTGGGAAGTCAAGTAGCTGTAGTTTAAGAACCAAGTCCAGTTGCTGCTGCAGTGCAGAATTTAAGAAATATAGCAATGCCTGCTTAACTCCATGACCTGCCTGCTCCTACTACATGTGGGCAGCGTGGGTGCACGGTACACTTGGGGCTTCCCAGGAGCACTGAGCTTCCTCTCTACATACACAGTGCTTCTGTACAGGTGCTGCCTACTCACTCCATTGTGTCTGGGAAAAAGAGTGGCAAGAAACAGACCTGAGGTCAGATGAATGCTCCTGGCAGGCTGCATACTGTCCTAGGACTGCAGGTTGAGCTCCATTATGTTCACCATGCTTTGCTCATCTCCATCCTGGCCCCTTATATTTTCTACTGCATCCTGAGCTGCCTGTGTCACCTATTTTCACTTCCATTGTCAATGTGTTCCTACCTCCCTCCTGCAATCACAGATCCTCCCTGTTCCTCCACAGACTGTGCTCCTTGCCCTTTTCTGTTTTACCCCACTCCTCTTTTTTTCTGCCACTTGCCATCACACCAAACTTGCTCCTTCTGCACTTCCATACATTTCCCTGGTGAAGCCCTTCCCCTTTGCCTGCTTTGTGACTCAAAGCACCAGTGATTGGTGACTGGGGAAGGTAAGTTTAAGCATCCTTACTTTGCTATCTAGCTTTTATTTCACCTCTCAACCACAGCCACTTTCTGAGGAGTGTTTTAAGTATTTTAAGAAAATGGAGCTATTTTAGTGATGTGACTTCCTGCCTGTGACATTTAAAAAAAATTAAATAAACCTCTCCCCAATACTTGAAAATTTCCAGCTTGGGTGGAGCTTATAATAGTAGCAATGTGAGAGATTTATGGTTCACTTTCTTATGAGAAAGTTGGTGTCACTTGTTAACACTTGCAGGTAAGTTCAAACAGGCTGAATATGCCTAAGCACTTTGGAAGAGAAAATAGAGACCAGTTTTGAAACTGTGACTGCTGGCGAGCAGAGCGGTGGGGGAAGAACAGGTAGAGCAGCAGGATCGAAGGCAAAGTGAAGAGGATTAGGATATCAGTTCTGGGTGAGTGCAGAACAGCCCAAGGGATAGTCCCTGAGGCCAGGACACAGCATGAAAGAGCAGGAGGACTAAAGGAGGAGAGAAAATAGTAAGAAAAAAATATATGTAGGCAACTGTAAAGAAAGCTACTCTGTATGACAGTCAAATTCAATCAGCTATATCTGACTAGCTCTGTGCCTGCACAGTTATCTATGAGGCATTCTCTTATATATTGTTCACACACAAGCACATAAATAAGTATTTTTACATGCTGCCTGGCACCAAAGGTGTATTTTTAATGTCTTCATCATCCTCCAACTCCACTTCCACTTTTTTGTTTTGGCACAAGGCAGTTTCCTGAAAGGAAGCAGTGAGAAGGCAAGGAAGTAGTGCCACTGGCCATGTGCGGGCTGTGGAAATGCAGGAAGAACAAGAAGCTGTCAGCCTAAAATTCTGCCTAAAATTCCTGCCTAATAAATTCTGATATATTCTGTCTAGGGAACCACCATGGATTTCAGTTTGCTGGTAGTATACCATAAAATGTGAGTGTGAAGACATTTTAGCTGAAATTTATCCTCCCCTTTTGGAAACCCATGTGAACCTCGCCAGTATAGTTTGTGTGGATTCCTAAGCCTGAACCGTGCATTATAATGATCCTTTCTAGAAGGCAGTCAAACCTATTTGCCCCCTTCTCCTTTGCAGTCACTGAAAAATTATTTTGGGTAGTACAATATAGTAGAAAATAAATCTGGGCTGGTATTGGCTTCTGAAGGATTCAAACTGCTCGTTCACAAGAACAACCTTGGAAAAGGCTCATCGCAGTTTCAGAAGATGGGAGCTTCTGAAATCTGGTTGCAGATCTCACACCAGAGACTGTTTATGAGTTCCCCTTAGGACATTTAAACAAATGCAAATATTTTTGCTTTGACAGTAATTGCATACGCCTAGATTTCAGCTGCAGGTACCAGCAGTGCTGTGCCACTGGCGAAGCTGTTTCATCGCAGGTAAAACCCCAGCAGATGCACCAATTACTTTACATACTGTTTACCCGCTTTTGGTGACATTGAGGCTAACCTTGGAGTCACCTCCCCCGCTGCCGCACTCTCCTTTGTCGTACCACCATTTGTTTTTCAATTTGTCCAAGAGGCCTTGCTCATTCAGTTTTAATACTGCCAGGTTAACAGCATTTCTTGAAACGATAAAACATATTTTGTAAGAAACTGCACAGCTGTTAAGATGTTAGAAGGAATGAGGACTTAAGCTGTTTATAAGCTTGATCCGCACACTAAATAAACCTCTCATTTCCGTATTTCAAAGCCCTTGGCAGCAAAAATAATTGTAGTTACTTTCAAATGTGAAAAATATGTTTCCAGTGTAGAAAAGATTTTCAGAATAGCTTGGATTTTAACAAGAAACTCTATCAACCAACCAAAACAAGTTTTTCAAAATGATGATAAAACTCGGCCTGGAATTATAAATTATTTACATGGATTTATTTGAATCTATATTTAGAGTATCTGTTCATTGTAGGCCCAGGCTGATTTTTCAAGTAGATGGGAAAATGTATTCCCATGTACTAAAGAGACAAGATCCAGATGGCCTTTGCTAGACACTGCCAGTCACTGTGTCACATACAGCTTTGATGTGTAGCACATCAGAGTGATCTCTCACAAGCTGTGGGCTCAGGCTCCAGACCCAGGCAGTGTGAGGCACAGCTGAAGAGGAATGCTAACAGCTTGCACACTGACTACGATGCTGTCTAGATCCAGTCAATAGGAAATGATGCAGCAAGAGGTGCTGGGAGTCCTGCCTGTCTGAAGGTCCGTCACCTGCTATAGGTGCATCCATACATTTGCGATGCAGGCTCTCCAACTCCCTTTGCACAGCAGAGACTTATCTGAAATGCAAGACCCAAGGTCTAGCTTAGTTCTGTGACTCCAGAGACCACCCTGCTACCCTGGGAGAGCATCCTGTCTTCCAGTCTGAAAGCTGGAACCACTGTGTCCGGAAGGAAGGTGGTGGTGGAGGGTATCCTCTCTGGGAAAACCTGGGGACAGTGCAGCCAAGCAGAAGCTCAGGCACTGTGAAGACCAAGCCCAGCCCAATTTCCGGGTGCTGAGATACCAGCAGGTATTTGGGATCTCCTGAGGACTTCTCCCTTGAGCATTTTTACATGTTATGCTACCACTGGATGAAAGTTGAATCCTGCATCACAGGATGTGATGTGAGCAGTGGCATGACAGACTGAAAGGGGCTCCGAGAAAGCAAATATCCTCCATCTTATGTTTAGTGCTCTCTTTTCACCTGAGAGAAGTACCTGAGAGAGACTCTGGATCTGTGCAAGCAGATGAGGGCTGCCAACACGAAGGCTGAATCAAAGAATCACTGCTTCTGTGTAAACTCAAGGCTGCCAGGACTGCACTGAAGCTCAGGTAAGAGAGGGACACAGCTGGTCCTAGGCTGGTGCTGCTTCTGTGCATGCTCAGAGGACTTCCTTTAGGTGCCAGTGAGCATTAGGACTGGATGGCAGAAAGTAGACAGTATAGATAGACTGCCACACAGACCGATGTGTAAGGCACCTGGATTTATGATAGGAACTACAGTTGCTATCTAACATTTAAAATCAGTTGCATTTAGGCAGCCTTCATCACCTCCCGAGGAGTGTTTGCACTTGTTTAAGTGTATAGCTTCCTATCTTTATTAGTAAGAGCCTGAACAGCCACATATCCTAATGGTATACATCAATGTTGAAAGTAAACTTTCGTCCCGCTCTTCACGTTCAGAGGTCCCTAATGTATCCATGCCTATCAGACAGGTTCACTCTGCTGGGTGTATGCCCAGGTTTGCTTGCAGATCTGCAGAGTCCTGTGGAGCAGTGGCATCACATCCTTCGAGCACTATTCATTTCCAAGGGGAGAGAAGTATCTGTGAGGTGTCAGTAGCTTAAGTACCGCTCTTCTGGGACAGTATGTGGTTGAGAAAGATGTATAATGCTGTCAAGATCTGTCAGTGCTGAGTGGGATGTGGCAAGACCTGTGTCTGTCAATGGCATCCTCCCCTCACCAGTTATGAGAGGATGCAATACCTTTGAGGCACTGGGAAAAGGCCTGGGGAAGAGAGGTCCTCTCATGGCAGGGCTCCATCAGGTTGTTTGGCACTAGAAGCCACCGGGCTGGGTGATTCACACTCTAGAGACGGCTGGTCTCTGGGGGTCTTCTAGTCTTAGATTGGAAATTTTTCCTCTCACTCATTAGGACTGCTCTGTTCCTGGCAGACAGGAGCAGACAAAGGTACTTCACAGTTTATGGAGTGTTCCTTGCAACATTGGCCCATTCATGGGACAAATGCCAGCTTCAGGACATACCTTCACTGTCTCTGGGAGCAGGTCTTTGCTGTCTGGCAATGAAGCTTGGGAACTACTTGTGGGTAGATCTGACTTCATCTAACTTCAATGTAGTTACATTTATATGAGATTTGCAATACAGATAAAGTAATTGCTTGTCTGTCCCTGAAATTGAAAAAGAAAACTGTGGGCTATAGTGGGAGTGATAACAGACTGCTCTTTGTGGATAAAGCTTTAAGGGGAACTTAGCAGCCAGGCTGACAAATGTGATTTTGTATAAGTGCTCTAATTATGGTTCATACTCCAGAGGGAGAGGAGCAATTGCAAAATTGGAAGGAAATTGTTCATTTGTCCCTTTTGTTCTTGGAAGCGATTGCTTTTAAGCCAGTCATATCGACTACAGATTTCTCATACTCAGCTTTTAGTTACAAAGCCCATGCTTTTGGCCTGTTTGCCCCATTCAGAAAGGTAACTGCAGCCAGGCTTGCCACTTCACAGACAAATTTCCAGCACACTAAATGTAAATGTTACCTTTGTAAGGACACTGGAACTGAGCCATAAATGAAAGATGATCCCAGAAACACTATTTGACATCGAGCAGTATTACTTATTCTGAAAATGGCGTAGATCTATAGCTTGAGACTACTGTCTTCAAAGTCAATGTCAAAACTCCTTCTCCCTTCAACAGGAACTAAACCAAGGTCTAATTTAATGCAGCTACATCTAATTGTCACACTGGGTAGTAATAACACAAACAGCTGCTTTGACGTTGCCACAGATGCAGGCAGGAGTGATCACTCCCATGAAAAATGAAGCATATCTCAAAGAATATTGCTAACTCTCAATTCAATGAGCCACTTAAGCACAGTCTTATTTTAAAGCAGATGGAAAGCCCTATCAATGAGTCTATCTGTAAAAGCGTCTTCATACTATTCCCTCTAAGCTGTAGTCTCTCAAGCATGAACACTAAAAGTCACCGAATTAGACAAAGTCTTTATGCTAAAATCCTTACAAAGTTCTTTTTTTCGATCTTTATCTTATTTTGGTCGAATACAGTACCTGATGAATTACAACTTTGTTTTCAAGCTTGTTCTAAGATGGATAAAAAATAACTAGGAGATTTTTTTTTTGACAGCTAATTCATATTTAAGTTTTCATCTTTAATTTCCACACTGAAAGGAAAGAACTTGCCAAATGTTTGATTTTATCTTTCAAAGCATTAAAGATTGTCAAGGAAAACTTTCCCACAGTCATTTAGAGAAGCTGCAGCTGGTTGATAGTAATCCTAGACCGACAAATAAACAAATAAATAAATAAATAAAACCCATTCATGAGAGGGTTATTTAGCTGGGTTATTAGCCATATCCATAGACACTTTCACAGCACAACTGAGAAATGGAAATAAAAAGGATGAAGAAGTAAATGTGGATTTAAGCTGCAATCATTGCTCCAAAATTAAACTGTATTGTTTATAAATGTAACACATTATTGTCCTCATCATGTCTACTAGGCCATGTAAAACCAGGTTAGTTTCACACTGCTTTCTCTGTTGCTTTGCTTTCCAGGTTCACCTCAACATATGGAAATAAATAATTTCCTTCTGGTCAGCAAAACACAGAGAACCTTTGCTCAGCACTGCTGTGTCTCCTACAGAATTGTAGTCACTGAGATCTCAGTAAGTGCAATGGTAACTACACTGAAAATTATATACCCGAGACCTTGGAGCCAAACGAGATCACTCATAGTCAACATTAGACAGCACTTCATTCTACCACAGAAGAAGGTGTTCTGAACCCTGAGCATCTGTGGCAGAAACTGATCTTTCATCTTTAAAAAACAGGACTACTTCCTCGATTAAATGCTTTGTCAAAATTCCCACTGAAGAACAACGAGTTCCTATATAAAGGAACTGAAATCTCTGCAAGAGTAGGGATTTAATTGTACAAAGCAGGAATATGCTTTTATATTTGGCTATTAATCCTTGCTGTCACTGCACAATCCTGCCTTTTCCATTACTCAGAAGAAAACAGAGACCTTCTATACAATAGTCACTCCAGTTCAGCCCTTGTATTACAGCAATTCCCCACTTCAGGATTACTTGAGTGCAAGGACAGTGATTTCAATGTACGGATCAGAGCTTAAGCTGCCTATAGAATTACACTATGAAAAACTTGAGAACTGTATCATTCTCATTCATTTAAAATTACTTTCCATCTCCCCATAAATAAAAAGTAATAAGCAGTGTAAAACATTAATCAGTGTCACTTCACTTTTTAGAGAGGCTACTTGTGCCAACTCCGGGTGTGACTTTCACAGTCCTCAAAAGATAAAAGTGCACAGAGAGGCGACAGTGCAACTACTTGGTCCTTAGCAACATCCTCTCTGTGACCCCAGACAGGGATACCTCACCTGCTACCCAAAGGAACTGAAGTAGGGTGCTTGCACAGAGCCCAAGGAAGCTGGCAGAGTGGTCTGCTTTGCTTTCCAGTGAGTTTGGGCCACAGCATTGGTTAACAGATGACCCATTGCTACACTGTGTGGTAGCCAGCAATTACATGCTCAACCACAGAAGGGCTGGTAGAGACACGTGAAAGGACCTTCCTGTACCATGAGGGAATGAGGCAGAGGACCAGTCTAGGGACCACAGGAGCCAACATCATGAGCACTGCTGGAAATCTGAGACAGCCTTTGGGGAACAACACGAGTGGGACACCAAACTCTGCCTAATGCAAGACTTCAAGCATCTATTTCAGCACAACTCAGCACCTCTAAGAAACCAGAAACTATGTATGCATGTATCCTGCATGGTAAGACCAAGCCTTTTTTTCAACAAATGCCCAGAGCATGAATACACGCAACATGTAGAAAAATCTCTCTCCACCCTGATTAGACCTGACTAAGTATCCACAGTCTCAGCCACAGCTGTTGTTTTCCCTTTCAGCTCCCAAAGTCTCTGTACGTACAGTGGTTCATGGTCAGCACCGCTCAGTAGCATCTGCAAATTCAGTTCAGAGGAGTCAGCCTGCTCCTGAGCACATGTAGAAAAGGAGACCTCCTCCATGGAGTCAGGTCCCAGAATATCTGGTTTTGAATACTGAGTAGCATAAAGGCAGACACAAGTTCCTCAGTGCTCATTACAACAAAGGCAGGATCTCTGCTGTGAGCATTTATTAATAATCTTTTAGGCAAACAGTAGAGTTTTGCCAGGAAACTTAAATCACAGAATCACAGACTGGTTTGGGTTGGAAGGAACCTCAAAGCCCATCTAGTTCCAACCCTCTACCATGGGCAGGGACACCCTCCACCAGACCAGGTTTCCCAAAGCCCCATCCAACCTGGCTTAATGCCAGGCTTAATGCCGTAGCTATGTAAACAGTTTTGACAACTTCTTAAGTCCCTTCTCTGAACTTAGTCTCATAAATTCTGAGTAGCTGGAACATTAGATGGCAGAATACCTCCCTGAATCCTAGGCAGATTTTTGCTGAAACCCTGCCACTATCTTTACGGATGGCAGTTCACTGCTTAGTGTTGGGGACATTGTTCTCTTGAAATAATGAGCAAGCAGGATGTACAAAGACAACATGGCTCACTAATGAGACTCTACATACACAGAGACAGCTTTGTTTAAACTGCAGCTGTATTGCACAGTGCAGCGTCCTAGAACCTCTGGTGCCACCACCACAGTTACTGAGGCAGAAGCAGAGACCCTGAACCTCTAAAAGGCTTTTCACAAATCCTTCCCACAAGGATGTGAAAGCCTCAGAAATTGCTCGGTCACTTAGAAGTCACATCGTGTGGAGGGATGCTGCCTCTGTTTAACCTCTGGTTCTCTGAACGTGCAGCACACTTCAAAGCGTACCTGAATGTCAGATGATCACAGCACCATAGGTGGGCTGTATGCAAGGTATGGACCAACAGGCAAAATATGGGGACTCGCTTTATATTCCAGAAAAATTCATCAGTACTGTGCCACGGAAGATTGTTGTATGTACAAAAATAAACGCCTGGAACAAAGTAGGGATCAGTAAACTACTACACAATGGGATGTGAAGCTGCAGGTGTGCGGTGCACCTACAGGAAGAGTTCACCGAAGGAATAAACTTTCCCAAGACCCCAATGTCATGTGATGATGACGTGTCTCAAATGACTCAAAGTTTGTTTTCTTCCTTGCACTTTGGATGTCAAACCCTGCAGCTACCTGCTGACACAGCCATCTCCCAGACATGCCACTTGCTACTCCTGGCAGAGGCTGAAGGGGGTCTTCCCTTGGGACAAGGCAGAGAGAGTGCCTGGTAAAGCAGAGATCAGTGACCTTATTTCAGTGTTGTGAATCTCAGTTATCCTCCCGTGATCTGATCTGTATCTGATCTGTGGCTTGGGAAGAGGAGGCCACAGCTGCCCGAGGGCCTCAGTTTGCTGCACAACCCAGTGCTTACAGAGGCAGCTGAGGATCTGTCTCAGAAACATTTTGTGAAACACAAGTGGGTGCATGTTTACAGCTTGCTTGTATCATCTGTTCAAATGACTTTAAATGGAAAAAATTAAAACACAGCCTTACCAAGCAAAACATTAAAACCTGCCGGGCTTTCGAGCTGTTTATTTTAACTGTTTTTTGAAGTGCTGATGGCAGAGTGTAACACGACACAAATGCAGCACAGTTTAAGGCTGTTTGACAATTCATCAAGAGAAATTAAGTGTAAAGCTGCATGGCACTGGCTGAATATGTTTAATAAATTAGGAATGAAACAAGCAGTCCGTTAATGAGTAAGATGTAGCCAAAGCTTACATCATTGTATACTCAGAAGGCTTGAAGGATCAATAATGAAAATATTAAAAAAGAGAGCTAATTCAAGAGCATTTTTACAAGAAAAACAACCTAAGTTTTAATCACAAAGGCCCACTAAAAAATCATGTTTTTTAAGCACACTCAAAAATTTATAGGAATACATTTTGTACTGGGATTTACAAAGGTTTGCATGCTGTATTGCTATTTATACGGAAGAGTTGTAATCAAATGCTGAAGTCCAGCACATACCAAGATATTTTCACATGCAGTTGCCACTTCAAACAAAACAGAGTCCTTGACACTTGCTGTGGTAGCTTGCCCAGCCATTAAAGAGCTACCAGTATTCAAGTTGTGAGCCTTCAGAACAAGGCTACCTCTTCTGCAATGGGTGTCTCAGGCTTTCCTGCTCAACTCTTCCATTGCTGTATACATGCTGATCAGAGTAAGGACATGACCACCCTTCTCAACTGAGTGCCCAGGCCCAGTTGAACATTACCAGCGCCTCTTCATTCCACCTCGTGAAATTCCATACCCCTGGGAACCGACTGCCCCGTAGAAAGCCACAAGTCTGGCAAAAAAGCTATGGGGAGGTTGTGTGCTGTGTCAGAAGCTAACATATATTTGTAAATATTATTTAAAACTTCCCCATCCAATTGCATTTAAAATACCTCTTCGAGAACAAATTATGAAAACATTCTACAAGCACGAAGAATAAAGTATCCTTACGAGAGCGAATATGTATTGTTATTCTTTGTTTAGAGGTGGGAAATTTGAAACAGCACTCAAGTACTTCTCAATTGTAGGTAATTAAAATAAGCATAACGCTCTTCATTTAGCCATCCAAATAAGATGGGGCACTGAGTACTTGCAGCTTCCCTGTACATCCTATGCACGCAGCTTAGTTACTCAAACTGAGCTTTGTAAACAAATATGAGCCAAACCGACACCTTGAGGATCAGCAGGAGCTCCAATTAATGGGAGACCCACTGCTGCTAAAAATTGCCACAGCTACTTTGAATTCAAAGAAGTTCTGACAATTAACACCAGCTAGAGGTCTGATGACTGTAGTTTAAAATATTTATAGAAATTGAAAGCTGTTTTGCAGCAAGATATTCCAATTACAGTATGCAAACACTTCTTGGCAACCGCAATTAAATATATATTTTGCTTGTGTAAAAACAACAGCAGTTGACGTGGGGAGACAACTCAGCTTGTTTCTCTGCTTTACACAAAGCTTTGCTGTAAATAAAAAGCACATAAAATTGTCCCGAGAGGAACTGCTCATACTGGTTTGGTATACAGTGTTTAGTAGAAAGAGAAACATGAGTTTATCTCAACTCTGAGCTGTTTTAATTTTTGCTAGTGACTACCTAATCCTGTTCACATTGAGCTGCACCACTTTTCAAAGTACAATTTTTCTTGCTGTCTGCAGCACGGGCAGGATTATGCGACTGGGCTGCTGCAGTGCAATGCCTGCAACTCAGAACGCCTTGTTCGATAGGCTTGAGGGGGATTTTTCAGCAGTGTCTCAGCACCAGTGTAACCCCATCTTCACACTGCAGGAATTTCTCTGAGGATGCCAGAAATACCTCAGCCTGCTGCTGACCGCCTGGAAACTCTCTCACCTCTGAAACACTGGGAATTCTGAGCCCTTTATTATGTTTATGTGCTTTTATATTGCTGAAAGCATTTACAATATTTTAAAATGTGAAATGTGTAAAATGAGCATTTTTAAACACACACACCCAAAATACTTCATGCTTTCAGATGGGAAACATTCACCTCTGGCACAGCTGGCAGAAATCCTTTCGCCTTTTTACACTTCAGATGAAGCAGCCCTTGATCCACCAATTTGTAACAGCAGGGAGTTTGGATGCTGTTTAACCCACATCTCTGGTAACTCCTAAATTTAGGGGCCCCTCAGCTGAGAGAAAATGGTAGTGTTGTCATGGACAGGTGGGGGTCTCATGTGGGGCACGGGACGTGGTTCAGTGCCAGGCAGAGGTCCTATAATTGTTGGATTAGCACTGATGAAAGACAGGGAGTAACTTGTGGTGGTGGCCACAGCAGTGAAGCTCTGCCAGGTCTCATGCTGCCCCCCTCCTCTCCTAGTTAGACTGCATTAGTGCAGGTCTCTTCAAGTGACACGATATTACATTATCCAATCCTACGTTGTCCAGTCTCCTTATGCCACTCTGTCCATAAGATAAAGCCAAACGCTGCAGTTTATTGTCTGTACAAATGATCTATTTGTTTTTCAAAATGGATGACTTAACAGGATTGAAAACATTACTCATCATTACTGATGCTGGCCAGTAGATTTAAATGTCATTTTGCATAATATCTTAGCCATATTTGTAAGGCATTTTAGTTTTATGCTTCTGAATGCCACAGAGTGGTTATTTTCATCCAGAATGAGGCTAGGAAAAACATATCTTCTTTGGATGTAATTCCATGCCTATTGAACAGAAACAGGGTGTGGTTCTTTGTAACTTAGAAAATGGTTCCTTCTTTTTATCCATCTCAATCTGTTTGGTATTACTGATGGATCACTAGACAGCCTATTAAGATCACAGTCTCCGTCCACCCTACACAGAGGAAGTATTTTACTACATCAAAATCTTCCAGCACAAAGCAGGTGGCAGCTGTTTCGGCAACTTCTAATTTTTCACTCCATTCAACACGTCTCAGCAGTGGCAGAAATACTGTGCCTCAGACTGAGCACTTCACAGCTGTCATCCACAGGAAGACCCAGCCCTAGGCTGAATCACCTATTCCCATAAGAAATGTTACTGTGACCTCCAACATCAGCCAGGATTCATTGCTGTTTCCTGCTATGAATCCTGGAAAGTAAAATATCTTGTTGGACTCACTGCAAAAATTAGGTTTTCTGATTGCTAACCAGTCCCATGTCTCAATGTGCTATATAAATGTATGTCCTATTCAGCGGGCAGCAGGACAGCTAATATAATAAACCCAAGATCCTTCTTAATGCAGTATTTGACATATCTGGCATTTTTTGGAGAAAGGCTAAAATTTGGCAATGTTTGAAGAGACTGCACTATCTGACTTCTCCAATGTTTCACTTATGTCAAGAGGAATCTTGCCCTTATGAACATATAATGGTAAGATGGTTAAGAGGAACTATGTTTGACATGGTATTCTGATGTTATTCTACTCCTTATGGTATGTTGCTACATTTTCTTCCTTGCAAGCAGCAAGACCTCCTAAGAGCAACTGATTATTTTGTCAGTTTAAGATTAGGAATGGTATAAAAGACCATCAAGAATGAGTGACTCTACAAGTATAGATGCTCAGCTGAGCATCTGCGCATGTCTTTTTCTGAAGCTACCTCACTAGCATCTTAAAACGTTCCACAGAAGGTGACAGAAGTCCTCTGTCCTACCTAATTTGCTGAAATGTCCTCAACAGAAGATTTGTACAAAATGAGTTCCATTTAACTAGTCTCAGGATGTCAGAGACATAGGTGTCTGTGGTAAGAGCCACAGTGAGAGAAAAAACCTCCTGTCATCTTCTTAGCAGCTGTAATTGGAAAAAAATATTTTCTGCTATCACTGTTCTCAGGAACTAGTGGAGTAGCCAGATTCAACTGAATGTATTTTTATTTTAGAAACCAAACTCACTATTTTAGGTACTGTTCCTGATGAGCAGCAATCTTGCCTGTCCAGTTAGACTTTCAGCCACCATGTCTCACCAAGTCCCAGTCTCACCTTACTGAAAATGAAGCATGAAATGACTGCAAAGTCAAATACCATCAGTGTACTGTACAGCACTGAAACTGCTAGAAGCAGTCTGCTGATCCCTTAGCTTTGCCTAGTGAGGAAAGTAACCCCACATGAGAAAGCTACAGGGCGAGAGTGCAGTTTGCTTCCAAGGGGATTTGTTCACTGACATCAATGCTCACAAAGGGGTAATGTAATATGGTCACCATGTCAAAAGCTGCTAGCAACACTGAGAGATCAGGATGGATGCTTGGTTTTTACTGTGGCAGAAACAGACCACTGACTGGTAAGGTCTGCACAGCTGATACACTGCTAGAGTACTAAACCGAGACTGAGAAGACGTATGGGAGATTTCTGTAACTCTGTGACTCCTACTGATGTTTTTTAGAAAGAAGGATTAGAAGGAAGGCTATAAATGGAAGCATTTCTGCAAAGAGATGGTTTCTTAAGTTTTGGTCAAATCATAACCCAAACACTTTAAGGCTCATTATTTTAATTAGAAACTGAGACTGAGAGAGGAAAACAGGGGGTCCATTCCCCAGGTGGGAACTCTAGCTGCAACTGTGGTGCTACCAATAAGTAATACTGCATAACTTGAGCCTTAGTGAAATGCTGGCTTGTGTTTTGCCTAATGGCAGATCAATACCATACAAATGAAGCAATTACAGTTGTGTCATATAAAGCCTTATTTGGTCAGCAGCCAAAATTTGGATTAGCTGGAAGAGTTCCTAGGACTTTCTGTCTGAATATTATTGCAGAAGTTAATGAGGAAGATCTGATAGGTTGAGACAAACATAAACGATGCCAGCAACCAGAAGAGATGGTCGGTCCAATAGCCAGTATGCTGATAATTAAAATGCCCTCAAGCCAGATGAACATCAGTCCAAGATCAGGTGAAATCATCAGACAAGGACAATTTGGACCCTCTGGCAACCAGCTATATAATGTTGCCACCATCAGTAGAGCCACATTACACAGCAGCAAGTCCAAATACACCAGTATTCCTACCAGTTAGACCAATCACAGTCCCATCTATGTGGTAATACTCATGCTTGTAATGTTTCAAACACAGGTAACTGGGCTATGGAGAAAACAAGGTATAGAAATTACTACTAGATCTCTGTAGTGGACACGGAGATCCAATTAAAGGTAAGTGCTATTGTCCTGAACAGATGTCCACATGCCTCTTGTAATAAAAAAGGCCGGAAGGTGTAAAGTCCACTGGTGGTGATTTCTGCTAGTGCTTTCTAAAGGCAAGGCAGAACAACATGTGTTTTTAGGCTGTTTAAGAAACTATTAGCTGAAGTTACATTTTCCCTGTTGCTTTGTCTCCAAACCAGTTTATTTGATCAAAGACACTGAGAAATCTACTGTAGAGTTTGTTCCTTCATGGATCTGAAAAAATCACACAAACATCTGAAATAGGAATGGACTTTACATATTCACCATTATTCGCTATTATTCACTACCCTTCTGAGGTTGATGGGCAATTGACATTACTCTCAATTTGCAAAGGTGAAACTGATGCCAGGAGGTGAACTGACCTTCACCAAGACTCCCAGGAAATTGGGACAGGGTCATATTTAAGCTCATCAGTACAACAGGACTTCCAGCCTCATTCTCAGTCAACCACACTTCATTGCTGCTTAGAAACCTTTGGGCCTTTTCAAGCAAGTGTTCATACAGAATTTATCCTTCTGGCCTCCACTTAAACTTCTGTGAAAATTCATTCAACTCAGTCTTTAACTGTGAGATATTCCTAACTTTTCTGTATGCCCTGGCAGAAGTGAGGCAGCCAACCTGAGTGGTCTTACTCTTGTAACAAAAAACTCTGACTCTACTCTTAAGTGTTCCACAAAGGTCCTTGCTGCCAGTCATTCCGTAGCTATGTAACAGTGCTTTGAAAGTAAAGGACTACCTTTGCCCTGCCAAAGCAGAGATACAAAGGACTTCTGCTTATCTCACTCTGTTCAGATAGGCTCACTCTCTTGTTTTCCAGTCCAAGAATGGGATTTAGATGAGAACAATGTGAATGACTTCTGATTCACAGAAATCATACCTGAAGCCTAGTAGTCAGGAGCAGCTTTTGTACAAACTGGGGAGAAGACCTTCTACTACACAGAAAACTTACAACATCCTTCTCCGTAAGCTCCTACAACTTTCCAAACATTCCTGTAGTTCGAGGGAATTGAATATGATGGCTAAATACATCCTTTTCACATCCATAGCTGTCAGCAAAGGATCAAAGGAATCTGGAAGGAACCTGAGCAGGTGTTTGGATGAGCCGCCTGATCACATGAGTCAGCTCTGAGGTCACACCAAACCGCTCACAACTTCATCCAGTCATGGTTTGAAAACCTTCAAGAATGGAGACTGAAGAACCTCTCTGGGCAGCTAGTGTCACTATCTAACTGTCTTCAGGCAGTCAGGAAAAAACTCCTCCTTACATCCAGTCTGAACTTCTGTTTCAGTTTATGCCCATTGTCTCACTGTCTGCCCTGCAGCACTGTGAAAAGCCCACCTTCAACTCTTCAAAGACTTCCTCAGAGACAGTGGGGCTTCTTTTAGGACCCCCCAAAGCAATCTCAACTCCAGGCTGAACAAGCCCAGCACCCTCAGCCTCCCTCAGGGCAGGAGTTCCAGATCCAGCCCCAGCCTTATCACCTTCCACTGAAATTGCTTCAGTTTATTGATGTTTTCTTGAATTTGGAGGCCAAAAAGGGATGCAGTTTTCTAGATGTGGTCTGAGTGTTTGCAATTATTTTATTTGATGCTACAGTATCTTCTCTTGTGGCCTACAAATTGAATGAACTAAAAGCACTCTAATTGGAAACTGCCTTGGATAATTGCCCACCATCTAAGAGAGATGCCATTTTTTTTTAATTTAGCTGTGATAGGAACGATTCTTAAATCCTCAAGAAATTGTGATGACTTTCTGCTCACTTTCAACTATGCTTTCACATCCTGACTTTGCATTATTTAAGCTCTGCATAGCCAGAACTAATTGTGAAGCATTCATGTGGATTTAAAGGAAAAAAACGAAGTCATTAGGGGGTAAAGTAAGAATATGATTAAAATAACAATATATATTAATTAAAATATGAGGCAATATATCTAAGAGAGGGCAGAGAAACTGAATGTAAGTTGCTCCTACAGCCTTGCACACAGAAAGACATAATCTTTTTAATTAAAACCAATAAAGAAATGAGCATCAGAACACATCCTGGCTCTTACTGTTTTATCTTGCAATCAGTAAAAACTTTTTGCAGATTTTTTTTTGTTGTTTTGTTTTTTGAAAATGTAAAAACTAAGAAATTAGGAACATAGTAATTAGGATGCATAGTAATGAGCACCTGAAATCTGGGTGATTTATTTGGAAAAACTCAAAATAGATTGCAATTGACAACCAGGTTCAGTGAGTTTTTCCTTAGACTTAAAAACATTAATCTTCAAAATAGACCTGAACCACATAAATGACCCATTGTAAAATGCTATAACAAGGATTTCCACACTGCTGTGTGTAACATCAGGAGCTTAAAGCCATACCAAGGAAGCCAAAGATCTCATTCAAAATGTAAAACCCTCTCTTAAGACAGAGTTGCAATTTTTGGCTGCAATAAATGGAACCATAGAAGCAATAAATTGGAATGAACCTAATGTGTAACTATGCACTGAGAAAGCCTATTCTGGAGGTGACAGATGGGCTGCCAGATGTTGGGGCTGCTCACACCTGCAGGTCGCATTCATCCCTGCTGCTATGGAAGATGCAAGGGATCTGGATCTTCCAACCCACAGATGCTATTCCTGCCACATGCAGGGTGGGAGGTGGGGGGAGAAAGAAGAAAAATCTCTTACTTCTTTGGGTTCTGAGGGCAGATTATTCTTTTGATGTGTTCTGTTACAGTAGAAAGAAATAACTAAAGTGCAACAATAAAATAGGCCTCTATCAAGTCAGGCTTGGACCACTTTCATCCAGTTGACTTTTGGCTTTAAAAAGAGTTCAGGGAAAGCTGAAGACAAACTTTTAGCTACAGAAAACTGCCAAAAGCTGCTAAAAGAGAGTCTCGCTCTACAAAAGAGCACACAATGTTGTTTGACATCATGATTTGCTAAAATACATGGCTAAATGGGATCCATTTTCCAGCTTTGATTCAAGCTCTTACTTAGTGACTTAATTGGAATGGGAAGCAAAAGAAGGAAAGCAGAAATTGGAGTAAGTCACCCAGCTATAAAAAAATCAGAAAGACTTGATCAAAGGAGATCCAGTGATAGTTAAGGAAAAGAGTAGTTTTGAGACTACGCCCTCAGACAAGGTAGACCAGTTCAGAGAAATACTGATTGAATGCAATTCACCTTTTTGTCATATGGTCTTTCAAACTTGTGTTTTTCAGTGAGATGCACATATAGACATTTGCATCTGATGATGCTGGGAAATAGGTATACTTCAGAGGTGTCATGCCAAGACACGGAGCAGATTAAATTATGTATTAAAACTTTTAATCTTGTTTGCTGCTTTTTCTCACTGGCAACATCTTTTCACCTTTTGTTCCAAGATGTTCACGGCCTCTGTAATCCCCACTCTGTCACACAGTGTGCCACTCTAAGATACTGTTCATGGCTCAAAGAAACAAGGAGAAAGAAAGTAAACTTTTCCCCCTACTTTTTGTTTGGGATTTCTCAGAAGAGTCAAGGCCACATAAAGCCTAAATGGCCATTTTCTGTCTCTTGGGAGTCTATCTAGTACTTACTGTCAATTGGAAGTGGGCAGTTTTGCAACTACCACACAGATTAATCTCAAACTGTTTTTCAGATGCTGTTTGTTCCCCAAATGTCAGTTCCACTGAGAGGTATTGTTGCGAGCTGCTGAGATGCCTTTCAGCGGCCTGCTCCTTTGCTTTAGTCTACCTACAATTTACCTGGACAATTATTATCTTAGTGGGATAGACCTTTTACTTGGTGGGAACTGTACCATCAACTTCAAAGGGTAGCTGGCTTGTGCCCTTAATGAACACATATTCTGAAGCCTGGCAGTTTCCTGGTAATTGACACCTAAACAGCCAGAGAGTTGTAATAAAAAGAGAGAAATAATAACGAGCTGCATTGTTAAAATATAATGGGCTGCATCTTGCCCTCTGCTGAGCTGCTTTAGAAGGGATTGGGAAAATGGCAGGGAAAAGGGCAAGAGAAATTTATTTCTGAAGTGCCAAGAAACAGAGTTTGTTCCTTGGAGGATCTATAGATTGGAAACAATGGTCAACCTTTCGTATTCCACTGGCACACTCTGGGGATTAATGATTACCAAACCTTGGCAAATGTCCAGAAAGCCAGTAAGACATGTGCACAGCGATGTATTTTTGAGAGATTATGGTCTTCACTGACAGTTTTAGGGAAGTTCATTGGTTATTATGCACCTTTTTACTTGTCAGAGAAGTGAACAGCCTGAAAAATTTAATTTGGACAGATTTGATATCATGAAGCTCCTATTCATTTTGCATTCAAATATTTTTGAAACAGGAAAATACCCAAACTATGATTTTTTTTCCCCTCTTAATTGATTAATTTCTTTCTGATTGTAGAAAACAAGTCTGTTATAAAACTTGTTCTGGTTCAAACTACCATGGACTGGACAAAACAATGCTTCTGTGTGACAGCACAGAAATTTCACTTTCAGCAATGACTAAATATCAGAAGGACAAAGTTCTTGAATAAATATCCTACAAAAAAGAAAACAACAACAACAAAAAGTACCTTGTTGTTCTGTAAGCCAATGCTAAAGCTGAAAAGACAGAATGGTAGTTTCACCTTCCATACAGATTATACTGCTAATACAAAATATGCATTGCCATGCAACATTTGCATAAAAAAACATACTAGACAATAGTTTTATTTCTGTTTTCATGCTCTGTTCTTTCACTTCTGTTCAGAATCTACTAATTTCACTATTCTCACTAAAATATTGGGACCTCCCTGGAGTAAGGAGTAAGATGTTATTAGCAGAGAAATACAGAAATCTGAGACCAAAATGGTCACTGGGCCTTGCCTTCCATCAGTTCCTTCTAATGTCATCTGTACTGTAGGATGAGAGAAATGGCAATAGTACAAATTCCTGTGTCTTTCACTCTCTCCTCCAGACCACCAAGAGCTTTGTTCGATTATGAATTCCCCCACTGAGGTTTGAGGGTGAAAATTTCCTGCAAGTGGCAATGAAGAAATAGGCTCTGTGGGCCAAGGTAGATCAGAGATGTCCTTTGGAAGTGCTTGAAAGATATACTGATGCTTGGGTTGTTTTGCCAGGACAGAGAAAATTCAGCGTGTGCAGCAGCATGGACACTAATGATTTGTTTTTTTCTAAAGATACAAATGTCATAAACTCTCTCAGTAGCAGTGTTCTTCACCACAAGTTTGTCACTTAAATCAGGGCTATTACAATACATATACAAATTGCAAGAAACTCCTCTGGGTAAAAGATTTTGCTTAAATACACATGCTCATCCATAAAGCAATGGAGCTCATTAGCCCTCATCAATTTTTTTTTTCTTTTTTAATTTTTATTGCACTTCTTTTGTAAGGGGAAGACCCTTATCTTGATTAAAAATATAAAACTAATCCAAGAAGCAACAATGAGGAACAGAGCAAGCTGGGAGTCTGATCTCTGTTCTCAAGGCTTTTATTTTTTTTCTTTTACATTCAAAACAGATATTCTGTTTTTAGGCTGAAATAATACAGGTAACTGAAACTAAGTATGCCTCCCAGGCTCAGCTGAAAGAACAACTTGCTAACATTCATTGCCAAGCTCTTTCTTCACTGATCTTCTTTTGACCCCTGACTTTTACATTCCTTGTTAAGCAGTGGCCTACTCTCTGCCTTTTTACCTAGTAAATGTTATTTCTAGTTGACAGAAAACCCAACAAGCTCTGAAGGATCTGACCTGCTTGAGAAATATCCAGGCTATTAGCTCTGACACTGAATGGGTAATGGGGTGGTGACTCAAGCCTTGTTATGCCTGCAGTGAAGGGAAGAACACTATGCAAAGTCGTACAGTATGGTCCACACCATCAGTCAAACGGGATAATGTTTACAATATGCATAAAGAGTTTTAGATCACATTTGAGTATCATGGAAAGAAATGACCTTGAAAAATCTTGGTAAGGGAAACTCCTGACTAAAATCCCGTTCTTTTAGATATCAACAGACCACCCCAGAACTATGCAGGGATTTTTGTTTTCTCCACTGCACCTTGCTTTAAAAAAAGAGGTCAAACTCTGTAATTTTACATCACTCCTTTTTATCCTCAAACCTCCATTATTCACCAGTTGTCTCCATACCTTCTGTACATCAAACATAAATAACACCAGTTTCTAGCTCTTGCAGTGTTTTGCTGACTTGATTGCCTCAGAGGAAAACATGCAGGTTATGGGCAAGACCAGCCATTCTGTCAGGAGAAGAGAAACATGAAAAAATAATTGACCTACTTCTTCTCCATCTCTCCTCACTATGAAGGTCACTTGTCTTGAGAATGATCTGTGGAGGTCTTTGCATGCCAGTGTTGCCAGCTGGAGGACAGCTAACCAGCAGAGGAAATACTCTTTCGTCTCTCCCAATTGCCAGAAGAATGCTCTGACAGAGCACAGGCCTCACTGTGTCAACCTAAGTGTATGTTACTTTTATGTATTTCTGTACTTTTCTAGAAACAGGAATATAGCCCTGAGTAAACAATGTGCCCAGATACACACTAATACCTCAAGCTAGAATTTATACCAATGATGTTGGTATAAAAATAAATTATATCTGTGAAGTCCTCTGAAAACTGAACAATACAAGGGTATGCTGAAGAGTGGTCCAGGGACAAGCTTACTTTATGATATAACATAACTTGCACAAGGAAGCTTTGCTCCTGGGAAAAGTATATTTCTTGCAAAGATTCACAGATTTGCACAGTACAAAAGCTTTGCAAAACACTAAGGGAAGACGAGCTATGTAGCAAATAAATTTTGACTGTAAATAGTTCGGGTGGTTAGCTCAAACATTTTTTCCTAGTTTTCCTCTTATTTGGAGAGAATCTATGATTGTTGTACTAATTTTTTTTTTTCTACACACAAATCCAATTTTACAGAAATCAGAAGAAACCACCTAATGCCAGAAGTTTTGGTGGAAACATTTTTATCTGTCCTTGTATGCCACTACTGTCTGTTTCATTTCCCTTGGCATGAATTATCAGTTCACTGATCTACAAAACCAGTCTAAAAGAAAACTGGGGTATATTTGAGAATAATATGCTAAGTTCACAATAAACAGCTTTAACAGCAGTAAATGTTGATCTAGGAACAATCATTTCCATATATTCTGGTGTCAAAAAACACGAAGGGCAGAACTTGATAAGAAGCTTAACGGTCTCATTGGAAGAAATTATACTATTTTTATACTATAATTTACCCTTATTTTCCCAAGCTTGTCTCAGGTCAATGAAAAACATGTCTAAGATGAAAAATAAGGAATATCCCATCCTATGTATGGTCTGCCAAACTTTTGTATGAGCGAGCATGCATTACCAAAATAAGTTTTCTAAGGGGCAACACCGGGTATATCATTGAAATGCAAATGTAACATTGTTAGCTACAGTTCCACACTGAAACAAAGCAATGAAAGAATGGCACTTTCATCGATTTACCTCAAGAAAACAAATACTAGATGAAGTCACTGAGATCAACAGTAGTTGGTAGTTTATAAACTTACATATTTTGTCAAGAAAAAGATCCCTCACTTCTAGGGTAAATCTATTTCAGTGATTGTCCCATTATATAAAACAGGAGAATCCACACAGTGTTTACAGGGCACCATTGGGATGCTTTTTGCACCCCAAGCCTTCTCCAGAGTACTCCTCTCTTGAAAGGGGTGGAATCTAAAACCCACAGCTTCACTCAGGTTGTACTTTGCACCTCACACAAGTTGCTAGAATGGGCAAAAAATTGCGTCCACATCACCTGCCTCACTGATGCACTTCTTACATCTCCCACCTCACGTTAATACAAACACAGTAAAGAATGGATAAAGAACTAGCACCTTAGCTGGTGTAATGAGTCAGTTCATGTCACCAGCTGTCACACTACAAAGACCAAGCAGATATCACCATGTGACCTTTTTCACTTCCCTATCCAGAACATAAATATTCCTCCTGAAGTCAAATTGGAGTTATTTACTACATAAAAAAGAATAGAGACTTAAATAATGAAACAAAGAATCCCAGATTCATATCTATCAACCATAACTGAAATCATAGGAACTTAACACAGCTCTGTATTTCATCAGGTTGGTGAACAACTTTCACCAGTCTGTAAAAAACATCAACACGCCTATTCACAACAGTTTTTTATTTCTTGGCTAGATGTAATCCTGCCATTCTCATATGGCTGGACTTAAAGCTTCTCACCAGATATGCTCATCACCTGAGCAGGCTTCACTCATCCACACCGTGTACTGTCCGCTGCCGGACAGCCAAACATCCTTAGTTAAAACACTCACAGAAACAGTACCAACAACTTCTCATTTTCAGCCCAACTCGTCATTCACCTTTGCATCAAACTGCTTCAAGGTACAAAAAGTAGAGAAATCTTTTAGTGTACCTTTAAGACAATATTACCCCTACTTCCTTTTTCATTACCTTTTAGAGTGGAGAACTCTTTCATCGCTATTCAAACTTGTTTCTGATGCCTACATATCTAGAACAGAAAAGCAGGGCATGCAAGGCACAGGATTTGCAGAGTACAGGGACTCCAGATGTTGCCCTCCAGACACACAGATCACTGCAAGTGGCAAGGCACATAAGCCATGGGTGATCCACTGTGGCCAGAAGTCTGGCCATGAGAACGTCTTCTAACGACAACACATATGTGAAGACAGGTCTTGCTAAGCAGACAAGCAGCAGTCTCTTAGCCACTTTTGAAAACACCACCTTTGAAGAAAAAAACTCATTAATTCACACTGATTACTACGCAGTAGTTTTGGAAGGATACCTACCGTGGTAGGAGGTGGGAACAATAAGGACAGCTGAGTAGTGCCATGATACAAACTCAATCTTTGCTGTGATGAGAGCCTTTGCTCTCAATCCCATGTTTCTTCTCAAATATATCACTCTTTTACAACATTGTATAGAAATGAGTATCACTGAAAAGGAAGGAAGGAAGGAGACACACATGATGTGGTACTGCCCCGCAGGCATAAAAGAAACACACATCAGGTATTTCCCATTCTCCTCCATCCAGTGAAATTCATGAACTCTAATACTGCACCAGCACTGAGAATAAATCATTCCAATTAGCCAATAGGTACTGGTTGAACACTGCAGGAGTGTAGCATGGAACTCAATACGGAAGAGTTTCAAATTAAAATCCACTACAGTGCTCATGTGTAGGGTCATGAGCAACAGAGAGACCAGTTCCTGGACGCTCTGACAGGTGGATTTCATCTGCATGAGTGAAGTGATGGGTAAGTGCTCTGTAATGAACATGAGCCCTGTGATGTGATATGATGTGATGTGATGTGATGGCAGGGAACCATCCTTAGTCCTATGCTACTTGAAGAAGTCTGATTTCGATTACCCCACTTGCTGTCCATGGTAGATGTGTGAAAATATATGATGTTGCTCTCCATACACTCACATCAACTTTATGCAGCTGTTGCTACATTTTCACTGAAAAAAATCCTGATTAATAATAATTGTAAGAGAATTAAGACTAAAATATCTCCAGTGAAATAGGTGTTAAAAGAGTTTAGTGAATAATTCATTTGAAAAAATTGGTATATTTCCCTAGTCCTGAACAGCCCAAGAACAGAGTGTGAATGTTTAACATTTATATGCTACTTGTAATTATTTGTGAACTACATCAAGCAATTTGTGGTCTACCCAAAACTCAACTAGGAAATTATGATTATTAAATAAAATATAGGATTTAAAGCTCGCGTAGCAAATTATGTCTTCTGACTAATTTATGTAATGAGCTTAGCTAGTCTGCCCTTCATGGATTTCAAACTGCATGTTCAATATTTGCAGTGATCTGTGCAGGCAGCAGTTACGTAAGCCATCTGATCAGTAACAGAAACACTACCATGTGGGATGCAGTCAAAACAGCAAAACCAGCGTATCCTACAATTTCAAACAATTCAGAAAATACTGGAGCATGCAGTTAAAATTTACCACTGAGTGTTTTCTGTTCAAAAGCACAGGGGTAGTAAGATTTTCCCCTCTTCAGTAAGCACTACATACATGGAAGAGGTGGTACGGAACTGAGGGATTGCTTGTTCTTTATTTTTGTCAGAACATTAAGTGTGTTGCTTAATGCTTTTAATAGGTAAGCAGCACTGATGTGCTGCCTGAGGTTTTTCACTGGGGCTGGAGAGGGAATGGGGTGCAGCAGGAGAACAAGCATCTTAACACATGTGAAAGAAAGGCTCGGGAAAGACATGGGCATGGACAGCCAGTCGAGACAGCTTGAAAGAAGATTTGGTCCAATTTTCAGGTTGGGAAGGATTTCTCCTATTCCCCTTTTTGTTACACATTTGAAGGTAGGTTGTGAAAAATCAAATGCTTTTATCACATCACCCTAACAATAGTTGCTGACCCCCAGTTATACCAAACTGTGTCCTTACTGAAACATAGGGGAGCTCGGTCTTTAGCTGGGATGGAACCAGGATTTCACACTTGTTCCTTGCAGTAATTTTATACTCTTCCTTTCTGTTCTTATTAAACTGTCTCCTCTTTCTAACTGCTTTATGTCTCATCCCCATTACTCCTAGATATTTTTATCTAGCCAGCTGAAAAAACCCTGAAATAAGCCCAAATTTGACACAAACCACCTTCCACTGACTACTAGCACTCCTTATAACAGGCTGTCTCTTCTTACTGGTGTTGGATACTCTGCAGAAAAAAAGTAAGGGGGACTAAAGAGCACCATAAAGCATGCTTAGAGAAAACAGCCCCGTGCTAGGATATATATGACAGCAGCTAAATTGATCCCTAAAAAGTTTGCCTTAGCTTTGGCACAGCAAAGCATCACTGTGTCAGCAACGGCCATTTCCTTACTGTGGGAAAGCATCTTCACTGAACTGCAGCGCAGCCTACTACTTCAAGGTTGTCTGAAACACTGAGAACAAGATAACAATATATTAAAAATATAAAATAAAAAATAAGTGCTTTGAAAATATACCCAGATAACATATCAGCCTCTCCTATTATCCGCTACCTTCTACTTTTAACAATCCCACAAATTCCAGTCACATTTTTCTTTATAATAAATATTTTAATTGTTCTTATTTTCTCTCTCTCACTTCCTTATGTTCCTTTAATACTTCATTTAGTGGTGAAGGTGGCAGTTTTTAAATCTGAGAGAAGTTAGGGACCAAAAATTCATATTCAATTACTGAAATAACTGGCCTGATTCCCCTCTGCATAAACAAGTCTTTTGCCGTGGATGGAATTGATTCTGATCATACTCCTATTGACACCCATGTAATACTGTAAGTCACTGGCTACTATGTACAGGTTAAACTGCTGAGCTATGGGAGAGCCTAGTGGTAATGCATAGTGAGAGGTAATGACATCTCCTCTGTGGACATGGATATAGACAGGTATCACTGTAGTTATTTCCTACACAGAACTACGGCTCCATCTGCACTTGAAACTCCTCCCTTCAACTCACTTCATCTCCTTTGTGAATCTGTTTAATCAGAACCTGTTGTAAGCCCTTATCGCGAGCACACGGGTGAAGTTTGAGAAGTGGGGTGGCTGCTCTGCAGGCCGCGACTGCATGCGCCCTATCACTGTATGACTGCACAGGCCACACTCCCTCAATCTGACAGCTCCTCCTTTGATCTGAAGGACATTGGCAAGTCTACCAGTGGGAAAAGGCAAGTCGTGTTCACCTTAAACATGAAAGGCAACACAATGGTAAACACTGCCGATTTTAACACAGAACTGGTACCTCGGCTTCTGCTTCTCCTGACAATCTGAATGAAGAGCAAATGATGTTCTGCCTCAAAACCTCTCCTCCCTGACTGAACGCATTTGATGTCATGATAAAGAAAATACTGGTGAGTTTGAAGGCAGTACTGAAATGCATAATGCTAGAAACACAAACTTTTTTCCTACATAAGAAGGTGCTTTAGTACAAAGTTTTTTAATGAGGTTGCTTAATGAAGGACTAATTTCCTCCAAGTGATGACATTTGAAAAAAGATGCTACAAGCAGCTTCTTATTCAGAAATTAGCAGCCAAGATCAATAAACAAAACATAAAATGTAGGCATATTATTGATGCAGATACTGATGCAGATAATGTAGGCATAATACTGCTATAAAAGGATTGAATTTGGTGAAAAAAGCTGATGAAATAGAATAGCTGATGTTAATTCTATCGAGGCTGACTTCAAGTAGCTAGTGTTCAACCAGTTTGGTTTTTATATGGCCTTGAAAGATATGCCAACTATAGCTGCTAAATCCATATTGCAATTAGAAATGATTACCTTTGTTGATCAAAAGAAAATGAAATGGAAGAAAAGAAAAGTAACATACCATGTTCACACACAAAACAAAAAGAGCTATATCAGGTACATCAGGGAAGGTGGAATACTATAACAACACATTTTATATTGTTATACTATTCCACCCACCTTAATGGAGAACCCTTCGGTGTGGCTACGCCATAGCCTTTCGAATCCAGATTTCCTCCCACTTTCATGGTGTCACATGGCTTTCGTTGCTCAATGTATTCGTTCATGGTGGACTCCAGCAGGAAGGCAAACTTGCCCTTGGATTTGCGGACACGAGCTACTCCCTCTGCAGTAGTCCTAGTGAACACTGATGGCTCAGCTGATTTCATGTAGGTCCACATCTTTTCATACACTGCTATTTTTGATCTCTGGAGAAAATTAAAAACAAGTTAGAAAAAGAGAATTTTGCAACATTTCAGAATGGCACTGTTCAAAATAAAGTCAATCACACTTAATTGTTCAAGCAACTGGGGTTGGGAAAATCATACTTGGACAAAGATTTTATTTTAATTCCATCATTATTTTAAAAGCAATGAGAAATAACAATCCGTACGATAAAATCAGATATTATTTCTATGCCCAGTAAGCCCCTAGCAGTCACAATAAAATAACTGCAAAGTTAAGACCTAAATTTACTGTTAGATAAAGGCAGTTCATTCATTCAAAGTGTAGTAAAGTGTGTTTTAGGAATTTTATATGAAATATATATCCGGAATAAACCTGCATATGAACGAGAAACAATAAAGTAATCTCCCCATAAATACTGACACGAATCTTGAAGCATTTAGCAGCTCTAAGATCCACTTCTTATACTATTAAAAACACAGTAGCACAAGCAAGATTTCTGCTTTCAGAATTAAGAGTCAAAAATTCATTCCATTTACATTCAGAAAGGCCACACACCATTTCAAGACATTAAAATATGGAAAAATCAAATTGGACCAAATACGATATTTAAAGGAAACAAAATACTAAGCATTTGTCTTAAAGAAGTATTAGGTATGTTTTTAGAACTACAGTATCTTTGGCTTTATTTTACAGACACTGATCCTGCTGGCATTTAAGAAATGTGTTTGCTCAAAGAATGTGCAAGGATTCATGGCTTAGAGTGCATTAGTTGGAAATTTTCTGTCTGGGAATGCATGGTGTAACCACAATTAAAACTTAAGCAAAAATAAAAATTAATTAAAAATAAATATAAACAAAAATTTCCATTGAAAGGAAGCATGGAAATGCTGTCAGGCTGAGAAGCTTCCCATGCTTGTTAGATTCACTCAACAAGTCATTAACAGGGACACATACATGCAAACCAGCAGTGTGTCAGCTGAACACGACACAGTGTTTCAATTTAATAACAGATGGCACTTGTCTTCTCTTACACATGCTGGAAAAAGGACTTTTAAACGCAATGCTCAAAGTCAGATTTTATTTGAGTCAACAGGAGTTTCTAGCTAAGCAAGATTGGCTCTATGATTCTATTCCGACACTTTGCTGAGCACTCCAAGACAACAGTCATTACTATAAGCCCCAAAACAAAGAGCTTTAGAATATTTAAATAAATATCAAATCCTATAATCTTGGTATTGCAGAAATTGACCTTATAAAACCTGCAGCCAAGCCTTTGTACAGGGAAGAGTCATTTCCCCAGAGCACATCTTTCCACCAATTATTTAATGATTGTACTATGACAGAAAATAATTTCTTAGGGAGGTAGATCTAACTGGAACATAAGTGACAGTTGACAAGAAATGTTACATAAAAATACTATGTAAGAGAACGGCTTAAATTATCCTGGCTTTTTTAGCTTGTCTATATGAGTAAATTTTTCTTGCTGTCAAATATAGTAATATTTAAATTAACAAAAGCTGTGTATGTTCATAATCACATCCTGCCTTGTCAGCCCCTCTTACTGCTGTAGTCACAGCTGCTTTACATAATAGTGGCTAAGAGCGGTGTCTAAGCTAAGCTACCCATATATTATTTTTGCTTTACACTGATGTAATTTCATGGATTTAAATATAAAGAAAGAAAAAAAAAAAAAGAAAGAAGCAGTAATGAATAAGGCATCATTTTGCAACATTTACTGGCCTTCGTCTGCCTTCAATTCCAATCATTTCTTACATCTTAACAACTGTACCATCAGATTCTTTCTAAAGTAAATATGTAATAGGTCACTTATATCAAAACAAAAAACACACAACACAAAATACTCTATTAGTAACAGGAAACAATGCTTTAAATCACTTGAAAAAGGTTGCATTTAAATAATAATTTATATTTTTTTTAGGATCTAGGTTCTTTCACTCAGTAAGAGATTAAAATTTGGTCAAGTCTATGAGGACATCTGCTATGAGGTATGACCTATGAGGTCACGGTGAAAATTGAAGAACAAACCAAAAGATATTCCTTATTATCATGTGAGGAAACACTGAGTTTTCCCCTGCAGTCAATCAGGATAGGATAATTTTCATTTAGGATTTTTATTTTTTTAGTAGGACTGTAAAAATGAAGTTCTTTCCCACTTGAGCAAGCAGCTTGGAAAATGCAACTCTCCGTGTCCAAAACATGAAGTTATAAACACAAGGTTATAGCTAGTGGTGTCAAAGTCTACTCTTTCTTTATGTTTGCTTTAAAATTTCTTTCTCCTTCTCTGTTTTCAATCTGGAATCAAAGCAGACTGAATAGCTATCCAGAGTTTGTGACATTTTGGTAGGAAATGATCGAATGGTAAGAATCTGTCCTAACAGAAAAGTTACACAACTCTAATCCCTAATTGATGAAGTTTGCTTTAAACCACACAAAGTGTTATACTTAGCAAACAAGTCTTGTCACATTATTGTTTCATGTTAGGTCTTAATTTATGTATTATGCAAACAGTGTTTGTGCAATTATTGTCTGTCAATGATATTTTATCTTTATCCCTGTTTTGTTAAAAATAGTTTTAGACAGCACATACAATATCATCAAAAATCACCATACTATTGCAGACATTAGAAATCATTTGATAACAGGGCCTCAATGCACCATTTAAAAAAAAAAGGGATCAATACAGTCTAAATCTTGACAAAGCTTCAAATTTTGCCCATGCAGCTTTATTTAGCATCTGTAGTCACTGTCTCTGTATTTTGAAATAAAGGAAAAATAGAGAGTATTGGTTTTCCTTCTTTTTTCTCCTAATCCTTCAAGATTAAAATAAAAGAATAGCTGTTATTATAGAGAGACAAAGAATCTTCTCTTTAAGGAGAGATCTCACGAGAAACATTGATTCAAACAAAAAAGTACCTGTGTTTACAGGATGATTTAAAAGAATCATGAATTTTTTTGTGACCAAGACTGTCAGAAGACCTGACCTCAGTTCTTCATAACAATAGCTTGTGTTTTGAAACTCTTTAGAAAACAAGGCCATTCCTTCATTATTTACTATTTCCTTGGGAATTGATTTTTGCATCATCACTTGAAAAAAACTGCAAGCACAAAATGCAACAAGTTAATAAATCAAAGCTAAATAAATCTGCCAGGTCCTCAGCATTATGTTTTTGACTATCAGTACAGCTTCATTCTAGTTGAAAGAACTATTCATACACACATATTGCAGTTACGACCTCAGCCTGTGGTGCACTGAAACTGGAATTATCAGAATTAAATACCTGACCTTCCACAAATTGTGCTAAAGAAGAATCTGTAAGTTAAGCATAAATTAATATAAATAGTGAATACTGAGAAATTATTCTCTTCTCAAGAAAGTAGGAAATCTGCATCTCAGGATCAAAACATTTCAATTCTTAGACAAGCCTCTTATAACTTAATGCCAACTTTTTTGTAGATATTTGATATGAAATCGGAGCTTCTAGGTATCACAAGCATATTTTAGCACCTGGGATAAAAAAATAAGGCTTCCAGTAAGCATCTGTAATGTCATATTCAAGTGTATATTAACACTCTGGCTATAGAAGTCAGGTGCAATTAGAAATCTGTTGTCGAATAGTATCCATTAAAAATGAGACACCAATCACCTTAATCATGTCAATGGGATCACTCTAGTGTGGATGAAAAGAGGAAGACACTTTAAGAGGTGATTTATGTCACCATAACACACCTGTCCTGTATAGGAATCACAGGGGCATTTTTTCTTTCTCAGGTGTGTACAGAAAAAAAAACTAGAAACTATTATGTGAAGGCTCAACCTATGTGTGCTGGTTAAGTGTCATTTATATCTTGGAGGTCATCACCTTTTTACAGCTAAGAGAAATTATTTTCCAGTTCTTCCATGGAGATATCGCTTGCAATGAAAAGGTTATTTCACTAGAGATCTTTTGGCAGTCACTAAGCAGCTGCCCTCGAATTGATACTCTCTATAGTTCACAAATCCCATCCATCATTTTTTGAATGATTCACAGAGTTCAGTTTGGCCAAACTGAGAACAATCAAGGTGCCTGGCAGTACGTAACGTAGAACAGTGCCCTTTCAGTTCGACCATAAGAAAAAATTATCACTTCATCCTTCCTTTCTTCTAAAAATGCCTTCAAATGCACCTTTCAGATAAATAATGCCCCTAAACCATGTAATTTCCAAGGAAGGATTACTGGCTCAAGGCATTTATTCAGAGCCATGTTCAAACGCTAAACTCACACACATTCAGACAGCTAGGCTTAACTTTCATCTGCTAGACATGAAATAAAGCAGGAGTGACTGTTTATTATGTACTCCTTGTGATGCCCAGGCTCCCTGTTTTCCAGCTGGCAAACAATGAGGATTACATACCAACTGCACTAACACAAGAAAGCAAATGAAAATGAAGTAATCAATACAGACAGCGCAGACATATGGATGGCTATTTGGGCTATTTCCTAATTCTTCAGCCACATCCCCCTAAGATATATTTTCTCTTTATTATTCATCTGAACGTCAGCAAATTAAAAAATACATTTCCCACTCACCACCCAAAACCCTAAAGCAGAATGCACACAGCCAAATCCATAGGTAGAAACGAAACCTGCAAGACTCCATGTTACCATCACAGGCTTTCAATGCTGCACATCATTTCAGTACTGTAGCTTCAGATGAATCAATAGTGCAATGCTGCTTTTAATTATCATTGGCTTCACTATCCCTGGGGGCACCTCTTTTGCCCAATGTGACAGGATCAATAACCTTTCCACAAATTAAAGTAGCTGGAAACTCCAACAAATGGTGTCGCAGGGGGTAAAAATGTATCTGAAGTATTGCAGGAGTTACAAACTGTATCACATATAATTGCAAAGTAATGTTACCTCACCCTTTCAAGAATCTTATAAGAGCAGTCAGAAGGGAGAGCTGCTCTAATGGACATGCCAACTTACTCTGAAGAACTCTTTGGTTGACCCTGAGTCCAGTGTCCCATAAGCAATTTCGGTTTGTTTGGCAAGGTCTTCTGCACTTTCTATGGGCGAGACCATTCGCTCAACAGTCAAGAAAGCAGCGAGGTTAGCAGTGTAGGATGAAATAATGATGAGCGTGAAGAACCACCAGACACCTCCAACAATGCGACCTGAGAGGGATCTAAACATGAATAAGATAATGCACATTTTCCTGCCTCTTACACAAAATGAAGAGAAAGAGAGAAGGCACCATTCTTGCTGAACATGTGACAGTAAGTATATAGTCAATGGGAGTGAGATCATTTGCATGTTAAATTCTAATACATGCTTTTTGTCTTGAATCTTAATACCTACAGTACAGACTTGACTCTATTAATACGTATCATGCACACACAGAAGTTTGAATTCTCTTGAACAGTAATCCCAGTGGTACTTCTTCAGGAAATGCCTAACATAGCAAAATATTTTTTCAAAAATCCTGCAAAGGTAATGCCTTCTTGGAGATAAAAGTAAAGCATGGTAGTTGCAAATCAGTAGCTTTCTCTGTTTCTTAAAAAAAAAAAAANAGGCTTTTCACATGGATTATGTTGGCTCTAGGATTAAAATGTTCCTGTCACCCAAACTTATCAAACACTCTATAAGCTACTGTAATCATTTGAAGTTTCACATTTTTCTCATTTAAGAAACAAACGTTTTGTGGTAACAGGTATTTATGTTAAGTATGTTAAGTAAAACCACATATTTTCCATTTATAGTAATGTACATCCAGTTTTACTGCTACCTTGAATAGTAGCAAAGTTAGGCAAAAGCTGAACACTCTCAAATTCTTACTCTTAAAGGTAAAAATGAAGCATTCAACTTTAAATGATTGGGTCAAAATGTTTAATTAAGAAGTTGTAGTTACTGCACACTACAGTTCCAGAACATCTTAAATGGCTGAGAGTTTCAGAACTGGGTTCATATATTATACCTGAGGCACCGACTCAGTAAGACAGCTTAACTGTCCAGTCTAGCTTCTCAGAAACACGGTCAAATACTCCCTCTCATAGACAGTGATATTCTGGAAGCTGCACTGTAGAACTTGATAGGGAACAGAAACGGGATATTGATTCATGCAAGGCAAACAGTCGGTACCATAGTGTGAATTTCAGAATTGTAATACAATGGAACTGATTCAGCAAAAGTACAGTTCCTCTGAAGTCAGCTTGGTGGAGTTGCCCCTGTGTACACTTTCTGTTTCTTAGACTGTTAGTGGTTTATGCACATTGACATACTTAAAATAATAGTGATGACTGAAATTCAAAGCAGATTCTCTGTTGCCCTTATCATAGCTATTAAAAAGGCTTCCTAACGAATGAACTTCAAAACACTGCCAGGAAAATAAATGAAAGAAGATTTTATGCTCCATTGTTGAAGATAAAATGCAAATGTAAAAAGATTTGACACAAACCTTGGGGAAATATCACATCCTTGTTGCATAAAGGCACCCAGGGAAAACCAGAGGCTGTTGAATATGCCAAACTCATTGGGAGGCTGGTCACTGGGTCCTTCTTTCCCATCCTCTGGTTCTTCTGTGTGCCACTCGTATGGGCTAAACCTGCTAACTAGGAACAGGACCACACTGACACCAATGTAGGCAAAGACTATGCACATCCAGATCTCATACGCCAAAGGGTCCAAGAAGGAAAACACTCCTGGTTTAGATTTCTGGGGCTTTTTGATCATAATGGATATCCCCAAACTCATAAAAGGCTTAGAAAAATCAATGACCTCTTCTCGTACCAAAGTGATGGTCAGAGGCGCAACAGCAATCTCTGCTTTCTATAAAGAAAAAAAGAAATATAGATGTACATATTAGAGTTGGCTTAAACACTCAGCTAAGCAGCTAATTCCAAAGGTATGTCATTAACATTAGAACACTGTGGCTAAAATGTCCTTCAGATCACCTTTTTGTTCCTTTCTATCACAGTCTATATTTCCTCATATGCTTTTAGTAAAACATACACATTGCGGTGTTTTTGTTTCAAAGAATTATAGAAATTCTTAGCTTTTCCTGCTAAGAAGACTCTTGATCTTACAAAGGTAAGTAGCAGTGTAGGTAGATCATTTTAGGTATTAATTTAGATTTGAAGTACAGGAATTCAGAGGACAAAAGAACAAAAACTGACAATGACTATTGTAACTGAACTAATTTTTACAAGATCCCAGAAACAGTCATTTATTACTACATTTTCACAAGATACAATCATTCTTCAAGGGAAGTCAGCTCATAGACTCAAGGAAGTTCAAAATAGCATGAAGCCGCAAAAGTATTATCATTGTTATGCCACAGTTGTCTTGAAGGACAGTTCAAGAGGAACGAATCAAATTTTAAACAGTACAAAAAGTAAATAGCTGTGAAATATCATGCAATAAAAGGATTAAAAATGTGCTGAGTTCATTCCCATTAGAGACAGGAACAATTTTTAATATGTTTCTATAATATGTTCTTAGAATGACGATGCCAAAGTTGAATGAATCATTATTGATGATGACAGTGATTATGGCTGCTAACGATAATGTCTGCATGAACTGCGAGGTATTGCAGATGTGCTAATGGGTCATTTCTATCATTAGGCCCTTAACATTACATTAATTACATTACACTTGCCTTGCACACCAAAACTGTCATTACAGCAATAATTAAAGTGGGAATTGTGAGAGGAACTGGGGCAGAAGATGGGAGGGGAACACATGCAGAAGCTGCTGAAACCTTTCTCCTGTTCATCACCATAGTGCTATATCTAGGTGGATTCACAGAGTGGAGCTTGTGCTCTGAGACTAGTGTGAACTTCTATACATTTTATGGGCTAAGGAGGGCTGAGCATACTTTGGGAACACTTGATGTTGGCTGCAAATACGGTAGACAAACTGTCCTGGTTTCAGCTGAGATAAATTTTTCTTCCTGGTAGTCATTATAGAGCTGTGATTTTAATTTAGTATGACAGTAATATTGATAACACACTAATGTTTTAGTTGTTGCTGGGTAGCTGCAGTGTCTACACTAAGTCAAGGGCTTTTCAGCTTCTCACGCCCTGCCAGGTGCACAAGAAGCTGGGAGAGCACAGCCAGGACCCAGGCTGGCCAAAGGTATATTCCCTGACATATAACACCATGCTCTGGATACAACTGCATGCCATCCAGGAGACAGATTCACGTCTTGGGAACAGCCTAGGTGTTATTTCAACAAGATTAAAACATGCTGAAAATTAAGGATGTGCTTAGACAGTTTAATAGAAGTGTTACGTAAATAGCTTGTGTGATAAAGAAAAGAAATTGAAATGTAGGGTTTTTTTTTTCCATTTCACAACTTTGAAACAGATAAATGCATTTAAAATAATAAGGTTTTGTTATTTTATAAACTAAGCTATACAGAGTTGTATAAATTTTATAGGATTTAATTTAAAACTGATTTCATGTAGTAAAAATTTAAACCTATTGTAGTAGTTGTATAATTTTGATAACTCAAAAGAACCGACTCATTTCAGTACAGTGGACCAAAACCACAAATTTGTGTTAGAATTTCTATATATTAATCATAAGATTATATCTATCAATCTGAAATAGTTGTGACGCAAAAACTTACCATGCTAATTTTGTGCAAAGATATTACAGTTTAAGTAACAGAAATAAAATCACAATTTTGCAAGCATATCATACATAACCTATGATGCTAATGTCTTGGGTAAACAGTATGATATTGCTAATTCTCTGAATTTTACAGTAACAAGGAATTAAAAAAAAACCAAAAACAAACAAACAGGCTTCCTGAAGTCTTGTGATTATATAATTCGGACGGGCATAGATATTTTATGAGGACAGGCACTATTGGAAGATAAATAACATGTCTAAAATATATTTTTAAATATCCTAAAAATTGTAAAGTAAATTTGGGCTCTGTAGTCTAAGGTTTGTAGGATGATTTGGGCTACTGGCATCCCTGCATATTTTTTGTATTTCATCTCACTCATAAATTCCTTTTTTATAGAGGATTGTTTGCTCCCTCGGAATTTGTATCTTTTATATTCCTGAATTTCAACTACTCTGAACACCTAATGTGGAGCTCTTGAAACGAAATAACTGAAAGACTCAAGGGAAACTGATCTGTTTTTCTAATCTCTGTATTTGTCACATAGCAATACACAGTGTAAATAATAGACCTGGTCATTGGTCTTCAGAAGTGTCTAACACTTCATTGTTTGTGTCTTTAGATTGTTACTGGGATTAAAACAGGGATCCTTGAGGGTTCTTACTTTTTACAATGGAAGGTGGAGAAGTGAAAGCGCCATTTTAGTGTGAACTGTGGAGATTTTAAAGACCTAATTAGCACACTGAATACTGTATGTGAAACACTGGCTAAGATTAATCTTACAAAAATGAAACACTTATGGACTCCATGCAGAGACAGAACTATATCAGAACCAGTTGCCTACGATAAAGGGTTAACAAAGAGAAATATCAACTTATCCCATTTTGTTGTGATAGTGATCTAATGTCAGCTTATTTGTAACATAGATAAATTTGTTACATGTCAATGAATGTAAGGACACAGCTAGGTCACAATTAGATGTCAAGCAATTGGAAAAAGTGATCATATTATTTATTATTTTTGCAAAGTGTGCCACATAAAGGCTTACATAAAATCTTCATTGTTGAAAGCTAACTAATGACAATAGCTGTACATTATAATCAGCAGCATTTGTGCTTTGCCTAGTTAATGTAGACTATATAATTATGGATTTAAATGATTAACACCATAACAACAGTATGAACAATTTGTGATTTTGTTGCCAGTGAAATCTGTTTTGACCCAGGCTAATGATACTTCACACTAGAAGCAACTGCCCCTGTAACAGCATTTCAATCAAGGCTGCACCACTACCAAGTCCAGATGTATTCTGGATCCTGTCAATATTAGACAATGGGGCAAGATTACATCTGATAGTAAGGGACTCTTACATTTCCAGAATATGTTATTATAACCTTGTGAATAAAATCTATCTTTGGTACAAGTTGTATGAAGGTTGTAAAACTATCTGAGAAAAATCATGCAGCAAGCGATTTCAACGTCAGAAGCTCATAGCTTCTCAGATTTTAAACAGAAATGAGCTGTGACCTTTCATGTTAAGCAGTCAAAGAATACTATTCTGTGTCAGAGGAATGAATATTTAATTAAAGCTGACTGCTAGTGCATTTGGAATCACCTGCTACATATGCTTAATGGTATTTCATCCCCAGTCAGTGTTTCTTCTGTGAGGATGATATGAAGGGCTACAGAGCACCCCATGAACTACTGCAGCAGGCATTTGCATAGATCAGGGACAAATGACCAAGATTTCCTGGCAGTTTTTAATAGATTGTTAAAAAAATAAACGGGAAAAAAAACCACACACCACCCCCTCTCCCAACCAGTACATTCGCAGAACAACTGCATGGCACTGCACTGTGCACCCTGAGACATGAAGGAAAAATTGACTGCTGTGCTGAGGTGATAAATAACCTTCTCTCTGCTGTGCCTGAAGGTGTCCAGCTACCTGAACAGCTAGTGCTCATGGGTCTCAAGAGAACACACAACTAAATTGGCATCTGTCTGCTCTGGGTAACGCGGATGGGGCTAAGTGGCATTGGGGCACTGTGCAAAGAGCAGGAGAGGATCGGAATCTTTCCTGTGGCACAGAAAAGGGTCAATCTCACTGGCTAAGACAAAACTGTCTGCTAATCCTCTAATGTGGTTGGGAATTAGAAGCTATAAAATGTTTCCCAAACAGACTGTCTCGTTAACTTGCTAATTCAGTTGCAAATTCTGTCCCAATCCTGGCTGCATTCAAAAAACCCTGCTTGAAGCACAGCCAACTACTCAGAGTACTTGTATTTATGATTTGGGGATCTACCAGAGGAGATGAATGTCCTCTTACAGCTCAGCTTTGCAGGAAAGACTCTGGCTGACTGATTTTTCAGCTTTCTCTACAGGAGCAGGCCAGGGAACCTGATGTTCTGTAAATCATCTGGCAAGGACTCAAGGAAGTTGCAGGGAGGATGCTCTTTATGGATTCTTTATGGAAATCTTAAGCAGCAAACTTACAAATTAACAAGAAGAAAGATTTCCTTTAAAGTTATGCCTATAAAGTACATTAAATATGATTAAATATGATTAAGACCAAAAGGCACAGGACAGTCTGTGTTGCTACCATGAAAGTTATTTAACTTCTAAGCCAGGATGGCTACACCCAAGATGCTTATAGGGAATGGTCTCTCCCCTACGCTTGTGTCCATCTGGGCTTCAAAATTGTATTGGAGAGTAATTATTGGCCAGAAATACAGCAGGGACTATCACTGAAATTTAACAATTAGGCAAGCAAGTTCCAGTGCTCAGGGACATTCCTGGTACGCTAATATGCTGGGATAGATAGAGTCTGAGGAAGCCTTTGGACAGTAGAGCAAATATACTGGACAAGAGCAGCCTTTTGTTAGGATTTTTAAATAATTAAGCGGCTCTTTGCTGTGGGTTATTCCCACAGCTCAATTCCATAATCACAGTTAGACTGCAGCCTTCCCAAATGGATAGGCTCAGCACCTTTTAAACCTGGCCATCAAATCTTTAAAAAGCCTTCACCCCCTTCTTTTCCATTATAAAAGATTTAAATACTATATATTCTGGGATGCCCCTTCAAGCAGGTGATCTGCAATAGGTCTATTATGCCTGTGTGTTTTGTGGCTTTCAGCTACATTAACAGCCACAGGTCACATTCCCATACTAGCACAAACCTCTTTGTAGGTTTCCAAATGGCAGTCTGAATTTCCATCTAGCACTTGGGCAGTTTGGGTTTGATGAGTTGTGGGTTTGGTTTTTTTTAAACATAAAAGAAAAAAACCCCGAACAACAATTGAAAGCTAAAGGGTAAGTGCAAGTTTCTTCTATACTTCATCTAAGTAGATGATAGGCAACCGAAACTCTGCTGTTAAAACAGTATCCGGGCAAAGGAATTTTCTCACAATATGTAATTCTCAGATGTTTAAAAAAATTATTGCTGTAAAGCAGTGTGTAGCCATTGACATCCATATGATGGCTGTTGTGATTAAAAGCCAGACATAGAGTCAACTCCACTTTGATAAAGTCTAAAATAACCTGAGTATTTAAATCCTAAGACTTGAGCTGCTTCCAAGCTACTCAGGTGGATATATGTTCCTGGTGATCATTAGCTTTTCCACTCCTTAAAGTCCCACGTGAGGTTGGTTCCTCCAGAACTTCAAAGGACTGACAGGGTCTTGTAAGGTATAAACTGGCATAAACTTCCCATTCTCATTTCATATTGAAAAGACCTTTGAGATGATGCTAATGGAGAAAACTTTGACAAAATCTATCAGCTAAACTTCACTGACAGAAGGGAGCAGAAATGGAACTGCTAGGAAAGCCACCAGGCTTTTACCACACATGGCCCTAACTGTCATTGTGAAATTGTGAAAACTGCAACTGTGAGAGGAGGTTTTTTATAGAAAGGTTGAGGAATGTTATAATTTCATCGGTGGGAATGTTCTTATCTGAATAGTTTTAGGATTTTTTTTTTATTCCCTCACTGATATGACATTTCTTTAAGAATTGTGACCTGTTCTTTGTGCAAATACAAGCAACTGCAGTCGTCAGCAAGCACAGCTCTCAGTTTTGCTACTTTTGGTAACACCAGACACTGCATATAGTTCTTTGGGTTTGCTGGAACTTTTTCCATTAAATATTACAACTTTATGTGTCAAAATTTTTTATGCTATTCTGAAGCATCCTTCTCCAGATCACTGTATAAACATAATGCTCTTAGTTACTGAACTTACCAGGCTTACTCTTATATTTTATTATTTATGTTCATCTTACAAGTCTGGCTTAATTCTATATTGCTTAATTGTACACTTGTCAGTAGTGGTTTGTTATCTATGTTTAATATATGATGGTGGATTCTCCATTTCTCAAACTAGACCAATGGTCCTATCTTTTTTAAAAATCTGTCCATTATTCCATGAAAATGAATGAGTGATATTCTTCCGAACTAAGTTTTATAATGTATCAGGAATACAAACCTTAGTTCTAACTTTAACAAGCTTTTAAGGGATGTGCAAATGATAGTTGTTCTCATTTTCTAAGCTACTAGCTGAATAAGAATTTTCATGAAACTATTTGATTTTCTCTTGAAAAAAAATGAAAACAGAGAGACGAAACAGAATTCTGTTTCTTTTCTGTGACCTCAAAGTTAAATAAAATGCACATATACTGCCTATTTTATGATTAATATTATGATAAATTAAATCCTGCTTCAAAAACTTATATGCTTACCCCATAAACAAGTTCTCCCACCATCCCATTCCAGATTTTTGTCTCTGGATCCCTTGCTCCATACTTTCCATCAGGAACAATGGCAATTTTGTACTTGATACCAATATGTTTTGCAATTTCTGACGCCAGATCTACACAGTATCCTTCAAACTTGTCATTCCCTTCAAACGTATCATGGTTTTTCTTGAACATAACATATGGGGCTTCCTATAATGAAAGAAGTAGAACTGTAAAGGAGAAGTATACAGAAAATACTCTGAAAAGTAACATGTCATCTACTGACTGAACAACACAAATTTTATCAAAAGTTCATGGATAGTATTAGCGCATTTAAATAAAAATGTATGAACAGAAATCCTTCTGGAAAGGTATACTATTTACATTGTAATTTGTCTTATACATTCCAAAAGATTAATTAACCACAAAAATTATAAATACAAAAGCTGTCTAAGTAAGCACAGTAATTTACTTTAAATGAAAGACCTCAGTGTAATATATACTAAGTAAAGGGTGAACAGAGGTTGACCTTATACAATGCAAATGACTGGGACAGGGCAAGGTGTGATTTATGCTTTTCACTTCAGGAAGTAAGCAAATCCGTGTGGTTACTGTCTTTGTAATTTCAGATGCACAGCCTGAATGATTTGCTTTCTTGGGTTTCAGAATGCATAGCTACTAAGAGGCTACGTACATTTTAGTAAAAACAGAGACACGTTCCCAAGGAAACACTTATCTTCACATTCAAATAACTGGTGGAGGTTCTGCAAGAACTTTTAGGGTGAGTCTAAGCAATATATGGACAAGAATGGTATTAAGCTGACAATGACTTTCCATGCTCCTTGAAAAAGAAGTACAAAAATATTTTGGGTTGGTGAGTGCCTTCCTCAAAAATCACATTCCCTGGTTATACCATATAACCACAATAATGAATGTTATGTGATTAGGTAATCAAGGTCACATTGGGGAAACAAGGTCATATTCTTTTTTTTTACCCTTGTGTGGATTCAGACTTTAGTACTCATTATGTGAAACTATACTTTCTAGTGGTATTATACATTATTTCACATAATTCGTATCCACAGCCCATTCCACATAAAATACTTGTCACTAATATCACCATGTATTTGGATTTACAACACATAATACTGGAAACTTTAACTTTCTCTGTGTTGGCTCTGGTGAATGTTGGGTTTTTTGAAGCCGACATTGGCTGCACTCTGCCCTATTCATATTTCCCTTATAGATAATAAACATGAAAATAAAAATAAAGATAAATGTGTCGTTTGAGAGTGTCTACTTCATTGAAAATACATCGACATTAGCTTCAAGCAACAGCAACATTGTAACCTCTATTAGGTGTTTAACACTGGAGTATACATGGTGTTACATGAGCAACAGGGGAACTGAATAAACCAATTTCAACTTTTTTCAGCATGTCAGGTAACCTTTTCCTTTTAGAGACCAAAGCATAGCTTCTATTAGCAAAATGTGGATCCAACCAAGAGAAGAACTTGACAGGCAAGCCCAAACCGTATCTTTAATTTACTGTTACAAGGTGAAAAGGCAAAGAAATTCAAAAACGGAGATGTTACATATTGAAGGCACAATTCCCTTTACTTATGCAAGTTTACTCCCTGTGGCAACTCTGCCCAGGACCCAGCTCTATTTAAGGAAGGCAGCACAGAGCTTTGTGTAATGTGAGTGGGGAAAGTTGTGTAGTTTGCTTACTTTGATGTGAGAGGAAGGTCCCAGGTTACATTCTGCAGACTTTGGGAATGGGGACAGTCATTCTTTATGGACAGTCAGGTTCCTAAGTATTGCAGGAATGTTTCACTCTCAGGTGTATTCCCAGAACAACTCTCCTCCCATCATTTCCTTCTTATTCTCTGCTATGGACATGGCTCTTTGGGCCACAATCCCTCAGCAGTATTTCAGTGCTGGAGGCCACTGATGCATTATGTCCATTACTTCAGCTAAGGAACCACAGAGCTGAGAACATGTCCACAAGGATCACTTCCAAAATCAAACTCTCTGACCACCTGGGTCCTTGACTTATAAATATGTAAGTATAAATGCCCAGGGAAATCTGAGGATGTCAACAGCAGACTGTTGCATGTCTTGAGCACACAGTTTCGACCACTGCATGGCTAAAGATCGCCAAGGACAGAGGCGATCACAAACCAAGCTGTTACCATCCTGATGCGTGTGGCCTGGGCACTGGGAAGATCACAGATACAGCATTAAATAGGCACTGTCATCACTGCAGTGGTGCAGTGCAATGTCTCTGCCCGGGCAGAACTTGTATCTTCCAAAGAAAACTGCTGAGTATTACCATCAGTCTGCACCATTTTTTTTTTTTTTAATTCCTATTCCCGATAAAATCAGCTTACTCTCAGCCACCTGTCTTCCCGTGGGCAGGAGGGAGAAGAGCAGAGATAAGGGGCCTCACCCTCTCTTTGAGGTAGATCTTGATTTTGGGAAGTACTTTTGGGCAGATAAATCAAATAGTTCTTTTTTTTTTCCCATGAGAGGAAAAGCCAAAATCTGGGTCTTTCTACATACACTATTTCACAAGAATGGTTAAAAATAAATAAAGGCAAAAAATACTATGTCTCCTGACAACTGCTAGATATAAAATCAATACTTGTCCACTATCTGGCAATTGTGAAGTTTCCTTAAAAACTTGTTACATTTGCTTGCTGCATCTCGAAAGCAATTTTGTTTTTCAAAGACCAGTGTTAGTGACTCTTCTGATTCAGCTTTTCTTATAAATTCCAAGCCAAAAGCATACAGTTAAAGTCACACTAGGAAACAGTAATTCTGGAGAGGGACACAAATCAGGCAGGCAGGCACAGAGGAGACCATGTCAGCCTGCTCCTTCTTGCAAAACCCAGACACTGTGCTTCTGCCTGCACCTCATCACTGACAGAGCTGCTACAAAAAAAAAAAAAAAAAAACAAGCCGAAAAACTTTCCACTGCGTGCACAGCAAAGAAAAGCAAGAGCTGCCTTTTTTTTTTTTTTCCTGTTAAAGACTAAATAAACACAAACTCCTCCCCATGAGTTCTGTGCGGCAATACTGTGGTGTCCAATAACATCCTTGGTAGGTGCAAGCAGTGGCAATCCCATCGAGTGGAGGGGATTGAAAATGAAGACACAAGGGTAAGGACCACACCCAAGTGCAGGCCCACATGTGAAGACCTGGATTCCAGAAGAGATCTGTTGGGTGACCTGGAGGAACGACACTGGTTCTCTCCCCATCCACTTCTCTTTCTACACACTTTGATTTTACTGATCTAGACTAAAATACAGCAAGGAACATGCCTTATAATGCAATTCTTTTACAGAGTAAGGTAGTATCTCTTGCTGTGACTGCTTTAAAAGAATCATCAATTGAGACCTGACAGTGTGAAACAATACAATTAAAAATAATGGGAACATGTACTATCTATTTCTTACTATGTTGTCCTTTCCCTCCTACCTCTTTTACACAGAAAAAAAAAATGGCATTTTATTTAATTATTGTGCGTACTTCAACTGCTAAATAATGAGAAATGTATATTCAAGTTAGAATTTGATTGGGTAATGTTGAGTGGGACTGAATGTGGCTTTCTGATAGACTGTTTGCAAAAAAATCGAACAGCAGAACTAGTTTTACTTTCAGCTCATTTCAGACTTCATGGATGTTTCAAACTAATGAGTTGTGAAGATTTTATTGTCATAACATCAGGGCACTCAAAGGCAAGTTTTACTCGTTTGCTAGCAAGCAATTTACACAAACTTGCAAGGTCGCACTGCAAAGTCATAAAATATCTGAACTGATCAGTAGCATGTACCCGGCCATATCCTGATGCTCTTTTCCATCTATGCTACTAAAAAAGGATTATTTTTTTTCTCTATAATCTATTACAATAGCATTTTCTAGATTAGTAGTAATGTTAGTGGGAGCATGCTAGCTTAAAGATATGAAATGTAAGATATCTATGGAGAGATAATATCTCCTGTTAGATCAGCTGAAATAGCTGAAAACAGTAGGCATACATTTTCACTGTTTCCAGTTATAGAATCTTGTGTAATAAAAATACTTCTTCCCACTATCTTCATATTTAATACATTTTTGAACTACAAACTCTTAAGCTCTGATGTAAAACACAGGTTTGACTTACTGATGAGTGAGGTTTAACACCGCAATATTTGCAAGGTTTCAGCTGCTTAATAGTGTTTTATGGGGTAGTGAATCAAGGAAAAGTCCACATTGAAATGATCAATGACTAGCACGGAACAGATATTTGAAATGGTGCAAGCTTTACTTATATAATTCACAATTTTATAACAATACTTAACATTTGTAAATACAAGTTGATGTCTGCAAAAATTACCTTTATAGATGTAAACAAATTATTCCACGACATTGCCACAAATTCATGTGTACAGTAAAATGCTCACAACTGGTGATTCATACTACAGGGAAGCTGAAGAAAGTAACTAATCCAAGTACCAAACATATCTATATATTTGGCTTTTCTATTCTAGAGTTCATTTCAAAATCTTTAAACACTGTAAAAATAATTTTGTAAAAATGACAGATATTTGTGCAAGGAAATGTCTCATTTTTAGAACCGGAGTGGCACACTGTATCACACTTTATTCTGAAATAAACTTCTGTAAATGTCAATGGAAGGGTTGGTTTGTTTTTTTTTTTTTGGTTCTGTGGGGTTTTGTTTGGTGTTTTGTTTGTTTGCAGGTTTTTTGTGGGTTTTGTTTGGGTTTTTTTTCTGAATAAAGTGTCCAGGATTCGGTTTGAAGTCTTTATCATATTGTCATGCAACAAACTTCATTTTTTTTCTCCAGGCTACTAAAGAATTTAATTAATAAAATCTTTAATGAAAAAATATTTTTCTATTATAAGAAAGAAGGTCATAGTCAGAATTTTTGAGGTAAGACTCCATATCAAGAGTGTATCAGTCAAAACAATGAGGGTGGTTCTCCCATCACCTAATGAAGGCTATCTGTCATCTGAGATATCCTAAGGTAACCTGCTTGACCTCCAAGTGCTGTTCTGTGGGTCCTCTGCGCTGCCCCTGGATAGGTCTGACATCCTCAGTGTTAGACAACCACCTATGGGATATCAAATCAATTTCTGAATCTCTGTGGATTTTGATGAAAATTTACATACTTGTAGCACATTTATTTATCCCACATGCCTGAAACAACGTATTCTAGCTGAGACATCCAGATGGAGTTCTCATATATGGTGTGAGACAGGCAAGTGTCATTCTGCCAGTACAAAAAAGGGCGGGGTGGAGAGAGACGGGGTAGGCAGTATATTCCAGAGCATATGAAATGTCACTGAGTGCTTATAAGTGGGCAGCAGAATCAATACCCTCTGTAAAGTCATCTACATTTAGGTGACTCAGTCATGAACTGGATCTTGCCCTTGAAGCTTAATCTGCCAACACGATGACCATCTCATTAAAATATTGAGCTGGAAGCCACAATGCAGACGCAGCCTATGTACATTGAGATTTCATTATAAAGGTTTTTTGTGACTGTTGAGTTTTGCAGTCTCAGAGTAGGATGGATTAGAGAGTTTGCAGTAATCTTCCCAGCCTACTCCCGTACATTCTACCTCAGCAACTTGTTATTGTATTTCTCAACTTGCTAAGTTAGAGATGATCATTCTTCATAGATGGATAAGTCACTGACTTTATTTTTGTGCTAGAGGAGGGCTGTACATGGCATCTCTTTTGCAGTCATACAACGAGCCTACTGTGCACTTGGAGGTCCCAAGCTCTCCCTGGAGCAAACGTTTCTGCACACAGGTAGAAAATCTGTCCTTTCCAGAGGGCCAGATGTGCAAGAGCCTGCGCACCACATGACATGCAGGACACAGGTCTCTCCCATAGACTATAAGAAGCAGGGCTGCAAGGCAGCTGGCAAAGCCCATCAACTGCCCCTGCTCTCACCTCTCTCTAGGCTGTTTCTTCACCACATGACTAATGGAGATAGTCTGAGTGCTTATGATCTTAAAGTTATGAAATAAATTCTACATGCTCTCACTATGCTACAAATGAACATAACATTTTGCCAAGTAGAAATCACTGTTCTAAGTTATTGGAGTGCAGAACTAATTCACTATAATGCACCTTCTGTGCAATAGCCATACAGCTACATTACAGCAAAGTAACCACAGACACATAAAAACTGAAGGAACAGTGGGCAAACTAACTTGTGCTATTTGGCTTCAGGCAAAAGTTAAAAGCAAGCCATGCTGAAAGCTTGTAAACTTTTCTTACGCTGCCACGAGACCTGTCTTTGAAGACTGAAAAGTCTGATAGCACTGGTTGCAGAAGCTTTTCAGTTTAACATTGAAAATATGCATGCAACCAAAATTTTATGTGTCATCTGCAATGGTTCAGCATCCCTTCAACGTGAAGAGGGCAATGAAGAGGTGAAAAAGTCTCAGTCTGGCATTTGCAATATGACTATAATACAGAGGAGAGCAAAATAACAGGAGTCTGGAAGCAATTCTAGTTAAATATATCTTTTCTGAATGCATGATCATATGCTTGTCAATGCTAAACACATTGCCCTGGCAGCCAACACTAAGAATCATGGTTCTCATCTGCCTTTGGCATCATGAGTGCAGCTCCCAGTTGGGGTCAGTGGGAGATGGACATGATAAGGCAGAATTCACCATATATTCTTATTCAAACCAAATTCCAATATATTTCTCTTGCACTGTGAATTTGAAACATTGAAAGGGGAGGCTTTAGGTCAGGAAGCAGTGCTGCTTTCAAATAACTGCATGTATCCCAAAATGACATACTGCATAAACATAGGGCATGCTTTGGAATATTAATTCAGCTTTTTGGTTTTGAAAATTATCCTACCAGTCCTTTCAGTACAGGGACTGGAAAAGTTCTTTTGAAGATAACATTTATTATGCACATCAAAATGCTTCAATGCAAACAGGACAGGCAAGATAACACATTTTAAAAGCTTTCTTGTTTTCCGTTTTTTTTTTCCCTTTCTGCAAACAGGAACCTTTTATATTACTTTTTCATTATTACTTTTTACTCGCTTCTCCTAAACTTGGAGCTATTTATAGAAATTGCAGTACTCATGTATGGTAGCTTCAGTCAAAGATATCAGGATTGGTACGAGAGGAAAATTTCGACTGAAAGCTTGTTAGTCACATCATTCTCTTCTCAGCTTGGCAAAGTTGAAGGTTAACGTCATCTGTTCTAGACATTTCAGATTAGTCACAAAACTTTTCTTGGTGGTTCAGTGCCTGGTCATCCAGTCAGAGGAACAGTAATCCATATGGAAAAATTAACTCAATGCTACTAGACTGGTGGTTAATACTTGAGCCTTAGTTAGGAATGTTCGCAGCATCTTGGGACTCTTTTCTTCCTTGATCAATTTCTTAAAATAGGATTCTTCATCAGAGGCTGAAAAGAGGAGGACTGTACTGAAGTATATTTTTTTTCCATCACCAAGTCTTTTTTTTTTTTAGGAAAAAGATACATATATTTTAACTGTCCCATGCAAAAAAAATAAAATAAAATAAAATAAAAATTACACAATTTGGTTAGGAGTTACACCCTGAATTCTTGCACAGTAGTTTGGTTGGTTTGCATCCTGAAATGATAATCTTCAACAGGAGATTTGTTAAGACATACTTAATGTATAAATGTTGAAACACACTGCTGGAAAACTGGATAATTAATTGTATTTTTGAATAAGAAAATGTCTTGACACTTCCCTTTGTATAATTTTCAAATCTGTATTAAATTAGAAAAACTATGGCTTAACAACACATACGGAATATTTCTTCCCATTTGAGACACAGTTTATTCTAAGGGGTTAAAATGTCTTGTCTAAATGAAGCAGGTGAAAAGGGCAGTGAACCGAGATGTAAAATCTTAAAAGCGGTCAGGTAAAGGTCACCCTTTGCCAGTTGGCTTTGACATACATCAGCTTAAAAGGGCATGTCTGACTTCAGAGGGAAAATTATTAAATATTTTCTTTAAAATACAGATTTGTAAGAAACAATGGTTTTGAAAAACTATGTATTAAAAATATAAATGAATGAAACAACTGCATTCTCCCTTGCAACAATTCTTTAAAAACACCAATAACACTGGAAAATCAAGCTCCAAATCTATTTAGATTTTACTAAAATGGAATTTTATGGAAATAAATAATAAATATATTAAGAAATATGCTCAAATACATCTACAAAATTAAAGGAAAAAATTAACCACAACTCAATTTAAAAACCTGATTTCACAGGAATTATTATATTAAATGCATATCGAAAAACTCTGTACAGACATGACAGTCAAGATAATTAAGATATAAGGCTCTTACCCTCCCACTAACCTAGGAACTGGCAGACTAAATTAGACCATGACAAGTAATGAGATTGTGTCACACACCAGTATAAGCATTAAAAAAAAAAAAAAAGCAAACAAAACCCCAAACCTTACCAGAATTGTAGTGACAACTACTGTTCTATTCTCCATTGCTGAAGTGTCATTTCCAAGTGTAGGTTCATGTTGAATCAAAACTAATTTATCCATGTCATTCCAGTAACCAACCTGCAAAACCAAATGTCTATAGTTTACAGTAGAAAAGACTGCATTCTTTATAATTAATAACATAAATGATTATAAGAAAACCCAAGATAATTCTGTAGCAGAGGAAGAGCTGTCACATTCATAGACTGGTGCAGAGTGGTACATACATGTCTAACACTTCGGGTATGTACAGTCCTGACCCAACAGTCAGACCTGGTATTGCTGCCACTCAGCTGTTCCCGAATGACCTGAGCTACGTTGGCTACAGCCACAAATCAAATCTCATTTTCAACAGTTTGAAGCCTTCCTGGGGCATAAATGAGATCTACGAATTTTTGGTCTCCACAAGAAAATTTTCATTCACTAATCCTCTAGATCTTCTGGTCTTGTATGAGAAGTGAAAAAAGACACCTGGATGACAGCTTTGCAATTCAATGACTGATCTCAATTCCCTGCTCCATCGTGGGCCTCCCAGGAGACCCCAAACCAGGGACTCACACCAGGCCTGTTCCACTTAACTCTGTCTCTGACCTTTAAAAAGTACAAACGTTAGAAGCCCTGTTATTAAAGCTTTCTTTACACTCACTGGCCAGACGGGAACCGTCAGACAGTGACTCAGCTCATGTGGGATAAGAACCCCTCCTAAAAACATCCTTGCTTTGACTCTAAAGCACGGTGAGAGTGAGGATTCACTCTTGAAGTTCACTCTAGTTCAGTGCCTACAGGGGGGTGGTACCAGGTTTTCCTTGCCTTGTTGCCACAACCCTTCCAGAGCAGCTTTAAGGTGAAACAGCTGCCTTTGTTTGTTGCTGTCAATCAACCACCCTTGAGCCAGGTTTGAATCACTTGTTCTTGTATTGCCATAGAAAAAGTAGTGGCAGGCCTGCTATCAGAAGCCTTTCCTTACATACAGGTACCACTCTTGGTCGTGCACACCTCCAGGATCCAGCATAGCCTGCAGCTGTGCCCTGTGCTTTGGTAGTGATGCTGCTGGTCACAGGACATGAGCCAACATCCTTTTCTGTGAGGGCCCAGGGATGCAAAGCTTGTTGTAAGCCCAGATGGGAGGAAGACAGCCTGAGAAAAGGAGATTCCTCTTCAAATTTCTACTGATGTTTTTGGCAGCTGCTTGGCAAACACTTAATACTTCCCTCATACCCCCCAAATCCTCACAGGCTATGAACTACATCTTTGGGTAGCCAAAAAGAAGATAGGAGACCCACAACACTTCACTGTTTTTGTAAATCCTGGTGAGCCAGAATCTTCACCACACTTCATGTGGTGACACCATGTTGTATCCATATCAGCAATTGACATTTCTATGCTTAGAATGTGTGGAAATGCTCCTAATGTTTAAATGCTCCTAAGCATTTAAAGTTACCCTGGGTGACATCAGGTAGGAAAGGTCTTCCTGGGAGTGCTGTGTGCATCATAATCCCAGACAAGGTGAATGTCTTTGATATGGCAAATGGTTCATGACATTTATCCCTTGTCTCACTCACTTAGTGATGCCAAATTCCACCTTCCCATCAATCCTTTCAGCACACCAGACATAGGTCCCTTAGTTGAAGCTGCTCTTTCACATGTAACCTGTGGCTCACAGGCTAGCACCCTCCCTTTTCCCCTTCCTGTCATTCTCTTTTCTCCAACTAGATCATGGCTGCCTTGGGGACCCTCTGACAAAGCTGCCGAGAATGGCCCAGTGCCTGTTCCTCTGTCTCAGCACTGACGGCACTCGCCTCCATGTAACACAACACGAACACAAACATATCAGTAGAACACTGCTTTAATTCCACCTAAAGGGGCTCTCCAGGTTGCTGAGAATCTAATGAACTAGGAGAGTGATCTTTTTTCCCAGGAAAGGTGCAGACAGAAACAGTGAATTTAAAAGGTTCCTATCAAAGAGCTGCAACTCAAGCTGGCACAGCTCAATTTTCAGAAGCACTTGGGGATCAGTCAGCAGCAAATTCCTCTTCTCTCCTTCCCTGATTAATTAGGAGTTTGAGACCAAGACCTGGGGCACGGGAACGTCTTGTCCATCTTACCAGAAGAGGAAAGGGAATTACACTGGAAAGTGGTCTTCAGACAGAGCTCCAGTATAACTGTCGGAGCCAAAGGACTGTCTGTGCCTTGGATGAAAGGAGTGCAGTATGATGGAAGCTGGCTAAATGGTCAGATCAGTTATGCAGCTAATATTATATTTAATGTTACTTTAGAACTCAGACTAAAATTCAGCATCACACTGAATTCTTCCTCCAGGATGCAGAGAAACATCATGTTCAGATCAATGCACTGATGTGACATGAGAGCCTAGAAATGCAGGGGAGGGCTTTTGGTTCCTGCATTAAAGAATCCAGTATATTCTTAAAACCACAAACTGCCTCTTGATTTTTACATTTATGTTGTGGTTTAGTCCCAGCTGGCAGCTCAGTGCCACGCAGCACCTCACTCACTCCTCCTCCACAGTGGGATGGGGAGTAGAATCAGAAGAAAATGGTAAAATTTTGGGTTAGGATAAGGACAGTTTACTGGGACAGCAGAAGAAGCAGAAAACAGCATCAGTGCTTATAACAGAATTTAAGAAGTGGGTCATACACAAGGTAATTTGCTCTCCCAATGACCGCACACCCAGCCTGAGCTGTGTTCCTTCCCAACCAGACCCCTTTATAAGCTGAGCATGATGTCATAAGGTATGAAATACTCCTTAGGCTAGGTTGGGTTAGCTGTCCTGGCTTTGTCCCCCCTCCCAGTTTCTGGTGAGCATTATCCTAGTTGAAAACTAGGACAATTTACTATTTCACTAGTTTCCTTCTTGAAAAAAGAAAATATGGAAAGGCAAGTAATTTTAGCAGTCCCTAGAGCAGTGTAGACACACTCATTACAGACAGCTATAAATACATGAAGTAATTCAATAAAAGTGTATATAATTGGAGAGATATTTTTTTTTCTATTAGTGAGGTAAACAAGCACAAAGCTCTTCCCATGCACAACTTCTGGTATATTTAGTTGAAATGTTCCTTTTCTCTTTGCAATTGCTATTACAGAAAAGAGCCTTGATTTAGGCGTCGGTAGCTAACAGGAAGCTTTAGCACTGCTGATACAGTGGAGGGGAAGAATTTCTTCCTAGCAGGATGCATTGTTAACAACTATTCTTTTTCATCCACACACTCACTGAATCACAGATCCAATTGATAACTGAAAATGTCAAGTCCTTGTCAAAATCCGCGACCAGCTAAGGGGAGAATATCTACACTCAAACCTGGCAGTTCGGGAAGCTCATTATAATAGTGAACAATTGTTTTTCTTTGTGCAATTTGTCACTGCTGGAAAGTTCAGAAGGAAAGCAGAAAATTAATGATGTGCTAATGTTATACAATTAAGTACTATATAAAAATGCAGGCAGAGGAGTAGCAGGCATTTTGTTTTTTAAGGAATTTCAGCTAGTATGCATGGGAGTGAGCATGCATGTGTGCATCATATATCCATTTGAATATAAGGAGGAACTTTTTCACCATGAGGGTGACGGAGCACTGGAACAGGCTGCCCAGATTGGTTGTGGAGTCTCCTTCTCTGGAGACATTCAAGACCAATCCGGACACGTTCCTGTGTGATCTAATCTAGGTGATCGTGCTCGGGCAGGGGGCTTAGTCTAGATGATCTTTTGAGGTCCCTTCCAGTTCCTGAGATTCTGCGATATTAAACCTGCACTAAAGTAATGCTGGATCTGGATTATTGAATAAATATGTAAGATATATTATGACACTTGTATAAGTATATAGATTCACTGTCACTGTGAAAGCACTAAAACCAAGATGCTTTCCTGCAGGAACCTCAAATCCCCAAGGAAAATAAATTCCTCATAGGATAGAATTGAATTCAGCTATTATAGTGCATGCAATTCTATTTGGATTGCAACTGGGCTTTACAGCAGTTGCATCCACTTATACAAAGGCTGCCTTTGTCTTTTAGGAAAAAATACTGAAAAAATATGTGCCTCGAAGTTAGTTTGTTACAACACTTTGGCAATTGAATTAACAGTGTAATTTCTGAAGGCCTATGTGCCTTGTAGCAGCCACTGAAGTGCTTGAGCCCACACATGACTGAGGGCAACAGATTACTCAAAATTTTTGATAATAAATTTTCACGTTAGTTGACCAAGTTAGAATTTAAGAACCAAATTTTAGTCTTATGCATTTACATGTATACATATGCACCTTGTTTACATTCCCCCCCCC
>VXBZ01005956.1:170990-242844 GCA_013399135.1 Heliornis fulica
CCCCCCCCCCCTTTTTTTTTTCTAGAATCTTGGTGACATGATGAATGGTGAATAACAGAATCACAGAATGTTTGAGGTGGGAAGAAAGCTCTTCAAATAACTTGGTCCAATGCAGCTGCTCAACCTAGAGCCAGTTTCCCAGGACCCTGTCTGGATGGCTTTTGAATATTTCAAGTAATGAGGATTCCACAACCTTCTTGGTCATCCTCACAGTAAAAAAGTGTTTCCTGATGTTCAAAAGGAAACTCCTGTGTTTCAGTTTATGCCCACTGCCTCTGGTCCTCTCTCTGGGCACCGCTGAAAAGAATCTGGATCCATTCTCTTGGCACCCTCCCTTCAGGTATTTATAGACCTGAAGATTCCCCTGAGCCTTCTCTTCTCCATGTTGAACATTCCCAGCACTCTCAGCCTTTCCTTATAGAAGAGGTACTCCAGTCCCTTCATCACATCTGTGCCCTTTTGCAGGGCTCTCTCCAGTATGTCCATGTTTCTCTTGTATCGAGTAACCCAGAATTGGACACAGTTCTCTGTGTGGGGTCAGCGCTGAGTACAGTCACCTCCCTTGACTTGGTGCCAACACTTTGCCTATTGCAGCCCAGGATACCATTAGCCTTTTTGCTGCAAAGGCCTATTTCTGGTCCATGTTCTACTTGGTTTCTGACCAGCTGCTTTCCAACTGAGTGGCCATCTGCATTTATTGCTTACAGGGATTGTTCCTTTCCAGATGCAGGATTTTGCACTTATTGTTGAACTTTGTAAGGTTCCTGCTGGCTTATTTCTCCAGATTGGCAAGGTCCCTCTGGATGGTATCACACCCCCTGGCATATCAGCCACTCCTCCCATATTGGTGTCACCAGGAAACTTGCAGGTGGTACATTCTGCCCAGATCCAGATCATTGATGATGTTTAACTGGGCTGGACACAGTTTTGACCCCTAGGCTACACTACTAGTTACTGATCTTCAATTAGACTTCAGATCACTGATCACCACGCCCTAGGCCTGCCCTTTCACCCAGGTTTCAATCCACCTCATTGTCTGCTTATTCAGCACATACACCAATAGCTTCTCTTGGAGTATCTTAAAGGACAGTGTCAAAGACTTTACTGAGGTCCAGATAGACAATATTCACAGCTTTCTCTTCATGCATGAGACTAGTTACTTCATTGTAGAAGTTTATTAAGTTGATCAAGTATGACTTTCCTCAGTGAAATCATCCTTGCTGACTACTCATGATTATGATTAATGTGCCTGAAAATGTTTTCCAAGAACAGAATGTGGTTTTGGTTGGAAGCAAAAAAGATCATCTAGTTCCAACTCCCCTGCCATGGGCAGAGACATCCTCCACTTTGAGGAGGCCAAAGTCTGCTCCCCTCAAGTATGAGGTTGCTTTTGATCCTCCTCCCTGCCTGTAAGCTCCGGAGTTCCATCACCTCATGCTTACCACAGCCAAGGCTGCCTTTGACCTTCACATCCCAGCAAGGCCCTCCATGTTGGTGAGTAGGAGGTCCAGCACAGATCTATCCTTATTGGCTTCTCTATCTCTTACAGAAACATTATTGCTGACTCCAGGAATCTCCTGAATTGCTTAGAATCACAGCATCTCAGAATGTTAGGGGTTGGAAGGGACCTCAAAAGATCATTTAGCCCAATCTCTCTGCCTGAGCAGGATCACCTAAATTATGTCACACAAGAACATGTCCAGTTTGAATATTGCCAGAGGAGACATCACAATCTCTTTGGCCAGTCTGTTCCAGCATGTCCTGCTGGGTTGTGTTTCCAGCAGATATTGGGGTCCTGAAGTCCCTCAAGATGACCAGAGTCTGTGAATATGAGGCTGCTCTTATTTGTCTGTGGAGAGCCTCATGTACTTGTTCTTCCTGGTCAGGTGCCCAGAGCAGACACCCACTATAATGGCACCTTGACTTGTCCTCTGTCCTAACTCATAAACTCTCAGCTGCCTTCTCCATCCACCTCCAGGCAAAGCTCCATGCACTCCATCTGCTCTCACGTAAGGGCAACTACCCGTTTTTTCTTTCCTGCCTGTCTTTCCTGAAGAGCCTCTACCCCTCCACTTCAGCACTTCAGTCACAGGAGACATCCCACTACCTCTCCGTGACCCTTTTCCTCACATGCTTCCTCTTCACCAGTAGGTTATTGTTCTACAGACAAGAACCAAGTGGCAAGTGCTTCATACATGAAACTAATATAAGCATTGGCCATTGTTTCCCATTTTGCTGGACTATACAGAAGCCTGCCTCTGATTAGCTGTGCCAGTTTGTGATGCTCTGTTCATATCCTTAAAGCTCTGGGCAACAAAAATCACTTTTCTAAAGATTAGAGGCATGTTGTTGCTTTGACTAGAAAGTCTAGTCCTGAAAAGATTGCTGGGTGACTCATAAGTCATGTTTATGTAAGACATGAGAAGAAGACATTAAAAGTGAAGACCTCGTACTTCAATTAAGTATAGCCATTTCTCATGTATCATATAGGATTTGTCAGTCTGGAGCACAGAATTGGTCCAATGATGACACAGAAAATACCATGAAATACATGAGAAATACATTCCTTTATGTAGCCAGATCTATCAAAGTTGTTATGGCTTGTTATATCAAAGGCAGGTAATGGCTTACAAGTGGTGGAGAGGCATGCCTGAAAAGGTAAGAAAAACACCTTGGGACTCTAGCAGAGCACAGAGATAACTAAGTCCTCTCTTTGCAGTCACCCTGCCCTTCACATTCCAGGCAAGAAGGAAGGGTGGGGACATCCCTGTAGTGATGCCAACCAGACACCTCTCCTAAAACAGGTGACAAATGTTGAAGCAGGAATGATAGGCCACTTTGTACAGTTTGCTGCCAAGCAAATTCCCTAATGAGTTAGTGAATTTGTGACCTAATTAACTGCATCTTTTCCACCTTTCCTTCTCTCCTGTACAGTTGGGAATTGGCAATGGAAAAGTCGTACTTCAGCACTTGCCCTTGATGCACCCCATCCCCCTGGCTGCTGTCAGTGCAGTACGTAGCCAGGCAGGGATCAGGAGTGGCAGCAAGGTCAGGTACACTGCCTGGCTGGAGACACTGGGCTTCACAAGAGAGATGGAAGACAGACTCACCTTTCTCAATTTATTCTTCAGCCATCTGTCATAAAATGGCAACTGTGCCAGTACTTCTCATACACAGACACATGGTTCGCTTTGGTCTACAGCTCTATACAGTGATATATACTGGCAGTTTGTTCATCACAAAGTGTAATTCTGCTCTGGGTCTGCCTAAGAATCTGGCTCCTCATCACTGTGGTGTGTAACTGTTTTGGGGAGATACAGTTCACCTGGGGTAATATTTATCAGCTTTATCACCTCTGGCCCAACGGTACAGGACTTTAATTCAATTCTGATTGTCTCAGCTCTATGCAAGAGGCCATGATTCTCCTATTCACTGCCAGCTTCTCACTTTTCTTGTTCTGATGACCTTGCAAACAAAACAGGCTACAGTGCTTCCAAAGGAAATAAAATCTTTGAGCTTGAGTGCATTTTCTTCTCTTTATTTGTTTTATACTATGAAAAATGGACAACTTTCATCACAGGGGAGAAAGGGTTAACAAAGTACCAAGGCTTATCTTTCTAAAGTGACTGGTCTAAGTTGTATGCATTCAGATATGGAGGAATTGCTTACACATATATTTATAATTTGCATTTGCCTAAGTTGCTTACAAGCAACCAATCAATCACACAGGACTAGATAGAGCAATTAATTCCAGAAAATATAAATCTTCAGGACACTCTCCCTTCCTCTTCTCTCCTTTACCCTTTAAAAGCTTTACATTAGTTACAGACTATGACTCGTAGTTACATCGAACATATGAATGACCACATCTAAAAATGCAAGATGGAAATCTCTGGATAAGATACAAGAAATATCTACTATTCAGAGTTCTGACCATTTTCCATCACCCAGCAGTCCAGCAACATGCCACCCTGGTGATTTTCATTAGTATGCTTCAATGACTGACAACCCACCTCTGCAAGATGCACACTTGTTTTTGCGTTATCAATTTGTTGCACTGAATAATATTATCTAGTAGAAAACATGGTTTATATATGCTTCCAGCAGAAATATGATCCACAAACTCACTGGATTATCTTTTTTAAAATAAGACAACAGTCCAGTTTAATGCAAGTTTGCATAATCTTTTCATCACATAATCCACTTACATGGTATCAGGATAGTAAATACTGTCAGTACATACCTTCCGAGGGCCTGTGTTCTTCAGCTCAAAGACATCCATGGTGTAATTGACTCTGCGACCGTAGTGGTCAAACTGAACATTTCCTGTCAATCCTTGTATTCGAACCTACAGATGTAAGAAAAAGCATCATGAAGATGCAGCCTTATATTCATTATTCCTAATGTCTCAGAGCAGCCAAAGTTATCCTGGCTATGTCCCTAGAGTATCTTAACAACACTACTCTAGAACAGACAGGTGTTATAAAGCAAAAAAGTTAGCTACTTTTCTTTGTATGCCTTTTTCCTGTAAAATCAGACTCAAAATAAGAGGTTCTTGAAATGTGTTGATGATAACTTCCTCCAAGTGATAGAGAAGTGTTGTGGTTTTGCGAGGTGGCTTCTACAAGAAGCAGCTGGAAGCTTCTGCAAGGGCCAACTGAATAAATACCAGCTAGACTTTCAGGGCCGGACTCCGTTGCTGGCAAGACCGGGCCAATCAGCACCCATCACAGCACCTCTGTGAATTACATTTTAGAGAGAGAAAAATGCAAACAGCTGCAATTGGAGTGAGAAGATGTAGGAAACTTTGCAGACACCAAGATCAGTGAAGAAGTGGGGGAGGAGGCGCTGATTCTCTGCAGCCCACAGAGAATATCGTGGTGGAGCAGGTGAACCCCCTCCAGCCCATGGAGGCCTGCATGGATGAAGAAGAAGCTCCTGGGCAAACCCAAAACAAAAAGGAAGCCTGCAGCAGCTGGAAACAAGGTCTGGGAGAAATATGGACAAACTGTCCAAGCAGACAGGGATCAGCTCAGGAAAGGTAAGCCCTGATAGAATTAAATCTGGCCAGGGACAACAAGGTCAGTAAGAAAAGCTTCTAGAGGTATGTCAGTGACAAAAAAAGAAAATGAGGGAAAATGTGGGACCGTTCCATAATGAAATGGGAGACCTGGTCACTCAGGATATGAAAAAAGAGAGGTACTCAACAACCCTATCACCTCAGTCTGCACTGGTCAGTGCTCTAGCTGTACCACCCACGTTGCAGAAGGCAAAGGCAGAGACTGGGAGAATGTAGAACTATAGGAGATCACGCCTGAGACTGTCTAAGGAACCTGAATGTCCACAAGTCCATCAGACATGATGAGAAGCATCCAGGAGTCCGTAGGGAACTGGCAGATGAAGCTTCTAAGCCACTCTCCATCATATTTGAGAAGCTGTGGCAGTTGTGTCCCTGCCTATGGCAGGGAGTTAGAATTAGATACTTTTGAGGCCTCTTCCAACCCAAACCATTCTGGGATCCTATAATTCTATATGCCAGTATGTAAGTGGTAACAAAGACACATAGAGGACTTTTGTTCAATATCGTGCAGCTCAACACTTTCCAGCTGTGACCTGGAGAAGTAAGTTTTTTACTATGTTCATTATTGCTGCAGAATATTTTGGATCACATGAAATAAACCTAAAGGATGTTTGTCCTGAGCTCATATATTTTTTTAGATCTCAGTAGTGCATTAAATTGAGTATATATTGCTCATCAAGGTAAACTTGACAACACCCTTAGCCCCAGAAAAGCAGTTTACTAACAAGGAAGATAGGTGACATGCACAGGGCCTGAAAAGTGTTTTCAAGCTTCAGATTGTAGGACAGATGTTAACATTAACTTTGGTAGTTTTCCAGCATCTGCGTCAGTTGCGACCAGACCATTTTTTTTTTTCTTTCATTGCTTTACTGCCTCACCAACAGATAGCCAGACTGAAGTCCTCATCCCAAAGAAGCCACGTTGCTCCTGGCTTTGGCTTTGATTGAAGCAGGGTGCGGCCATGCAAACCTCTAGCCAGTTTCAAAGGCTCGTGATGTCCGCCCTGACACAGGAGCCTGACTTCATGCTTCTCACAATTGCTAGGGCTTTGTACATCAGCAGAAAGTATGTGAAGCATACCAAATACTTTATTTTGATCCCTAAGAGTCAGGATGTGGATTTAAACCTCTTACTCCTTCCCTCTGTCCATTTCTATTTTGGCCAATTTTTCTCCAGGACTAAAACCTTGGCTTCCAGGCACAGAGCTGCCAGCTCTATCAGCAGTCACTTCTCAGTAGTTTCCCCTGAGTGGAGCCTACTCATTTGCAACAATTTAAATTCTACTGCAGGATTTTTATTTTCTTACTGTCCCATTCAAAGGAAAGGCTAAATCATCTTGACAGAGATCTGGAACTTTCTAGGCATCCATATTCATCAGGAATTCAAAATCCTGACATCAGAGAACAAGAGCTATGGGTTTGGTTTTTTTATGAAAGAATAAAAAAACCAAACTCAAAACTACCTATGTGATTTCCCTGGGAGAATTCTACTTTTAATCAAGATGACAGAAACATATTTAAAAGGTTATATTATGCAGCTGTACCTTTCTCCTTAAACCATAATAGCTGTATACATGGGTTATATGCAAAATAAACAGATGACCTCTGTAGTTCCATGTGGGAAGTCCTAAATATCTTTGTAGAGCTAAGAGTAATTTCAAATAGTAGGAGTTCCCCTCTGCCTTTATTCCACGTTATTAACCAGAACAACTAGAAGAGCCCAAGCTGTATCCAAACAACAATTAAAAAATAAGTATCTTCTCTCCCATTAGTACAACTAGTATGCAATATTCATAAAGATCATTAGAATACAGCCTACCCTTACCTGTTTTAAAGTCCTCTCCATATCAATTCCTTGACCCCATGGGGCTGCAGGATTAGCAAGACAATCACCAGCATTTCCTCTCCTTGAAATATCAATTTTCTGTCTTCTAAGATTTCGGAACGTTTCAGCCATCACAAGTACTCCATCATATGTTAATGCAGATGTATACTAAACAGATGGAAAAACAGACCACTTCAGAGTTCATATATCTTCACAAAAATCAAGTGTCTCAGATATTTCTACTTTGATTCATTATGCAGCTGTCTTTACACCTTTATTTAGAAAAAAAATTCTCCTCAAAATCAAAAGCAATTTTGTCTCTGGAACAAGTGCAGGTTTGAGAAGAGTACACTTCAGTAGCTCCACCTTTAAAACTGTACTTCAGGTTAAAGAAATCTGCCTCTGATGTATTATTAGAAAAAAAAAATAAACAGATAATATTTAAGTGTTACATTTTTCCTAGTTGTCTTATAAGTTAAGGAACCAAACTCACTCAAAAGGAAAGAAAGAAAGAAAGAAAGAAAGAAAGAAAGAAAGAAAGAAAGAAAGAAAGAAAGAAAGAAAGAAAGAAAGAAAGAAAGAAAGAAAGAAAGAAAGAAAGAGTAACTGGGAAAATACAACTGCATGGCTAATGAGCATACATCCAGGCTACTGGAATTGTTAAGAATAATCAAGAGCTGTAAATGACTGGAATGACTGGAAAACCTGTGTTGGCTCTCTGAATGACATAGGGAGCCGAACACTACTAACAGCTTTATCTTGACAACATGTGAAATATGTAGTCCAAGTCTTCAACAAATGTTAGCCTCATATGCAAAGTGGCATTTTTCTCAGTATGGTCTTCTGATGTACATAGTGCACTAGAAGAAACTTTTCACATGCTACCTGATATGCCCTCTTACTTTCAAAATCTAAATTCACTTATTCAAGCCTAATTTCCTTCCTTTCCTTTGTATTGCATATTACAAGCTCTTTGGGACATGGTTTGTCTTTATAATCTCATATTTTGTTTATCCAGAGATGAATTATGTGCAATTCAGATTAATTATGCTGACTTCTCAGAAGGAGACAGCACAATTCTGCTTCTGTGGGAAGGACAAGGAGTCCTACAGACTAAATTCTTCCTGTCTCCAGGAACTGGGAATGTCTTCACTCCACTGATTGCAGCATCCTTGTTTTGTTCTGGTTTTTGTTTTGTTGGGTTTTGGTTGTGGGTTTTCTTTTTGGGAGGCTTTTTGTCTGTTTGTTTGTTTGTTTGTTTGTTTTTCCCAGAACATAAATTTATTGAATATCCACTGAATTAACTACACTTTGTATTAACTATATTTATATTTTCAAAAGACGTTGCCAAACTACCAATCTCCCAGACTAGGGAGGTCTGATTCTTTATCACAGAATCAAAGAATGTTGGGAGTTGTAAGAGACATCCAAAGATCATCTAGTACAACCCCCTGCCCGAGCAGGATCATCTAGATTAGATCAACAGGAATGTGTCCAGATTGGTCTTGAATGTCTCCAGAGGAGACTCCACAAACTCTCTGGGCAGCCTGTTCCAGTGCTCTGTCACCCTCACAGTGAAAAAGGTTTTCCTTATATTCAGATAGAACTTCCTATGTTCCAGCTTGGACCCATTTCCCCTTGTCCTATCACTGGCCAACATTGACAAGAGCCTGGCTCCATCCTCCTGACACTCACCCTTTATGTATTTGTAAACATTAATAACGTCACCCCTCAGTCTCCTCTAAGCTCAATAGACCCAGCTCCCTCAGACTTTCCTCATAAGGAAGGTGTTCCACTGTCTTATCTTTGCACCATGCCCAACACAAAGGATCCCAGTTTCAACTAGATCTGATATGTGTTAGTACATATAATAAAAGAACTATTTTGAGAGTCATATATATAGTTATGCTGTGATTTTCCTGCCAAGAAAATTATAGGTGAGAGAAATATTTTGTTATCCATCTGTGAGGGATTAAGATAGAGGAATGCTGGGATGTAATTTCACTGTAAGTTGATACCTGAAAGTGATTACTACACCAGGCTTTGAGGTGGATAGAAATTCCAGAGGGAACTCCAAATGAAAATTTAAGGGTAGTAAATTTACAATTGCAGTTACTTCTCATATACAGAAGAATTCAGCTGTCAGGAAAGCTCTGCACACTAAGTGAATCTAGATAATTAGCCTAATTCATGTAAAATTGGTTGAAATTAAGTTGTCAGTTAAGCATTTGACCTTTAATTCCTGTCATTAAAGGGTGAAGTTGGAGAACAAGTGACAAAGAACATCAAAGTACATCAGTGAAATGTGTTGCAGTTGTGTTCCATCAGACAATCAGAAGGACAGGCATAATTAGCTGCTAGTAATAGTAAGATCAACTGCTGCCTTCTCTGCCTAAATATTAAAGTCTTCATTCATGTATTCAACAATATTAATTAGAACATTGAAGTGATATCTTTAGTAGTACTTCAGATCAGCCAGTACCTTTGGTGGGGTCTCAGATCCTGGATATTCTCTCTGGTCCAGCTTCTTCCAGCGCTGCATCAGCTTAGTTACCATCGGGGTACTGAAATCCACCAGCTGAAATCCAGTCACATTGGCTCCTCCATGCATAAATCTCTCCAGAGAAATATCTTTGAATCCCTAGAAAATAAATTTAAGATTTTTTTTACCCTTGTACCCTTAGGTCCAATCTGTTCTAGGTCAGCAAAGCAGCACAAAGAGTGTACAGCAGCAGGTTTCCATTAGAAGCCCAAACTGAAAACCTGAGAATAATGTTGAACCTTTGTTACTAATCCCCGTAAAGAATGAAACAAAACCAAAAAATAAATTTATCACATTATTGGTGGGGTGCTCTTGACAGCTAAGCAACACTTTGCTGGGAATGGCAGACAGATTTTGAAGAAATGCCTTTGGCAAATCAACTGAAAAGTGCCTGCAGAATATTAAAGCCTTAATCCAATTTCCGTCAAAGTTGGCAGATTTGAGTGAGCACTGGATTAGTGCATTAACCAATATATCCCTGTTTCTTTGAATGCTTATGAAATGAAAAACACTATTCTATAAATACATTTATTCCAGGATTCACTGTTTAGGCTGAAGATGTCTGAGATAATGAGATAACATTAACATTAGAAGGCAGGGACACTCCATAAGGACCTCACTGTTACTGCAAGTAAAACCTAACATCAGAATCCCACTTCTGTGAAATACAATGGCAGTAGTTCTCAGACTTGCTGTACACTGAAGATCTGGAGTGACACTCAACAAGGACAGAAAAAAATACAGGACAGAAAAGTACACATACCTCCTGATTTACTGTTTCTCTGTCTAATCTGTTTGGCATGTATAAAGTCAAATTCTTTAGTAAAATTTTCCTTTAGAGACATAACTGAACTTTAAGAAACTGCATAATTAAAACTTCTGGGGCAAGCTAAGAAACAAGCTTTAATCTTTCTGCTCCTTTCCTAGCTGCTATGTTAAATGCTATCTCAGAGGTGTCTTATTTTTATTTTATTAAATTCCTCTGATCAGCATTTATCAGTGGAAGCAGAAGTGTATTATCATACCCAACTTAAAAAAGAAAGATTGAGGAAAAAAATAATTGTGGTGTACTGATCTAATACCCCAGGGGAAAAAAAATAAATCTCTGATGAAGACAGATTTTATTCCTTTCCTAAAGGGTACTGACAGTAGTAAATATAAAAGGTGAGGCATCAGGAAGTCATATTACCCACATTACTGAACAGACAGTAGATTGCAAGGTGTACTTCCACTGAAATACATGAGTAGATGTGTCTGCCTCTCCTGTACATCCCACCAGCAGTTCTCTGCAACATCCAGCTCCTTGTTCATAGCAAGTATTTTGCATGGGAAAAGTTACTTGGGGAACTATAAATTTGCAACGCTGAAAATCTAACTTGTAAAACCTAAGAGAATAGGCATGTCTCATTTAAAATGCCTGAGGTCTTAAAAATAATCTGAAGTTATCTTAAGGTAGAGGTACAGCAAAGCACAATAAAATATTTCACAATAAAATTCCTTGAGGTAGAGTAAAATGAAAACTATTTACAGCATACATTAGACTCTGTCCTACATTCACTGTGCTTGGCCAGTCAGGTATTTCAGCTTAAAGAATGGGTTATTTTAATAATAAAATGTTGCATTTACACTTTCTATGACCTCTTCTGAACATTACCTCTGTGAATGTGCAGTTTACACTCAGAGTGAAAATACTTAACTAGTAATTTGACCGGAGCTAGGTGATCTTATGGCAAAATGAATGTTCCCTGGGCAATGTAGAAATTATACCTCAAAAATTGTTATCTCAGTAATATTTAGAAGATGAGTCAAAACCCACATTGTAGCTCTGTAAATTCTAATGCAGCCACAAGATACATTTAGCAGTCCTTTATGCTACATTGATTTTGATAAAACTTAAGAGGGTAACATTGTGCCCTTCTTGTTTAGAAGGCTGAAACAACAAAACCAGTTCTTTTATGCACCATAAAGAATGTATTATGTGCAACCTCATATCAGTGACAAATGGCAAATGATGTGTGAAAGAATGCAAAACAGTGTTTCACTTATGGAGCAGGGATATAATTCCAGAAAAGTTACTTACCAGGTTGGCAACAATATAATGGTATCCTTTAACATGCTTTCCCACGCTCACAATCTGTGGGAGAGAAATAAGAAAAAGAAATCCCAATGTCATACTGTGTTCTTTAGAAAAGTGTTTTCATAGCCAGACAGATACAGATTCTGAATTATGTAACATCTGTAATATAATGTTGAGAGTCCTTCTCTAATAGACAGCTATAACTTTCCATGTGCTTAATTGTGGGAAGAAGTTAAAATGAAAGTGAGTAATGCAATGTACTGGTGATCTCAGTGTCTTCCAAATGATTGAAAATGTTACTGCCATGTACTGTTTTATCAAATAATGCAATTATCCATGGGACACAAATTCAGAAAGAGGTCACACGGTAGCTAGAAAGCCTACATGTTCTACCTTTACATTTTAAATATGTACAGAATTTATGAGTCAAGCTCATGGGCTTTCGTATTTTGGGATCAAAGCTGTTTGCCCTTGAGGTCATCAAGTACTACGAGTGTATTCAGCTTTTAATAATACACTAAAGACTTTGAGAATGGACAAGAGCAAGGACAGCTCAAGAATGGACAGTGAGGCTGCCCTTGAGAATTTAACCAAAATATAATATTAAGTGTTGTAAAAACAGAACAACCATGGTGGCCAGCTGCTACAGTCCTGATATGGCAAAATCAACAACAGAGTTTAGACAAAGAGCTTTGTCAGCCTACACCTTGTATCAATATTATTGCCATGGCTGTGATGGAATGTCTCTTATTTAATGCACTAAAATTAAAAGATTAATAGAAAATATTTTGTCAGTTGAAAATTATATTAATAGTTTAAGGTATACAGCCTTAAATTATTAACTAATTATTAACTAAAAGTAATACCTGCAACATGCAGCTTGCATTTAATACCAGTAAGAGTCCTTTTAAGTCCTAATTTTCATACTTTACCACTCACAAAATGTCTAGTTTTTCAGCCCATTTGCAACACAAATATTTAATGTTATTTTTGTTTTCCCTCATGTACTCATGTCCAGAAGTCATTTTAGTTTCCCTCCAAATGAATAAATAATATAAAGGCAAAGGTTTTCTATGTGGTGCAGGTTACTCAATAAGTAATGGGAAACTTACAGAACTGCCTCCTTTTGTGCTTTGAAATGTTAGCTCTAGTCCCTGTCCTGCCAAGTTGGCAACTTCTTGTCTTCATGGATTGTATCTCAAGTGCAAAAAAATGGATCAACCATTCATGAAGTCTTGCAGCCCCTTCTCCCAGTGCAGCAAAAAATAATTAGTATTTTGTTTTGGAGATGAGAGACAAGTTACTGAAGGAATAAATAATTTGGCCGAAGATAGTCAAGGATCCAGGATCTAAACCTGGACTGATTCGGAAATGTCCAATTCCTGTCTCTGCTGCTCCAGTAAGTCAGTTTGCTTCTACAGAAGAGTGGAAGTGAAAATGGAAATGATGTGTCATAAGCATCTTGTCAGAACCATTTTAATATTCTAATTTGAATGCAATAAAGTGAATAAGCAATTTGCCTGATATCCTTATTCTTGATTCCCAACCTCTATTTACATAGAATCACAGAATGTTAGGAGTTGGAAGGAACCTAGTCCACTGCCCCCTACCTGAGCAGGATCACCTGGATTAAATCACACAGGAACATGTTCAGGTGGCTTTTGAATATCTCCAGAGAAGGAGACTCCACAACCTCTCTGGGCAGCCTGTTCCAGTGCTCTGTCACTCTCAGAGCGACTATTGTTATTAGCTATATTTATTTATGTCTGTAGCTAAAATGATCTTATTTAAAAAGTAAATCTAAGCTTTAAAGATATGCACCTCCCCTGCCCTCCATCCATCCTAGTCATGACCATATTGTCTCCCTTCATATCAATGAATTGCTTATTTTGGACTCAGCCAAACTCTCGACTGGTGTGGGTTAGAGATACCATCTCTACCATTTTACTGGGGAGCAATCTCAGGAGAAACCACACTTTTCCCTTGCACCAACCCAACACACATGAGGAGGGGTCTGTCAAACCATTTTTGTGACTGAATACAATGGGTTCAAATCCCTGCTGTCACAAGAGAAGAGTTCAATAGCTTCAGTGGGGATGTGACCCCTGACACCAATAAAGGTTCTACATCTGTACCCCTTCAACAATATGTGGAATTCAAAACATTTTTGCTTCCACATTATAGGGAATCTGATATAGATTAAAACCTCACATTTTGAAATAACTACCATATCACAGTTTGAATGTAAGTAGATTTCCATGATTTAAGATGCATGTGATGTGATAATCAGATCCTCCATCTCAGCAGCTTCCTGAGATCTTGGAAGCTGACATAGTTTTGACAATTAGCATTCTTAGTGATCTGTTCCTTGGTTTGGTTTTGTAACACAAATTGTGACAAACTTTACAACATATCAGTTAAATAAAACAAGCACATGATCAAGCTGCAGCTGCTGAGGTACATTAGATACATGCCAATAGTTGGCACAGTCAAAATGAGTAAATACCGCAAAGAACTGGATTTGCTTCTGTGCTTGCTCCTGGCAAATGCATGTAGAAATGACTGTGGAATTCCCAGACTTAATGTGAACAATACAGAGCATTTTTGCAACATACATTTGAATTTTTCAGTGTATTCTCTCAAAACCTGTCTCTTAGGCTGAGTGATAAAGGTACGCATTTATGTATCTTCTAGTTGTCTTAATTTCCTGTACAGTCAGCGAAGATCAGGCACTTAGAGGAAATGATTCATCTTATCCTAAAGCACATGTCTAAAATTAATTAGACAGCTTGTGCCCTGAAAGTGTGTATTTTTCTGCACTGGCTAGAAAAAGAGTTGATGATGATGAACTGTGATGTAGACACCTACATTTAACTCCTTAATGTTAACTGATACAAATTTCACCCTAGGAATGTTGGTCATGCAGACAGAGAAGAGAAATGATGCTACATGGTTTGTATTTCCAACCAAGATTTGCTACAATTCTGATTTTGAATTTGAAATGTTTGTGGTCATTCATCACACACAGTTTGCAAACCAGGAATTCTTTATGATTTAAGAAAATAGTGCCTGCTCAGTGAAATGGTGTTCTGTAGGCATCTTGTACTTTTGAATAACCAAAATATATATAGAGTGATCTTTCTCTCTCAAATACTCAAAGCTGCAGGTTACGGTCTATAAAGAAGGATATGAATTCTTGCTACCTGAAGAACAACCTTTCTCTCTACTTCTGCATTGAGATGAATGGAGGCAATGAACTCAAGTCTTATAATTCTCTTATATAATGGAGTTTCTGACAGCTACTCAGTCTGAAATGCAAACTCTCACACTTTTCTTCTCTAGTCCTTAACTGCTTAGCAGTGACTAGAGCTTTAACAGAGATTAAAACTCTACCACTCCAATTCATGCATTTAGAGTCTGCCCTTGATGTGAAGCACAGCACAGAAGATGGCTGCAACCAGGAGATTCACTTCAAAAGAGCACATTGCTGCTACCATGTAGGATACTCTGTGTGTCTGTGGGCCCCGCGTCCTTAGACAGGCTCTAAGCACAGAATCACAGAATCACAGACTGGTGTGGGTTAGAGGAGACCTGAAAGACCATCTAGTTCCATCACCCCTGTCAAGGGTAGAGACATCCTCCACTAGCTCAGGTTGCCCAAAGTCCCATCCAACCTGGCCTTGAACACTGCCAGGGAGGGGGCAGCCACAGCTTCTCTGGGCAACCTGTGCCAGTGTCTCACCACCCTCACAGGGAAGAACTTCTTCCTAACATGTAATCTGAACCTAATTTTTCAGTTTCAACCATTATCCTCTGTCCTATTACTACAGTCCCCGGTGAACAATCCCTCTCAGGCTTTCCTGTTGTGACTCCTTTATGTATTGGTATGCCATAATTAGGTCTCCCTGGAGTCTTCTCTTCTCCAGACTGAACAAGCCCATCCATGGGGCAGGGGGCAGGTGGCAGGTCCAAGGTTAAGCGGTGAAAACCATCTTCATTTCAAAAGGGAGGTCCTGAGCAGAGGCTGACACTGCCTCAGGCACCCATGGTGGCTCAGCCCAGGGAACCTGGAGTCTAGCTTAGCTCTCACATTGGCCAACTGCAAAATCTGGGGCAGGGCTAGGCATCAAAAACAGGGTTTTCCAGTCACAAAAGCAGTTACACACCATGAAACTGCTGATATAATTGGTTGGGGCCATGGCAGGTCAGGGACAACCCTCTCAAAATTCTATGATTCTCTCTATGTACAACTGTCCTTTTCATTGTTTTAGGATGCCCTGATTCAAAATTAGTGCCAGCAACCTGAGAGAACGGGATTAAAACCATTCCTCCTCATCGCATTTTACTCCTTCATTTACACCTTCTAGATATATGGTTTTGCTCTGTCCTCCCACTCTGATTTCTCTTTAAACACTACACACAGACACTGCACCTGGCTTTTGCTGCATGAGGTTTGCTCAGGGAGATTTTGGGCAGAAGATTTTGGGAAGGGTGAACTGATTCGTTACGTCTTTAGGGAAGGACGACAGCAGGAGAAAGTAGGATGTTGCACTGGCTTTTCCATATCGATTTGCATATTGCAATTCAATAACTGAAGAAATTATTAAATAATCAACCTTCTTTTCGAGAAGAATGAATAAGAAAATACAACTTGCTTCTCAAATTACCATTAACAGGAAAGACAAGAGCCACTCCATGCATCACCTAATAGTCCCACTATTAGCAAATATTTCATTTCCAGTAAATGCAACATGATAGAATCAAAGAAAGTGAAATATTAATGCCATTAAGCTATCAAGATTGTTTAGGAATCTAATGCAGCATTTTTTTTTCAAATACCGTTCTGTATGTGAATGTTCTCAGAAAGGTGAACTTTGGGGGACAAAAAGGAATCATCCTTGGGCACTATTCACTTTAAATGCATTTATCTATAGGAAGCTGAAAAGTATGTTGTGAGAAATTATTATTGCTCTTTTACCATACTGCAATTAAGAAAATGTCTTATACTTACTCCGATTTCAGTGATTCCAGTGATAATCAAAAGTAACTAGAATTATACCACTGACTTTAAAGTGTGGTAAAAGCCAGGCCAGGGAGATCTGAATCCAGCTTAGGCTTTAGACACAACTCTGAACTTTCTGGCTCTATTATACAATACTGTTCTTTCCATTGAACTGAACAATAGCCTGGCTTAGGAAATTCTGAAACTATTCCACTATGGAAAAGAAGAGCTACACATGTATGCTTTGATCCTTTTTTTTTTTCCTTTCCCATGAACCACAAGTTCACTGAGTTTGATAAAACCGTTTCCAGACTTACATCAGCATCTGAACAGAGAATCAGGACCTAAGTCATCCTCTGGTCTCTACTACTATGAAATTGATATTGCACAGAACTCGTTTTAAAAGAATGTTTAACTTCTGCAGCAGGAAATGTCCCTTGTTATGATTTCCAGAAGATGGAGGTCAGTACAGCTGGAGTGAAAAGGACTTATTTTTCAGTTAAATCTCTTCAAAGGGTGATAGCTGTGCATTACCAATGGGACTTTAACAAAGGTTTTCCTCTTTGCTATTGTGTCACAATCCGTTGCCTTAAGATAAAGAACACCTGCAATAAAATGAAGACTCTCTAACACAATATAAAAAATGTGGAGACTTGTTAAAGATGGGAGATTGAGACCTGACCTGAAATACTGTGGCAGAAATGGCGATGATATAAACCATAACTGAAATGGGATTTTATACAATATCTGAAGCAAGGATAAATCTTATACAAAGCCATAAAAAAGCAATTGAGAAGCAAGCTTCATTTTAACAGCTAGTGCTTGTGAAAGGGCACTGCTGTTGTGGAAAGGGTGGGATATTAAGAGCCTACAAGCAGCAGAGAGGATGTTAAAGGAGGCATCAAACAAAGGACAAGTGGCTTCTTACAAACTGGCACTTCTTTCTCTGTTGTGAAGGCAGGTGCTGAGCTGGCACAGGGCTACATGCACCAGCCCCACGTATGGCTGAGAAGAGGGGAAGGGTGTATCCCACACAGCCCCTGAGCCCACGATCTGATGGCAGGGCAGAGCCCTGAGTGGATGGGTAGCTGTTGGGGAGGAAAACCTGGATGTCTCAAAGGGCATCCACCAGTGACCTGAGCATGGCTGGTTCCTTTGCTCTGTTGTTGAAGCCGCTTTGCATTGGGAGACTACTGTGAAAGTCTCACTCAAAACTAAAGGGAAAATGAAGACTTGTAGGGAAAATGGAGCTGAGGTAAGAGCAGAAGGGTGTAAGAAGAAGGTCACTTTAGAAATCCCCCAAAACATTTGTATTCTTCATTTGTCTTCCACCACCTATTTGTTCTTTCAGTCATTGAAACAACCTATTTATCTGGTCCAACCCTCATCAGTTGTGTGGTGCAGTGACAAAATGTGGGTTTATTACTGTGCAGTGCAGGACTATTATTGTGTGCAAAATCTCAGCTGCTTCACAGAAAATGAGCCTATGCAGAGAGCTCCTCCTGAGTCTAAAGGGTGAGGAAGATGTTGCTGGCAGTGCCAGCAGCTAGCTCCCTCAAGGAGAAGAGCTATCAGTTTGCATTGATATTACAGTGTTGCTTAGAAGCAACTCTGTGGACCTCTAGGGAAGAAAAAACCCACAAACACACAGAGAGAAGGAATGATAAGGAAAAAGCACTTTATGAATCTCCCAACTCCCCTGGGACTAAGAAGAGATACAGCTATGATGTTCTTGAAGGAGTGTTAAGTCCAACAGCGATGCTACCAGCCCAAATTACTGTGTGCTGTGCACATATCAAATTCTTTGGCTAATGATTTGCTCCTGTGGTTCTGGGTGAGGAGAACTAGATCTGCATTTTGTTCATGCTAATCAAAGAGATACAAAGGAAACCTGGAGACTGAGAGACAAGGCAAGTGCATGTCTTTTCTGACTCACGGGAAAAAGAAATCCTCGTTGTGCAACTAAATGACATGTAAAAGCAAGGCAACCTCTTGATAAATACTTCTGTGTGATATGCTAGCAATCCTTTGTGTCAATGTGCTGCTGTGTTCATGGAAAACAGAAAAGCAGAATAAATTGCAGAGGAATGACCAAGCTAATACTCTAATTAATGTGCTTTGTTAATTTCTGCCTTCTTGCAAGCATTATGTTGCAATTTATTAAAGTATTATGTTTTAATTTGTTACTATCTCAAATAAATTATGACAGTGATCTAAATATCATTTGCAAAAATGCCAGTTGCTAGCTCCAGTTAGCAGACACACTGGAAATTAAGGTGAGAAAAAACACCTTTTTAAAAGCAGCAAAATTTACAGCTTCATCAATTTAGAGAAAATCAGCAGTCAAGCATTACATTTTTAGGGTTTAGCGCTCCTGTGGCAAAGCATGAAGAACAGATCGAGAAGGAGTGGAATATCTCAGCTTCTGTAAGTTTTCTCCACTCACATCTTTACTTCTATTTTGATGGCAAGAAGGATAATAATCAGTCTTGCCGTGGCAGCCTGCTCCGTTTTACCCCTCAGAGAGATTTGGTTCTCAGCGCTAGGATATATACGGAACTTTTCAGCTACGTATCGCAGGGTTCTCTAAGGCTGGGGAAGCCAAGGAGCAGCGATGTCAAACGACAAACTGAAAACCTGAGTGAGTTAAACAGCTGTGAACGGTGTCCAAGACACTGTGCAGCTTCTTCCCTATCATGGTGATAAGTATTGTTAACTTTTATTAAGTTATCCTGTAATTTTTGCTGGATTTATCACCCTAAGACTTTGCTATGTGACAACTTTAGATGTGTGTTTCATTTTTAACATTACAAATTACAATGTACATTATTTTTAATATCATATATCAATTCAGCTGTGTACATTGAAGCATTAAATACATGCCAGATGCTACACAGCAGTTTCATCTCTGTGTTTAAAGGCAAATACAGCCCTGGATGAGCAGCAAAGCTTGATCTTGCTGATACAGAGCACTGACAGAGCTGAGAAAAGTGGTGCCTGTCTACTGGGAAACATCCCATTTAGTTCTTAACAGGGAGGGGAGGGCAGCAAGCATGAAAGAATAAAAGACTGGAATCAGCCTGTCTGGTAGACCAGGAGTCAGACTGATGATCTCTGACAGCAAAACTGATTCACTATGCAAAATTCAGAAGGAAAGGCCACTCACAGTGGACGCCTTGGAAAACATCTAATACACAGAGTGCTTAGGTTTGAGCTTTGTCTGGTGAGAAGTAATGGAGCTGCTGTGGATAGAAAAACAAAGAAAATCCCCCTCTACTCTGCCCTGGTGAGACTACATCTGGAAGATTGTGTCCAGTTCTGGGCCCCTCAGTTCCAGGATGACATAGAACTCCTTGAAAAACTTCAGTACAGGGCCACCAAGATGATGGAATGGAACATCTTCCTTATTAGGACAGGCTGAGGGAGCTGGGTCTATTGAGCTTGGAGGAGACTGAGGAGTGACCTCATTAATGTCTATAAATATGTTAAGGGTGAGTGTCAGGAGGATGGATCCAGGCTCTTCTTGGTGTTGGCCAGTGATAGGACAAAGGTCAATGGGTCCAAGCTGGAACATAGGAAGTTCTATCTGAATATAAGGAAAACCTTTTTCACTGTGAGGGTGACAGAGCACTGGAACAGGCTGCCCAGAGAGTTTGTGGAGTCTCCTTCTCTGGAGACATTCAAGACAAATCTGGACACATTCCTGTGTGGTTTAATCTAGGTAATCCTGCTCGGGCAGGGGGTTGGACTAAATGATCTTTTGAGGTCCTTTCCCACTTGTAACATTCTGTGATTCTGTAAAATTCATTTCCTTTCTTGCACAATGGAGAAGCATTTTTTTTTTTGCTGTGTAGCGTCTGTGTATGTCCACATTCCTGTGTTTATGCATGTATCTGTGTCTACAAATATAGAAACAAACACTGCAAATGTTACTGCATGTGAAAAAAACTGAGAAAACAGAAAGTAGGAGTAGCAATATGGTCTTTCAGAAAAAAGTAAACATAAAGGTCCTTGGCAAATGCAATTATAGTTAGCTTGTATTTTTCAGTTTAATTTGCCAAGTTTTGCAAGAAGGTTATTATGGAAACATATTTAAACTCAATCCCAAGTAAAAATCTGTGCAGGAGGACTATCCAAAGTTAGGAAAAAGTAGCAGGGTATTTAGTAGCAAAGAATGAAGAATCAGAGGAAAAGCACATTCCTTGGTTTAGTGAAGGATTTTCTTAGATGTGGTCATTTAAAGTAGCACAGAGTTTGATCTGATCACTCTTTCTAACTTTTCATGATGCGTGCACATTATGAGTTTGAAAGGATCAATACAAGATGATGCAGAGTATACCCATTCATAAGGTATTTTTATCTCAAGAGCTGCCTATAGGTGTGCAAACCAAGTAACAAGAAAACAATAACCTTGAGTACTGTATTCAGTTTTGGGCCTCTCACTACAGAAAGGACATTGAGATGCTGGAGCGTGTCCAGAGAAGGGCAACTAAGCTGTAGAAGAGTCTGCAGCACAAGTCCTACGAGGAGTGGCTGAGGGAACTGGGGCTTTTTAGTCTGGAGAAAAGGAGACTGAGGGGAGACCTTATCACTCTCTACAAGTACCTGCAAGGAGGCTGTAGAGAAGTGGGGGTTGGTCTCTTTTGTCCAGTAGGAAGTGATAGGATGAGAGGAAATTGTTACAAACTGCACTAGGGGAGATTTAGCTTAGATATCAGGAAAAAATTCTTTACTAAAAGAGTTGTTAGACATTGGAACAGGCTGCCCAGGGAAGTGGTGGAGTCACCATCCCTGGGGGTATTTAAAAGGTGAATAGATGATGTACTGAAGGGTATGATCTAGAGGTGGACTAGGTGGGGTTAGGCTGTGATTTGACTCAATGTTCTTCAAGGTCTCTTACAACCCAAGTGATTCTATGATTCTATGATCTGTGTCTTATTTTTTGGCCTCTCAGTGTGACACAACAAGCACAGCAGGACAGGTTGAGTACACTCTGGATAGGACAAATATTTTCAGGAGAGCTCCTGGGGATTCTGGTGGACAAATTTACCATAAGACAGTCATGCACCTTCATGGCAAGGACAGCCAACAGCCTCGTGGGCTGCATTACCAGCAGGTTGAAGGAGGTGATCCTTCTGCTCTGCTCAGCCCTAGTGAGACACTTCTGGAGTTCTGGGCCCAGTACTGGGCTGCTCAGTACAGGAAAGGCATGGGCATACTGCAGTGGGTCCAAAGAAGGGCCACAAAGGTGACTGGATGCTTGAAGCATCTCTTTTAAGTGGGGAAGCTGAAAAAGCTGGGGCTGTTCAGCCTTGAGAAAGCTCATGCAGATATTAGCAATATGTAAAAATTCTCATATGATGGGATGGTGTAAGAAAGACTACTCCTGAAGGCGCACATCAATAGGGTAAAACAGAAAGGTCACAGGTTGCAACACAAGAAATTCCAGCTAGGTATGAGGGTGGTTTTGGGATTTTTTTCAGCATGAGGCAGTCGAGTATTAAAACAGGGCATAAAGGAGTTGTGGGATCTCCATCCTTGAAGGTGTTTGACTGGATGAGTAAACTGATCTAAGCTTGCCTCCTTGAGCAGTGGGAGCATCTAGATGACTTTCAGGGTCACTTCCGACCCCGACTGTTCTGCTGTTCAGTCTGTAGAATAGAGCTGTTCATGTCACTACTTCATGATCTGAAATAAAAAACCAGGCCCAAATATCTGCCTAAAAAATAATCTCAGTGCTCGCAGACTCCAGTCTCTTTTCTGGTACCTTATGTTTTAATTATTTATGTGTTTAATATGTGCTGACCATAAGAATTCTGGAAGAAAAAAGAAATCCGTGACTGTAAGTGTTAACTTTCAGCTTCAGCATTTCACACTTCTGAAAGTTTTTCTTAAGTAATTTTAAATGTCCTTTTGATACAGATTAACAGCATAAAGAAAAATAAAGAAAAAGGCCAAAGAAAAGTATTTACAGTTAACAAAACTATCCATCACAAGCTAAATGATTCTTATATTACACTTTTCAGCTTAATTGTAAAATCTATTTAGAGCATTGACTTCATTGTATATCTGAGCACTGAACAAACTATAAGTGATAGCCTTGGGATCAGCTATGGCTGAGCAAATGACAGCCTGCTTCTCTAGTAATAAGTGTTATTAGGTTCTGAAGAAGTAAAAAGAACAAATATGATGGTTGAACAAATAACATATGTTTTCATTGAAATCTTCAAAATGATTTTCTGTGTTATTCTTCAAATCTGACCACAATTTCATTGCTTTATTGCACTACACTCTTGCTTGCAGGTTAGCAAACAAAGAAATAACAAAGGAAATATCTGACATGTATTTATTGAAGATAAATTATTTCAACTAACTAAATATAAGTAAAACTTAAATGAGAGTGATGTGACATTTCCTTAAATTTGTATGTTTTGCTATATATATTTTAGTCCTCTTTCCCAGGAAAATTTTTATTTGTGGTACTGAGCTGTCTGTGGGTCTATCAATTTTCCAGTAAAACACATTTTAACACATTTGGCAATCTCAGCTATATTTGAAAGGAAGAAAATGCCTCTAAGACATCTAGGACATTTAAGACATTGTGGTGGGTTGACCTTGGCTGGACACCAGGTGGCCACCAAGCAACCCTCTCACTCCCCTCCTCATCAGGTCAGGGATAGGGCTGAATAAGGATGGAACAAAAACTTGAGGGTCAAGATTAAGACAGGTTCATAGAGCAAAAGGCTGCACATGGAAGCAAAGGAAAAAACAAGATTTATTCTCTACTTCCCACCATCAGGTGATGTCAGACCACTTCCCAGCAAGCAGAGCTTCAATACATGTAGTGGTTGCTCCGGGAGACAAATGTCATAAAAAATTATTGCTTCCACTTCCTTACATCTCTCAGATTCTTATCACTGAGCAGATGTTATATGGTTTGGAATATACCTGTGGTCAGATGCAGTCAGTTGTCCTGGTGGTGTCCCATCCCAGGATTTTGCCCACCCACAACCTACTGCTGAGAGTGGAGAAATGCTGGAGGGACAGCCTTGACGTGTGCCAGCACGGCTCAGCAGTAGCCAAAACACCAGTGTGTTATCCACACCTTGTTGGCTACCATTACACAGCACTGTGAGGGCTCATGTGGGGAAAGTTATCTCCACATCAGACAGACCCAAACATCATTATCACTGGCTGCTGGGTAGGGAAGACAGGCGGTATGATTTTGTAACCAAAGGGATAAGAAGCACCCAGACAGTAAACCTCCTGTCTGACAGCTCCTTGTCAGCACATGGGAATGGTCAACTTACACATGTTTCTTGATTAGCCCTAGTAAGTGATATTTCTTGCTTTCTCTGTACATTTTGCGGAAGAAGATCTTTATGGTGCTGTTGGTAGTGGTGATCTACAGGAAAAGCCCATAAGAAACAAGGGGTATCAGTCCTATCTTCTAACTGTTTTAGTAATTCTAAACACTGCTTCATTCTCCTATAGGTAGCTTCTGGATGGCTTCAGATTGTATTGATAAAAATTAAGCAGTTATTAAATACTAATGGAAAAATTAGGAAAAAAAGAGAGAAAAGAACTAAAAATAATAATTTTGTTAGACTGGGAAGCCTGACTTGGGGTTTTGTAAGTTCAGCCTGAATAGGTATTTGATATTAACTTTGTTTGACCCTTCTCGGCAATAAATAAAACCACATTTCATTTGTAGGCATATTTATTTTGAAATATGACCAGTATTTCAAATAGAAATTTGGCAAATATAAGATTAAAGTAATGATATTCTAATGTTGGTAGATGCACCCTTTATCTACAGTCTGACTTGACTTCTGATTTTCAGTGAACAAAATAAAATTAAAAGGAGTAAGAAAAGAAGGAAAACTGCTAGTGAGAAGGAGAGAAACACATGGGCCTGATCTCAATGTGCCACATGCTACTTTGGCCTGGACTGTTCAGATGCTGTACTGCTTGCTGCCAGTATTACTTGGTAGGAAATGGAAATCACAATGTTACAGTGTATTTCAAATCTTAATTTCATTTTAGGCAGAAAATTCTTTGTATTAAAATCAGGGGACCACTTTAGAAATGCAATTTTCAAAGAAGAGACATGTAAGGAGAGAATTTTCTGCCTCTCTCACTAGCTTTCATTGTTTGATTCAAACAAAGTATGTTTGCGCTTTTAAAAGACCACCTGCTGAAAGTGTTATGAGAAAAGGGATGTTGACAAACAAGGACATAACAGTCCTTGACAGAAGAATGGGAATCACTACAGATGCATTCTGCTATATCAGCTACATCCATTATATAAATCTGTGGTGATGTCATTTTATCTTTATGTGTCTTTGTTTTAGCTCCTTTCTTTGTCTTGTCCTCATAAACTGGAGACGTAATGGTAAAACCAATCTCTAATTTCATCCGTGCAGGTAAACAGGGCTTTGTTTCTGTTTCTAGTCACTTATGTAATGCATATAAAGGATTGCCACAGTTTATTTTTAAAAACTAAGATCATGTAGCATATTTTTACTGTGGCTGTGTATGAACAAATGAAACAAACAGCCAGGCAAGTAAACTGGGGAGACAATCAGATTTAGTAAGGTTCTAGAAAACATTTTGTTATGCATTAAGAGTCCCACATAACTGTTAAGAGTAGTTGTGATTTCTCCAAAAGGGAAACACAGTTGCTGGAAGTTCTGGAGAAAACCGACATGAAATAGATCTTCATAAAATGGCAGAATCACAGAATGGTTTGAATTGGAGAAGATGTTAAAGATCATCTGGTTCCAACTTCTATGCCATGGGGCTGGGACACCATCCTTCATTTTACTGCTTTTGCTGGTCCTGTGCAGCACCGAAACACACAAGTTTGTGGTTATTTCTTGGGGTGAGGAGCAGTGGTGATGTCAAGCACTGCATTGCTTTGTATCAAGGACCGTGGAGCTGCCCAAAGCATCAGTGCTTCCCTGAGAGGCCATAATGGGGGAGCAATCTACACCCAGAGCCTCAGCACCACCAGCCATACATCAGGCTTACACTAGTAAACTGAAGTGGGTCAAGACTCGTTTGCACTCCCCAAAGGCAAATCATGCCTACCACTTAAGGCAGGCAAGTAAAGAAAATGCTTACAGTAAAAGTCTTGATGTATGTGGACTGTCTTTTGGAGCCTCACACTCCCAGATGACAAGGTCTGCCAGAGGAGTGTAAAGGTAGAGTTCACCTGCAGGTAACAAAAGGGTTTCCTGGTTACAGCTGTTATAAGATATTAAGGAGGCAGGGTGTTCTTTCACCATCCAGAGTATGTCTAAAACAGAGCTAAAATTATCTTGGTATGCTGAAGTTACAGCAGATTCTCGTGAGTAGGTGGAGATCTACTGACTCAGACAGGCTGAAGATGCTGACTGTCTTACTGATGAGTTGAAGCAACAACTCTGTGACCCTGCAGAAATGGCTGTCTTGCTCCAATGTTACGTTTAAACAGTGCTTTGAGCTGAGCCATGCCAACTGGTGCTAATAAAGCAAACAAAACAATTCCAATCACCCCCAAATATCCTCAGTTGCTACTGGAGACTGTATGGTTTTGTGTGGGCGAGGATGGCCAAAGAGAAGCATAGCTTCATTAAGAAAGCCATCACAGTCTTGCAAGTCTTGGCCTTGAGAGGTAAGATCTGAAAACTTTTCTGAGGCTCAGACAGTAGAGGGCAATACAAGCAAATCGGCTCTAAACACTTGCGTGCAGGCTGAATGCATCTGCTGAATTTAATGCTGGCCCTACTCTCCCTTTCTAGAATGTAAATCTGAAAGATAAACTCCATCTCTCTCCACTTCACCCTCAAAAGGAGTACATGTTTGGCCCTTGCCAAAACATCAACCTCATTGCAGCAACATAAAAACCTGAAAGGAAGATCCTATGGTGAAAGATGCACATAGTGTGTTGTGTGCAGGGTAATCCAAATGTCAGGTACATTGTTGGGTTCCAGGAGAGAAGTTCTCCCTGACGACAACCCTCAGCTACAGAGTGTGGAGACAGTGACCACACACCAATGCACATGGAGAGGCAAAATATATATAAATAAAACTAATGAAAAAGAAAAAGAAAAAGAAAAAGAAAAAGAAAAAGAAAAAGAAAAAGAAAAAGAAAAAGAAAAAGAAAAAGAAAAAGAAAAAGAAAAAGAAAAAGAAAAAGAAAAAGAAAAAGAAAAAGAAAGAAAATGTAAAGGTTAAAGTTGCACAAGAAGTAAGGAAACAGCAAGGTGCTGATTTTCAGAGCTGGGCAACTGGGAGAGGACAGCAAGCAAAAGATAGTGTCAGGTAAGTGGGCACCAGATATGGGCAGGAGAGCCATGCATGAGCTCGGTTTTTGAACACTGCCAGCAATAAAGACTCCAGTCTTCACTGCTTGAGGTCCACAGTCATGAGAAATGTAAATGTGTATGAGTATATGGGCCCACAAGCCAGTTTCTGTCCCTTCACTAGCATAGATTTAAGGGCAAAGCACTTTGAGTTACGGTCTCATTACTGAGATTTAATTACTTTTCCTAAATGTTCTGCAGAACACTTACTTGTATATTGCAAAGTATTACAGTATATTCACAACTTAGGCTCTCAATTACAGGAGAACTAGGCAGGAAAGAAGTTAATTAGAGTCACTGAAGCTTAATCAATTCCTCTGTGTATGCAGGGAAGAGTATGCCAACTTTTAGTCCACTTGTGAAGCCACCTTACATGTCTGCTACAGGTTATTAAAGCCTTCATGCTCAGGGAAAAAGCCACCAGCTGATACATTAAAATGGCTGTCATTTTTCATTTTCTACATTGGGCTAGACTCTTTCTCATTCAATCCCATTTTTGGCAAACTAAATGTTTTTGTGTCCAAGACTGTTTCTGACTGCCCATCCTTAAGCAGCACTTGATCTCTGAAGGTAAAGTGCTTTCATTTTGGAGCCCCAAACAAACACCCCAGGCCTACTCACAGATCAGCCTTTCTGGAAAGACCAGGACCTTCACAATGGACAGTAAAGCTGCAGCTCTTCCACATACTTCGTCTAGCCTGGCTATAATCCCATCCCTGCTTGTACAGTGACCTTCCTTTGGAAGGAAGAAGAGGATTGGCAGGAACGTTAAGGGGGAAGAGAATGCACATGATCTGGGAAAATTACAAGTGTTCTGAAATATATGAATTCTAATTTAATTAGGACAAATTAAAAAAAATTATATACGTGTGTGTGTTTATATATATATGGGCAGTCACAACTGAGAGAAGACAAAAAAAAAATGCCCCAAATTCAGTTTCTCTCACTTCATTAGCATAGACTTAAGGGCAAAGGCTTTACACTTAGGTGTGAATAAACGCCACACAAGTACAAAAGAGCTCCGTTCCTGGGTAGGATTCATCCCCCACAAAATCAGACAGTATCCAGATGAATCACTTCCTAGAAGTGCTTGTATGACTGACTTAACATACAGGTATGCTGCAAGTGAGGCGTTAACTCCTCCCACTGTGCAGTTAATGGAAAGAGGACCCCCTTAGCTTTGGGCTTGCCCTGGAGAGGTGTCACCAAGCTCACCACATCTGATTCAGTGTGCTGAGGCAGGGCACTCCATTTTTATATCTTATCATGCCTGCTTTAAGTACTTATTTTAGGCATGCAAAATTAAGATCTGCCTGAAGTCAGAAGAGGTCAGAACCTAATAACATTCAAATCAATATCCAATTCAGTTCTGCATGACCTGAACAAATAGCACAGGTTATGTTCCTAAAGAGGAGCTGACTATGTAGGTGCCAATCTGGAAGGAAAATGAGTAGCAACTCCTAGAAGCAAATAAAAATATACACGTGAGATCAGTGAGATCCAAACATGTACTGGATGACTTCATTTTGCTTTGAATCTGAGTGGATGCTCAACAGATACACCTACACGGAACTGTGGGTGTACTTCAAGACAGCTGGCAATACATCATACATTATCTAAGTCACATTTGCGGGCCATGTACGAGAGAGCAGGTACATCACACACACTCACACACGGAGAAGAGAATATTATGTTTCCAAAAGTATTTTAAAAGACCCTCACATGGGTGTTCTGTTTTACTAGGCTGAACTGGGGGAGGATTTCATTATAAGCTACAGAAAGCATGTGTTAAAACAAAATGTCATTCAGAATTAAAAAAAAATAAAAATGACCAAATGACTATCTATAGCAATATGGCATTATCTTTTCTTCTTGTGGCAACAGGCAACAGAAAAACTCCCCGTTAAATCAGCCACAATATTAATTCTCAGTTTCCCTCCTTATCGTCCATCAGTGAAAGCAAAACTGACGTTTGTATTTCTAAGAGGACCACTTTATGCATTTCTGTAACTCAAACAACATCATGCATTTCTCCGCCGTCAGTAGCAGATGCATCCCGAACGGTTTTGCAAGAAAATCTTGTGAATCCCCTATGGCGTTGGCAGAAGGAGCGCGGCAGCCGAGGATGTGCCACCAGCAGATGGCATTCAGCGCCCGCGGTCCTGCAGGCCGGGTGCCGAAGGGTGCACCACATCGCATCACATGGGGGTGGGGATCATGCGAGAAGCAGGCAGTTAACCCGAAGTGATTTTCCCGTCATTTGACAAAATGCTCCTTTCAAAGAATTATTTTATTTTCCTATCATTTAAGAAAGAGCTCATACAGACGCACTAACCCGAGACCGATTTGCCCCATCAGAACAGCAGGGGTTTAGATTCACATCACACACTGGTATATTGGTATAGGTACTACCCAGCACAAGCCACTCCAACTGGACCAGAATTTTTTTTATGAAACAGTAACTTTCCATGAATTACTGATGGAAAAACCTGACCTTCCTTCCAAGTTCATTATCCTACTCTTCTTTGTGTCCATATATACCCTGCTAAGGTACTAAAATAATTTAGTATGTTTGAATATGTGTAATAATTTAAAAAATGTTATGTCTAGAAATACATATGGCAAAGAGAAGGTTAATACTGGATTCAAATAAGCTTTTTTTTCCCCTCAAACAAAACCAAGCTTTATTGCTGTGGAGCTTCAGATTGAGGGCATCTTGTAATTAAGCTACACCATGTTGCTCCCCCAACTCTAAGTCTGACCCTGAGACAAGATGTTTCAGGTATGGAGGTGCTGGGATGTAGGGCCAAATGTGCAGCTGCACTTACTTGCAGCACCCTTCCTTCTCCCACAGACCTGCTGAGCAGGAAAAGGGGGGCTCACTGCGCTGTTAAACCAGGAACTGTATAGGGAAAGGAAATGTAGCAGGCAAGTGGATGTACAAATATGGGCCCATGAAGAAAAACAAAAAGAAAGGGCAAGCAATCTCATTTCCATGAAGAAAATAAATGAAATGCAATGTACAATGGTATCTCATCTGGAGTTCCAGTAATGTGCTTACAGTGACATTAAAAGCAGATATTACCTGTTCTAAGAGATTCTGAAGCCTCTCTATTTCACAGTCTATTACAAATTTCTTTTCTTGCCTTCGGTCCAGGTCTTCCAAAAGCCGCCTGTAGCTAGCATCGTTAAAATTCTCCACGCAGATGGCACTGACTTGCCAGCTATTTTGTCCCGCTTTTTCCATAATAGCTTGAAGTATTGAATAACCTAAAAGAAAAGGACACAATACACTAGTAACACAGTCATTGCATTTTTTGAATAGGAATCATCCTTAATCAATATTAGGTATCTTAATATTTGCTCTTGCAGGAAAAGGAATAATACACTGTATCCCCACCTATGCTGCCAGCCATGAGCAATGCACGGTATAAATTAATGAAAACTACTATTGCTGTGATCAGAATCCTTGAAACAATTCTCCTCATTATGGATAATCTTCCTATGATTTATACACAGAAACTTCTCCAATACAGTGTTCTGTGGCTCAAATCGCTTTTGTGCATGTTTCTATGTTCAATCATTTCATGACACAGAGAAGAATAATTCTGAGCCTACTCATTCACCAGAAGTATTTGTACACTACATAAGAGGACATTGAGATGATTTGCTTCATTTGTAGTTGTGCTGTTTTTTTTTTCTTGCAACATTTAATCCAAGCAGTTTTTAATGCTTTTTTATAAGAATTCTTGGTTTTCCATTTATTCATGCATATATATAACACAGTATGGATGTGTCAATATATGCAAAGTGATTAAAGGTCAATGAATGAAGGTAAATGAAGGGAGGCATTAATTATTACTACTGGCAGGATTATTGTGTTTTATCATTAACAGCATTTGATGTCCCCTTTGTCATCTTTGAACCCATTCACAGAAGGGAAAGTCAGCATCCTCTCTGAGGTCTTCACCTGAACCTGCAAGGGCAGACTCCCTGGTCCCAGTCTCAGCATGCCTTGGGCATCCAGCCCTTTCCTTTTTTCCCCCTCCTTATTTTTTTCTAGTGGGGATATGCAGTAAGAGGCAGGAGAGGAGCTTGTCACATATCTTAGAAGAGCTTGCAAGCCTAGCCTTGTTTTGTACAACCCGCTCCCAAAGTAGGAGACATGTACTATTCTTATTTTTTTTTTCAGACTAAATGGCAAATTTATTTAAAGTAATGAAGACTGCACATGTGAGATCCAGAGTTAGCATAAAAGAAAGACAAAAAGGGCAGATTTGCTTGTCCATAACATACCAACATGAACAACACAACACAGAGACTAGTCCCCCTGTCCAAAATTACAGTACAAAGCATCATGGCTTTTTACTCATCTGGCTGAATTTTCTCCACTTAGTTTAAATGAAAGAAGTCACCTCTGGAAAACTGCCCTCAGTGATGCGCCTACACAGTGGTGGCTCCTTTCTCTCTTACACAAGAAGGTCCCATGCCTGAGTGCAGTGACCCCCAGCTGTCATTTTAATGCATTTGAAGATGCCACTGCATGACAGATTCGGTTTCAGACATTTGCACTGATTGCAAGAGGAATCTTTCAGAAAGGGTTTGTTTTGATAGTATATGTATATATATTTTGAGTGTGGTGTTGCTAACTAATTATCAAAAAATCTACAAAGCCACCAAAACCTTAGTTTGCCCCCAGTACAATAAAAGTAGACGGGTTTTATCAGAATATGAAGATTTTAGGATCCACGAGAAACTAATTCTCTTGCAAATCCAGAAGTAGCCATTTTATTGGCTCCTATGACATTTTCCATCTTTGAAATATCAACCTAAAACCTGCATCATCTTATCATTATGACAATATTTATCCTCACTTTGAAGTGGACACTCATTAGGTTTTTTCCTCCAATTCAGATGACAGGTTTAAGATAAAAATGCAAACATTTATAATGTATACATAAAATGCATAACATTTACTGTATAAATTAGACTTTTGTTTTATGAAACAGTGCTTTATCTTGAGAAACTAATGTTTGATGTATTGAGTATTAAAACATTTTTGTACTCAGCATATATTTTTAACCCAATGACTGTTATTTTTTTCAAAGAACCATACAGCTTTCCTGTTAATTGCTGCATAATTACTCTGCTTTTCCTGTTGCTATATTCAATCTCCTTTTTGCCTGTAATTATCTCTGCAAATCATGACTAGATTCTTTCCCAAACATTGTATTTCTTGCTTCATTTCCTATTCGTTTCCATATATAGACATACATTAAGACTACTCCAGTGTTACAGGGGTTCCTGTTTCATTTACAGTGTAACTTTGACTTGATCTTTGCTACAAAGGCAGTCAACATTTACTTAATTCAGCTTCCTGACACCGATTAACATTTTCTTTGATTCAGTATGAATGGTGTTTGAAACAGCAATTGACATTCCCTTATGCCTTTTGTATTTCTCTTGGACAACTTTGCTAAGATGTGTTTTGATCAAACTGGGAATTTATCCCAACATACAGCATGACAAATACCAGACAAACACATAGAAAAGCTTTTCTTCTACCTTGGATCAAGGTTTGACTTGCCACATCTCATTAATCTGCCTTCATTTAGGCATCTGAGGCTTCTGTAGTAGCTTCTTGTCATTGACTGGCACTCAGATGTGGGTTTTCATGCTAGCATGTCTTTCACAGAGAGTGTAACAGCTAAAAGGTTAGTTGCTGGATATGGTGCAACATCTCCATTGTAAGAGTTCAGAATCCTTGTGCAAGCAATCAGTGGCACAGACATCTATTCAGTGTGCAGGAACAATTTTTAATATAACAGATCAACAAGGGTGGGGGATACGGGGAATGAATGAAGGCTTTCACACTCTCAGTTGGCACAGAAATTAGACATGCTGAGGAGAATGCTTATTTGTCCAAAATAATTGGCTACAGCCAACAGGCAGAAAAAAAATAGTTTTAAGTAGTGCCTCAAACATTTTATAAGGGAAAAGGCTTGAAACTAACCTGGGATAATTCTTAAAACTGTGAGTGCAACATCTCTATTTAGACAAATTTCTTACACTTCTAAAAGATGTCTGCCCAAGACAGCAGACGTGAATCTTACAGCTGTCATCTAGAAGATATTTATTTTCTGGTTATATGCTGTTTATCCTATGCTACAGACAGATGAATGATTCATTTTCTGGAATATATTCCATCCTATGTATTGTGAAATATTATTTGTTGCACAAAAGCAAACTAAAAAAAACCCCACAACACCAGGCTAAGCCATATCAACAGAGCTACGGGATCAAAACAACATTTAAAAAAAAATGTTAGGACTATACTGATAACTAAAAGGACACAAGTGTGTATAATAACCTTTCCTTACCAACTAATTCAACCATGAAATGCAGCTAATTTATCAGAAAATACAAATTATTGTGCCCAACCATAACTGGTTGAAACCCGGAGGTCTGTATGAACGGACTCCTGGTCCTTCCTGGACGTTGTTCCTGGATGTTGGTGGGGTCTTTTTCTTTGGTTTCATTTTATTTTGTTTTATTGTTTCTGCTTTGCATTTTGGTGTTGGTTTTTTTTTTTTTGGGGGGTGGGGGGGGGTTTGTTTGGTTGGTTGTTTTCTTAGGAAATCTATGAACGAAATAAAACACCAATACAACTTCCTGGAAATACAGATAAGTGCTTCCAAAATCCAAGATTGCTATAAGCAAAAATGGCTTCTTTTCCTTCCTGACGGGACTATCATTATGGTGAATTTTCATCAAATGACCTGGGATGAGAAGTCTGCCAACTGCTTTTCTGTAGATCATTGATCAAATGTAGATACTGTTGACAACTGCATAAGGACCATCAATAACGTTTCCTCCTCAATATACTTGAACCAAACTAGAGATAGGGAAAGTCCACAAAGAATATTATTTTCCTTTCTATTTTTTTTTCATCCATTCTCTCCTTGCTTTTCTGTTCCCTTGTCAGGTGGAATTGTGCTGATCTAACATACTGCTATTTTCCCTCCCCCCCTCCCAAAATAGCAGAGTCATCACGTTGAGAAAGAAACCCACAAAAACATGAGTTACTACTTCAGAAAACCTACATATTGGGTTGATACCTCAGCTAAGTATCTTACAAACCAAATATCAGTTTTAATTTAACACTGATTTCCTCATCCCACACTACATAGTCATTTTTCCATTGCAAAATGCATCAGCTACACAAAAACAATACCAGATGTGCACCTGGTGTTGTATCTGTTCAGAGAAAGATTAGTACTTGTTCAGTGAGATTGAGACATCTTCTGGAGGCCAAAGTGTGTAAAGCATGAGCAATTTTGATATTTAAGAACAGGCCGTAAGTGTAAACCCCTGAGTTTGGGAGTCCAGGATTCTTCCTAATCATTGCACCACTGCTGTGATTGGAGCCTAGACGCAACTACTGAAATCATGAGTGATCTCGATATTGAAAGTTCAGTGGCCCTTTGAGTTTCTGTATTTGTCTTTTGCTGTACCAGCTAGGCTTTCCCCTATCCAATTCTGTTTCAGCAGTCAATGACTTAATTTCATTTATTTCCACCAAAATGAAAAGTAAAATCTGATATCTAAATCTCTTCAGTGTGTTCAGAATAAACTAAAGAGATCAGATGAGCATTTTGTTGACTTATTTTTCTGCTGGAATGCACCTGGTTGGCTTGTTTCCTTTTTTCTTTTTTCCTTGTTTTCTTTCTTCTTTCTTGCTTGCTTTCACCAGAAGTGTTTCAGAGATCAATTACAGAATTATAATTAAATTTCCACAACTTTCATCTTCCAGCAGCTTTTTCATTCCAGCAAACCATTTCCCCCACCCCTCCAAGTACATAGAATCATTCCTGACGGTCTTACCAGGAGACAGATAACAAAGCGGTTGCTTGCTCTGAACAGTAGGACCCCCGGCTATAATTCTTACTTTGGACTACTGTGCAGAAATTTACTTCTGATAGCTTTTCTACGATGAAGAGGATGCAATGTTTGCATATTATTACTGTATTTTACTTGGGCTAGAGGACAATCTGAATGATACAAGTTAACAGGTTACTACACCTGGAAACAGCATACACAATATATTTTTGTTATGGCCCCAGTAGAAAACACCTCTGATTAGCATGGGTCTTTGGAAAAGATGGACAATCATATACTTCATGAAACTGAAATGAAAATTAATTTTCTTCTCTTTCTGATCCAATTAACTCTCAAACAGTGACTGATCCCATTCCCAAGATTATCTGTGATCTCTACGGCCACGGACACTGAAATGCTGGAGCTATTTTATGAAAGCTACTTTTCATCTATTGGAATTCATATAAGGATCAGTGGAAGAAATAAATTTGTTATAAATCCAACACACAGCAGAAGTGAAGAATAAATGATCAAATCATCTGGTATGGATAAGCCAATATATTTGACATTCAGGATTGGATTCATGTCACTTAACTCCATCTGTCTATAAAGTAGTTGTCTAAGTTAATCATCCAAGCTTTCAAAGGAGAGACATATATCCCATAAAAAAGCACTTTTTTAGTCTTAGATATATATCTCAGAGGTGCTTTTTTCTTTCTCCAGTGAATACTGAAGGAGTCTAGACATGAGCTTAGTGAAAATACCTACTATTTATCTAGTTAAATTTTGGTGAGATGAATAGAGACTCTACAGCAATTATACATTCTATCAATAGCTACAAACAGTCAAACCCAAGAATATTTTAATTTTCCTTGTTATGATTAATGCCTTTTTAATAACATGTGATTTTGTCTTAAATATTTGGTCAGCATACAGCTTCCAGAACTCGAACACAACCAGTAAGATTTATAAGCTCTATCATATAACCTTCCACATATGATAATTCCTCTGCACGTCTGATTTTCTCTGCATTCAGTGTTGGAGCCAGAACATATTACAGAAAGTACATAAAAACTGGTCAATTTAGACAACAGATGTGTTCCGAGTCCTTCTTGGGTCTAAGTGACAGAAATGATGCATAGAATAGAAACTAATAAAGGGAGCTCAAGAAATAATCCCATCTATTCCTATGTATCCCTCCATCCTATGAGACAGATAAATTAAGTCATTCTAGACACATATCTTTTTTTGTCCTTAAAAATCTCTAAAGAGGATTCTGTAACTTCCTAGGTAATATATTCATTGCTTAATTATCCTTATCATTAGGAGACGTTTCCTAAAGTCTAACCTAAGTCTCCCCTGGCACAATTTAAAGCCACTCATTCTTGTCCTATACCTAGTAGACCTGGAGAACAGCTTGTTCCCTTCTTTAAAGCAATCCTTTACATAAAAGACTGCTGTTTCATTGCTTTTCTGCCTGCACTTCTGCTGAAACACGATTCTTTCAGGTTTTCCTCGTGGAACATGTTTTAATCTAGATTCTGACAATTTTCCTTGCTTTCCTCTGGATACATTGCAAGTGATCCAAGTATTTCCTGAAGCGCACTGGTGAAAATGTAATGTATTTTTAAAATGTATTCCAAAGTACACACAGTCCTTTCAATATTTTATCATCTGCAAGTTTAACAAATGTATTCTATACTTCCTCATCCAAGTCATTAACAGAAATACTGGGGACCACTACTTAATGCCTTATTTCACAGTAAACCTCATATACTTTTGACTTCAAGTGTGTGATCAGTGTTTTATGCATCTTCTAGAAATTGTGTCAAATGTTTGTCAAAACAACTTCTTTTGTTCATTTAGCAAAAATTCATGCAAACTGTGTAAAACATCCTCCTAGAATAAGACAACTATTATTTTCTGAATGCCTACAAAACCAATTACATTGTAATAAAAGGGACTTTGCTTTGTCTCCACATAATTTGTTCCTGAAAAATCCATGCTTGGGTTTACTTTGCTTTCTAAATTCTATGTATTTTCAAATATATCTCTTTTGGTATAGGTTGTCAATGAAGTCACCTATACTATCAACGACCAGGATAATTTTAATCGAATCACAATACAGCTTGGGTTGGAAGGGACCTTGAAAGGTAAGCCTGGGAAGAAGGGAGGGGTGGGAGGAAAGTGTGTTAACATTATTCTTTTTGAATTCTCATTACTGTACTCTGATTTAATTTGAAGTAATTTAATTTTCCCAAGTTGAGTTTGTTTTGCCCATGCCAGCAATTGCTGAGTGGTTGCTTCCTCTGCTTATCAAAACCTATAAGCCTTTTGTTACATCTTCTTTTGCCTGCTGAGGAGGGGCAGTGGTGGAGCGGCTTTAGGGGGCACCTGACCAGCCTGGGTCATCACATCACAAACAGCTTGTGCTTTCAGTGAGTGTATGGGAAGAGGTTTGGCTTACTCTTACAACAGGAACTGATCTAAGATTCAGGCTAGGTCCCATTTATGCTACACCCACTCCGAAGCAAACAAGAATTTTCTCCTTTGCATTTCAGAGTCTGCAACCTTCATATGAAATACACTGTAGAGGTGTCTCATCAAATTTCCAAGTGATAAAGATGAGTGGAAACTTGAGAAGGACTGAAGCAAAGCCCTGGTTTTGGAGGCGGTCTGAGAGTTTTGCTCATGCTTTCACAGTTCTCAGATACCACTGCCCTTCCCACTTCAAACCAATGTCAAAGTCCAGTAACCTTTCTTATGGCAAGCATGCAGAGATGAATACATCCAAGCATGCTTGGATGTATTCATATTTTGGATGTATTCATATATTTTGGAGTATTCATCCATACTCCAAAAGTACATTTATGTACCTTGTTCAAGTTTTATACTTCCTTTTCTTTTTTTTTTCTGGCTGTTATCCAGCTACGACAAAGTGTTCAGCTACAACTGTCTCAGGTGAGTTTTTTTCTCCCTGAAGGTCACAAGCAGCACTGAACCATGTTCTAGTAAATTTTTTAATATTCTTTGAACTTTAAATGTTCAGAAACTGTATATAATTAGAGTGCTAGAAGAACCTCACAAACTACTGCATTAAACAAAGAGCAATTAAGCCAGCATGTGGAAGAAAAAAAAAAAAAAAAAGGCAGTGCTAGGCTTACTCTCCTTCAGGTCAGCTTCTAAAAGTAAATCTAGAGGATAGACAGTGACTCTAAATATCCAGTTATCTGGTATGTCATCTTGGGTCTATCATTAGGGAAATTGTGCATCAGTATTTATGAAAAAAATAATAAAAAAAGAAAAAAATAGGAACAAGTTAACTTATTCTGGAAGAAAATACAGAATGTTCAAATATTACTTTTTTTCTTTGTTGTTCTTCTTACAATTATTTTGACAAATATCCAGCTTAGTTGTAAATAGTCTTTATGTTATACATTATAGCTTAAACTTTTATTATTTAATACTATGCCTTAAAGCTAAATTTCTTCACATCACTAAAACCTATGGTCTGTAACATTGATACTAATAAATTATCTTTCTAACACAATATCCAAATTGATGAAAAACAATTTTCCAGAAATTGCTAGCTATCCAACAACTTACCTCTCTAGACTACATTTAATAGGATTTTGTTTGCCCTGTGATGATATACAACTGCATGTAGACCTTTATGTAATCGACATTCCCAAAGCACCATGCCAAGGAATATTAAGACTGCAAGCTAAAGCACTCATGAGCTGGTATATCTTAAAATTAGCGGTACCCTAATGTATTCTAATTAATGTATTATGGTGCTGTCTTTAATTATATTGTCACATACTATTTTTCCCCACAAGGTATCCACCTCAGTCTGTGCATAAGATACTTGTGCCCTAGGACAGAACTGCCTGTGGGTACTAGATGAGGATCTTGATGTCACAACTTCTGCCTCCTTTCTACAGGGATTTGTTAGATTAGTCCATTACTATAAAACATCTGACAATCTCTGCCTATCGGCTTTAAGGCGGTGTCATTTCCAATACATACATGAGGAAAATGCAAGAACTAACTTCAGACTGAAAGAGACATTTGCACTAAGAAACATTCATTTTAAGGGGGTCACAATCTTAATTGTATCTCTATGCACATGTATTTGTGGCGATGTCCGTATTTGTTGATGTCTACACAGCAGATCATGTACAGGACCTTCTATAATGCACATCTGTACATCCTAGGCATTTTATTTCTGATTTTAAATTTCAGTTGTGTTAGAATCTTTTTTAAACCTCTATTCTCAAGTACTTTTTCAGAAAAAATGTAACATGTCCTGGGAAGAGAGGCTTTAAAATTGGGATGCTACAATTCTAATAGGGTTGGCTTTTGATTGAAATGAGTCTGAAATAAATCTTAGACTTATCATAAGTCACAGACTGCACATTTATTAAAAATTCCTTTCCCTGCCCCCACCCCTCCAACAAACAGCTAACAATTTGGAGATAAAGATCTAAGATTTTCTTTCAGTTCCTAAAGATAACTCATTGCTCTTCAGATGTAGGCCAGAATTAAGATGTGATTCTTTCATTTTGGACTAGAGCAACAATTTGGGAAATATCTAAAGATTTTATACAGTGGCTTTTATTGAAGTGTAATGACACTGAATAATCTTGCACCTCCCAGGCACTTCATCTGAGGCACTGCAAGTAACACTCTACTAAATCCTGAAAATGGCTTAGAATCTGAGGGTTTTTAAAAGAACAAAATCCTACAAGAAAAAAAAAAAAGTGAACAAGCATTTTAGCAAGTTCTTCTAAATGCTCTAAGACATTACAAGCATGCTCATAAATGTACATACAAGTAAATACACTTATATGTATGTATATATGCAAATACTTCAGATGAATATGTGCAAAACAACATCCGATGAAGTGACAATTTTTAAAGGAAGAAATGAACAGAGATTATTTCAGCTCCTTCTACCCTCTTCTCCTCCCTGCTCTGAAAAGAACGGTTGGGGTAAAAGACACTTATTAACCTTGCCTCATTTAGCTGTCTTCATAAACATTGTTATCAGAGTCTTAGATATGCAGGACTGACCTTTTCCAGTGATGCTTATGAGTAAGACAGCTAACATAACATCTAGATACTTGAATAGAGAAACAGGGAAGAGGAAGGCTAGAATGATATCTTCATAGAGGACATTCGACAACTCCTACAAGATTAAATCTCTTTTTGGTGTACAGTTAAAAAAAAAAAATGTTAAAATATTTGACAGAGTTCAGAGAAGCAAATCAAAATGATTTCAGGCCAATATATAAAATATGCCTTCAAGTAAGACATTTGCAGGAGAATTTATCTCAACTGAAATTCTGATGGTTAGTCTGAGCTAGTTACTACAGACACCTTCATGCAGCGGAGGAAATGTGAAACCCTCTGAAATAATAATACAACCTCTTATCATCTCTCTCATGTATTTTCAGGGCAGAAGAAATTTTCCCAAGTTTAAAATATATATTAAAAAATCCCAATATTATTATTTCTCAGGTTCAATGTTATGAATACTATTGGTACATTATTGTGTGTATACAAAAAAGCTGGACTAAAAGCAGCCTTAAGTATTAATACTCTGTATCTGTTTGCTATCCATATGCCTTTTAAATTCTTCTATTTTGTGTCTACATTAAAGCACGTGAAGATACAACTTCTCATTTCAGCAGATTCTAAAGTTGGTTTACTTTTGTGCTTCTCTTGTGGGGTATGGGCAGGAGCTACACATAAATTTCCTTTGATTATTCTGGTGAGGGGATTTGCATACAATTACAGAGACAATTTCAGTTCCTAGCAGGAACAAGCACAGGATGAAGTAAGTACTCACCATATGATTAGACTAATTTATTATGTCCCACTGAGGCAAGCTATATTCCAAAAAGTAATCATAAACTCATGTTCAAAGCTCTGGTAGAATGAATATATTTAACACTTTAAATTAATAACAGGTAAAAGAATACAGACATTAAAAGCTGTCTGAAAAAAAGCCCAGGACAGGAAACTGTAGTAAAATCCTCGCAAGTTTCTTGTATTAAATATACGGTGAACTGGACTTTTGAGTAGTTTTAACCGACCTTGGCATTAATGTCTGAAAATGAACACAGTGACCAGTCAATAACTGCTCAATAAAAGTTAAGTGCCTGTGACATTTCATTATACAATGGCACTTGCGTTGACCATTTTGAAAGCAAATGGTCTTGAGAACTTTGTTCATTTTGAAGCTGGGTATTTTTCTTTCCCTGAACAGCTGTTTATTCACAAATAAGTGCGCTCTGGTGACATCCCAAGTCTCAATGAACATGAGTGAGTTTTTCTGCACAGGACTGGCCAAAAGAAAAAAAAAAATGACAAAGGTTTCAAAGAAGTGGAAAGAGCATCTAATAAAAATGGACATTTCTTACGTATTTCCTTTTAGGGCATCTCCACAAATAGAAAAAAAAGACATGCTTTTGTATCTGCATAACCGTTAACCCAGGAAACCAGTGGTAGCAAGATAGCCTCTCCCTCCCTCAAGATAGCACGGGACAGTGCATGTGTCACTGGATGCCCTCGAGTCCACTGCGTCATGATCATTAGGACTGAGTGTCCTGGGTGGTTCAGTCTTCATCTCTCCATCTGGAGCAGCTCCACGGCTTCAAAACAATGCTTACATATTCACCAAGGCAGAGAAATACAGAGAAAATTCCTCTGCTGCATGGTATAAAGAATATTTATCAGGGCAGTAGGAAACCTGTATTGCAATCTTTGCTTCAGTGGCTAAGTAGTTTAGAAAAGAATATCCAAAAAAGCTGCAGACGGTATGGGAACTGGCTGCAAAGGCTTAAGGAGGTGCAAAAGGAAAATACAACAGAGGGACTTTCTGTACCTGAAAGGAAGGAGAAGTGAGAACCTGGTAACTAGTCAATAGCTATAAAATACTTCAGAAGTCCTAGAACATACCCTTGGCATTTTAAACTGCAGCTGAAGTTGAAAACAAAACGGTAAATAGGGTCTGATCTCAGTTGTACTACTGAAAATTTCCACTTTCACCAAATTTTTGAGGTTCGTGCTGCTGTACTTGGAAATTAAAATCTATTTCTCAAAAATCTACAGGAGATGATAAGTATAACTTAAGTATATATATAAGTATATGCATCTAAGTATACAACATTAACTTTTCTTGATTTTTTTCTCACAAACTGCTGCCTGGAAAAACTCTTTTTATGCTTATTCTCAAAAACTACTGTGAAAAAAGCCTTACTGCCCACTAATACTTTTTGATATGTTTTGGCTTTTACTTTCACTGTCCTTTTCAATGTGACTGACCAGCTATTATTTCATAATGGAGTGGCTCCATGGTGCTGAGTTGCCAGCTGGGGCAAAACCACAGCAGAGTTTTACTTTCATTTAGCATTCTATTGATGATGACATCTTAATTTATGAATCACTGAATGAACACTTTAAAAAAAACCCCAAAACACCTTAGTAGCTTAATTTAGTAGCTATAAATTACCTCAACTGCCTTATTTTCCTCTAGAGATACAATGCAGATTTGAATTTTCCAGTCTGCTTAACGCAGTGATGTCCGGCCTTTTCAACCTGAGGGAGGAAACATTATTCCAAAAAGGTCAGTGGGTCACAGTTAATACTAGAGGGCACTTTCCCTGGAAGCAGAGTGGAAGGGAGCAGACACCACACCCAGCTCCTTTGCTTGGGATCCTTAATTGTCTCCAGGAGACCAGGATACAGCTGTAAAATGTCATATAATTCCTTAAGCACATAGTGTTTTGTTTGTGTTACTGAAGTTACGCCTACAGACACCCTGAAGGAACTCCCACATGGCAGCTCTGAGCTGTGACTTCAGGCTGGGACGTACATGGTATGACCTCCCAAGGTATGAGAGACAGGGTGACCTAATTCCACTTGCTAAAGTGGAACTTGCTAGCAGTTCCCTGCCAAACCAAGTTCAAAATCATCGAACCATATCTCAGGCTAATTAATTACAAACAAACACACATCACCATTACAGAAACTGGATATCTGCCTATGTCTCTTATGAGATGGTTTTATGAGAGACAATTTGCAGTGATATAAGCAGCAGGAGGAGTTTCCCTGCTGAGCTGTTAACACTGGAGATGGTATGAGGACAACAGTCTCAGCATTTACACACTGCAGGACATTTACACCAAACAAACCTGTGAGAAGTTGTAGCCTGAAGCTACTGAAACCTAAAAGCTAAAGCTGAACTGAAGCCCTTGTGGCAGTTGGAAAGATGGTGTGAATTTGTAAAGCCCTCCTGTGGTGTTTTCCCCCATAAAGATCTCTGTCCCAGGGACAGGCTGCCTCCATGGCCTGGAGCTACTCTGAAGTACCACACTGGCTCCCGAGGTTGTTCCTGACAGACACAAAGAAGAGATTTTCCCTTAATATTAAAGGCAGACGGAAACCATATATTCATGGAAGAATACTCAGTTTGTCCTCGTTTCAACTGAGATAATTCTCTTCCTAGTAGCTGGTATGAGGCTGTGTTTTGTGTTTGTGCTGAGAAGAGTTTTGACAACACAGAGATGTTTCGGTACTGCTGAGCAGTGGTTACACGGAGCCAAGGCCTTTTCTGCTCCTCACCCCACCCCACCAATGAGGCAGCTGGAGGTGCACAAGGACTTGGGATGGGACACAGCCAGGACAGATGACCCCAAGTGACCAAAGGGATGTCCCATACTGTATGACCTCATGTTCAATTTATAAGGGGCTGGGGGAAGAGGAAGGGGGCAGAGTTCAGAGTTTTTCTTCCCAAGTTACTGTTATACATGGTGTATTCCTGCTTTCCTGGAGATGGCTGAACACCTTCCTACCCATGGGAAGTGGTGAAAGAATTCCTTGGTTTGATTTGCTTGCGTACACGACTTCTACTTTACTTATTAAACTCTTTAAACTCTTTATCTCATTTTCTCACTTTCACTCTGATTCTCTCTCCCTACTTCCAGAGGGGAATGAGTGGCTCCATGGTGCTGAGTTGCCAGCTGGGGCAAAACCATAGCAGAGTTTTACTTTCATTTAGCATTCTATTGATGATGTCATCTTAATTTATGAATCACTGAATGAACACTTTAAAAAAAAAACCCAAAACACCTTAGTAGCTTAATTTAGCATTTATGCACGAAAAAGAGATGTAAGTACTTGATAGATATATCTTTAAGGATTTATCTCCATCTGAAAATGAAATATTTACTATTTATCTTTCATCTTCATGGTAGTATAAATGAACAATTAATTTTTCAGGAAAAGAGCCTGGTGTTAATTCCATTTTTTGATTCTGCTACTGAGATGTCTATCACAAAATATGAGATAGGCCTATACAATGCACTGTAAAGAGTGTGGATGAAATTTTAGGTGACCTGCTAGGAATAATTGTTTATATTTACATAAATAATGTTGTGCTCAATGGCCTCATTGTCCCAGTATGTATCCAGAAAAACTCTCAAAGAAGACTCTGGAAACCAAATAGGCTTGGAAGTAGGACAAGTTGTTTATTCCTACTTTTGTTTTTAAGTAGATCAACAGGACATTTCAAAAGCATCTTTCACACCTATCTGTGTGAAAGTAAAACAACTTGTTTTCATATACGTATTCAGTAATTAAAAATATAAAACATTTCCAATATAATACAAATTAGACATATATTTGAATACATATTACATTTTTATTTATAATATTTGTTTCTTTTAAAATATAGTTACAAGTAAATGATTTAGCTCATTTACTTGGCATTTTTCATTCTGCCAATCTTTTTCAACATTACAGATGATTTTGTGCATGGTCCATATCCTAAGTTGCATTTTCACAGAATAAAAACTAGAGAAATACTACAAATACTGCTTTTTTTGGGGATTACTTACAAAAGATAGGACAAATCCTGTTGTCCAACTCACAAAATATTCATATTGACTTTAGTTGGAACTACTCACGGGAGAAGAAATTGGTCCAATATTTGCAATCTGATACAATTAAAACGAGTGCATTTAATTCCAAAACCTCTTTTATGTATTCATCGGATTTTAAGTGTACAACTAATTCTGTGCCAGGTGAAAATGTAATTGACAAAAGAAAGTTTAAGCAAAAGCTAAAAAATAACCAGATAGTGAAATGAGACTTTAGTATGAAGGGACAAAATTTACAGCTGGAATGCAGGCAGCACAGGGACTTCTTTGCAGGATCAGTGCTACACACTAAAACTGCAGTCCTGTCACAAAGCATTTGAATGTTATAGGTGAAACCGGGTAATAAATATTACAAATCACAGAGTGGACTGGAGCTGATGTTGTGTCCTTACGTTAAATCTTATCTTGATATACTATTCTCAAGAAATAGTTGGGGTTTTTTTCCCCCACATTTTAGACTGAATGTTCCTCTTCTGTGCAACTTTCTCTTTTGTATCTTTCACATACACTCAGTTTCACAACTTCAGGATGGTCACAACATGTATAGCACAGTTTTGGCAAGTCAATAGTGTGGTTTAAAAGCTACTGCATTCTGTTTTATCATTTCCAAAATATATGTAGCAACAGATATTGAATTTTAAATGCATGGCTTAGTTGCAAACTAAACACTTATAACCTGACCAAACTCTAACATATAACGGACCAAAATCTACCATAGATTAAGCCTAGGTTTTTCTCTTTAGGACTCATGAGTGTTTGTTGGCAGCATGGCTGTATGTTAATATTAGCCATTTCCTAGCAGAGCAGAACTACATGGGTCAAGTGTATCACATATTCAACAGACCACAATTGCAAAAGCCCTTTTTCCACCCTGGAATGATCCCAGTCACTTAATATCCAAGATAGTCGATATTCGGGTAGGAAAGAAACTTTAAAAAACCTTACCACACTGACAAACACTACAAAACATTTACCGGGGAGACGTTAGTGTTTATTAAGGATAACTTGCAGCAAGTTGACATTTCACCACTCAGTTTGAATAGCAACTTTCTTTGTTGGTACAGCATCTTGCTCCAGGCATGCTCCAGGCTTGCATGTCTACTGAAACCCGTAAGGAAATTTAACTTGTGGTCTCATGCCACTCAAAACTGGCACCAGAAAAAGTCTTTATGCTGCAAGATGGTAATACTCAAATCTGAAAGCTACACTGTTCTTTAAATAACTCTTCATACCTTACTGCACATTCTTACCTAAAAGTCTCACTTCTCCTTTGCATGGTAACTCTGGCACCCCAAAAGGTTTCCTGTGGTGCAGATTTATTATAACTAAAGTTTTACAAAGTCAGCTACAGATGTATAATTAATGTATAATTAAAATGTAGTAAAATATTTAATGTTCCTATGTTAAGAAGGCCTGTGCCAATGCCTTCTTAAGAAGGCATTCTTGAGAACTTCCATCTTATTGGGAAGGCTCCTGTGAAACTGCTTTTGTACAGAAACCCTAATAATAGTAGGCATGTGCAAAATTCCCATAAATGTTACAGGCCAAACTGCACAACTATATAACTTGTAGTACAAGCTACCTGTATGGGAATGTATGGCTTATAAAGAATGAACTCAAAAGGTACTGTCAATCACTTGGGATACCCAAATACACTTAAAAAATATATTTTTTACTAGATTGGCACTCTATGGGCTTGCAAAACATCTGGATTTGACAACACAATATGAAAGGAAATTTAACAGGAAACAAAGCATTTGAAAGAGCAGGTGATAAAGTGAGCATGTCCCACTTTATAAGTATCATGGGGTTTTATTTCCTGATATCGCTCATTTTGTCTTTTCAAGAGGATTTGGAAGCTATCTTCACCTTGAACTCTCCTTGAATACCAACTCCACACAGCATTCAAGTATATTTTATTTACAAGAGCATGTAGGTACCTTTGTGAAAGTTTCAGTAATCCAGATCCATAGGCTTATCATTATATCTGATTATCTGTTTTATGGTGGGTTTTTTAAAATGTAAATGCTTCTCTTAAACAAAAACAAAAACTTAAACCACAAATGTAATGTACCCACATCAAAAGATAAAAATTAGGTGGAAAGTGCCCATTGGATAGGGAAATAATCCTATGTTCTATTTCTGTACAATAGGGTGAAAATCACATTCAGTAATTTCTTCCTCATATTTCAGCAGTGTCAAGATACTTGATATGTCTAGCAACTCCAAGGCTGAGATTAAGAATTAACTAAAGAATGTTCAAGTTCAAAGATACTGATGATAACCATGCAAAACCTGTGACTGTTCCTCATTATGTGGTACAGGTATATTACCTTGAGTTAAAACCTCGTCCAGCTCTGCAGTGTTATTGTTCTTGGACACACTCAAATATGTTGAATTATGAAAAGGGACATAAACCTTTTTATGCTACTTAGTCCCACGTCAGCTCTTAATTCAATGGAGAATTTAATCTGGTGCTTTTGCTTGCAATCTGACAAACACAGAGGCTTGTTTCTGGCATCAGTAAATTGATGGGACCAATCCTGTGACCCAAGCCTTCCCGGAAGCCTGCTGCATCCCCTCTGTAACTTCCCTCCAAGCAGGCTTTCGTACCCCACTCAGCATACCAGTAGGTTATGTGAACCCTGTGCACACTATGGATGAAGATGATGTGAACCCAAGAGCAGGTTTGGGTTTGTTTTTTTTTTTGTATGCATACAAAAATGAAAATCAAAGTATTTACAGTAATCTACCAGGGAAATTCAGTCAATTGTATGACAATCCAGGTAAAATACAGAGTCAGTGAGGCATAAAATGCTTTTTAAAGGGGCTTTTGCCAATTAACGGTTTAGTTCTTTTATTCTAGTGGATGAACATTTTGTTGGGCAAAACCACAGTTTTTTTTTTTTAAACCAAAAAGTAAAAATAACATGCCTGAGGAGCATCAAGAGGAGAAAAGATCTTCCTGAATATATTGGTTAGGTATTGGGTATGGGATGAAATCCAAAGGGAAATTAATTCATTTCCTAAAAGCCTTGTCAAAGACGGGTATATATAATAAAGGAGTGGAGTTACTTGACCTCAGCAGGCAAAAGAACTCCCCTCCAGACAGTGAGATATAATAAGAAACAGAGGGGAAAACTGTACGAAAGGGTCAGGTGACTCATTTTCAGATACATACTTTTTCTGGAGAAGTATATAAACTCCTGACAGTTCTTGGTTTTTATCTTCTCAGAAGCCTGATCTTTCTGTACCTTAGTGGTCTTTCTAGACAGACAGTATTACTGACCCTCAGCATACAATATCCTAGATGTTCATTGAGAATTTGAACAGGATCACATTGTATTTATCTTGGACTCCTCTTGGACTATTGAGATAAAGTTGATTTTTCCTCAATGGCATTGACATTTTAAAAGTAAGACAATATAAAATTTGGGACTGGGGAAAAAATGGTTGTAAAACAGCAGAACTTCCTATTTTGCATTATCAGTGCTATGGAGTTTATTGATAATGCTTGATTTATCCTCTCTAGGCTTTTAAAAGCTTTCTATAGTATTTAACAATACTACAGGGTTGAGGTTAAGAAATGGGCTTGATTCCCTCCAAAATTACTGTTATTAATTACCAAATTAGCAAACATCTCTGTCCCTTATCTATATACTGCTGGATATGATATCTTCCCCAAAAAGGTATATATGCTATTTTTAAAAGTTGATACAGAAACATTATATTAGAAAGTACATGGCATTAAAACAACACAATTTTTTCTTTTTTTTTTTCCAAACACTAAAAATAATTTTCATTACTTGGCAAAAACCCTACACAAAAACTAACCATAAGTCAAGAATCATCAAATTCTCCAGTACTTCACAATCTTCTCAAAAGGATTGTTTAAAAACTGGAGTCTTTCTCTGGAACAACCTTCTCCTTTTGGGTAATAATCTTATGATTTCCAATATACATTCATTAACATCTGTTTTCCATTTCTACACTGCTTTGCGTTTGGGTCAAAACTGTCCATTAGCTTATAAAGTTCCACTTCCTCCATTACTTTTACTCTCCTAATGTATTTATGCAAAACAATCACTTCTCATTTACAGAAGAGCCTTCTTACTCTTCTCTCATGACACAAGCTATGCATAGTGATGACTATCTACCCCATGCTCCAACCCAAAAAAAAAAAGCTTTATCTATCATGAGCATCACTATTATTTACTTGAACACCTTTGTTCTAAGTTTGGGAATTAAAATCAAACTGTTAAAAAGAGCTAAGAAATGCATAAAAAAATCTAACATAACTGAGTATGAAACCTCATGAGATAATTGTATCCTACACCACCTTGAATCAAGAGCAATAGCAAAGTTCTCCAGAAGTACAATTATCTCATGAGGACTGATTCCACTGAGACTTGTATCAGTGTTGTTTGAAAAATCTCTAATGTATTAAAAACTCTATACTTTAGAAGAAGAAAGATGAAATATGTAGCTCAGAAAGCAGAACAGTACTTTGTAATGAATCAATGAACATTATAACTTAGCACAGATATTTGCCACTCTTTAAAATATTAAGTAATAATGAGAAATGGATGTAAAAATCCACTTAGATTTTTTGGTGGGGTAGGGGAAGGCACAACTCATGCATGAGAAACATTTCTCCATGCCTGTCATGTCTTTAATATTCCCTCTTAAGAAACCATTACAATAACTATTGAAAATATTTAAGGTGAGAAAATTGCATTTTTTCCCCTCATATATACAGACTTGAATACTTCTGCTCTTTCTGCTCAAATTCTGCTCAAAATTATAAAAACCGAATTACAGAATGTATTGTGTTGGAAGGGACCTTTGAAAGTCATCTAGTCCATCCTCCCTGCAATAAGTAGGGATATCTTCATTAGATCAGGTTGCTCAGAGCCCCATCATGCCTGACCATAAATATCTCCAGGGATGGGGCCTTTACCAGCTCTCTGGGAAACCTGCTCCACTGACCTACCACTTTCATAATGAAGAACCTAAATCTTCAACCTAAATCTACCATTTTCTAGCTTAAAACCATTACCACTTGTCCTATCACTAGGACTACCACACACTTGAGAACAGTTCTTCCTCATCTTTCTTACAGGCACCTTTCAGGTATTGGAAGGCTGCTATGAGGTCTCCCTGGAGCCTTCTCTTCTCTAGGCTGAACAATCTCAACTCTCCCAGTCTATCTTCATAGGAGAGGTGCTCCAGTCCTTTGATGAATTTTGTGGCCCTTCTCTGAAAACACTCCAACAGGTCTTTGAGGGCTACAGTGAAAACACTCCAACTGTGCTGAGGACTACGAGCTGGACAGAGTATTCCAGGTGAGGTCTCACAAGAGCAAAGGAGAGGGGCACCACCTCTCTCGATCTGCTGGAAACACTTGTTTTGATGCAGCCCAGGATGCGGTTGGCCTTCTGGACTGCACGTGTACATTGGTCATTCATGTCCAGCTTTTCAATCACAATTACTCCCAAGTCCTTTTCCTCAGGGCTGCTTTCAAGCACATCATCTCCTAACCTGTATGGATAATGGGGATTGTCCCAACCCAGGTGCAGGACCATGCACTTGGCTTTTTTGAACTTCACAAGGTTCACCTGGGCCCACTTCTACAGCTTGTTCAGGTTGCTCTGGATGGCATCTCATCGCTCTGGCACATTAAACCTATTATTGCTGAATATTTTACTCCTCCATTCATGTTTTGGGGAAAAACAACAAAAGGCGTGGAAAGGAGAACAAAATGTAAAAGCTATTATTCGGAAGAGAGATAAACAGGAAATGTGCACATCTGTAAATTAAGAGGTTAATTAAAACACAAGGAAATACTTTAGTGGGTTTAATACAAACTACTCCAGTCTGCAGTTCTCTGGGGAAGGAGTTAAAAACAGTCATGCTATAATACACAACTTCATAACTAGTGCTTCATGTGTCCCTTTCTCTGTCTCCCCACTTCTAAACACTCAAAAAGGTAAATACTACACAGACTTCTGTAAGGCCTCTCATACAGTTCCCCACAACGTTCTTATCTCTAACTGTGAGATATATGCATTTGATGGATGAACATCTAACAGGAAAAGGAACTGTCTCAATGGCTACACCAAAAGATGTATAGTCAAAGGCTCAATGTCGAAATGAAAACTGGCAATGAGTGGACATTCTCAAGGGTTGTACTGGGACCAATACTATTTAATATTTTCAGTAATGACATAGGTGTGGGATTGTGTTCATCCTCAGCAAGTTTGCAGATGACATGCAGCTGACTAGTGCAGTTGATTTGACCCCCATTCCGGGGGGCAGTGAGTGAGCATCTGTGTGGTGCTGAGCTGCTGGCTGGGGCAACACTACAAGAAGTTCTGCAAAAGACTTCTTAAAATGTAAAGACCAGAACCACAAAGTATCAGAAGATCCTATGAAAAACAAAGGGAATTACATTTAAGTGCTTTTACAGACCTTTTCTTTCATGCTGACCAAAGTCAACCATACAGTATTCCTAGTGGGAAGCTTTTTTGTGGAAACCTATGGGGAATTACATAGAAAATTACTTCAACCTCCATCTCCTAGGGCATCCCAGATCTTTATCTTTTGCTCCATGCTTCCATTCATTGACATTCAGAAATATTGATGCAAGTTAAAGCTAGATGAATACAGTTTACATGGGACCTTGGCCTTTAGCTCATCTCTGCTACTTTTAGGAAGAATTTTGTGCATCTTTGTTGTTACACTCACAGAGTCCCATAATAGGGACCCATAAAAGGGAACTCTGGAGTCCATATGATTTCAGTTTCTGGTCAAAGCAGGGTCAGTTACAGCATGTTCTTCAAGGAATGTGTATTTGAATTCTGAACATCTGAATTTGGATGGAGAATCTAGGAACATTCTAGGCAACCTATTTTAATGCTTCATCATTTTCACCATGAAGCACTTTTCCTATCATTAAACCATAAAATCCTTCATTGCAACTACTGAACACTGTCTCTTCTGCTTTTGCTGAGCACCATGAGGAAGAATCTGCCTCCTTCTACACCGCCCCATCAGGCAGGTGCACTAACTGCCCCTAGAGCCTTCTCTGCTTAAGGCTGAACAAACCCAGTGCACTGCTAATGCAAATTCAACTCATTAGGACTTCAGGTCTTTTTTCTGCCAAGCTGCTTTCTATGCCCATCTGCTTCCAGGGCTTACTGTTGAAGTTATCTTGTTCCAGGTGCAACACCTGCATTTCTTGAATTTACTTCTGCCCAGCATATCAATCATTTTTCTATAGTTTTGGAGACTGTTTGCAGGAGCCACAGATGTCAGAAGCCCCAGAGGAAGCCAGGATAAATGAGGAGTCTGCCTCGGTTGATGAAGACTGGGTCAGGGATCAGTTGGGCCGTCTGGATATCCATTAATCCATGGGTCCTGATGGGATGCACCCGAGGGTGCTGAGGGAACTGGCGGGAGTCATTGCTGGGCCACTGTCCATCATCTTACAGAAATCCCGGGAAATGGGAGAGGAACCTGAGGACTGGAGGAAGGCAAATGTCACTCCAGTCTTTAAAACGGGCAAGAAGGAGGACCCAGGTAACTACAGACCAGTCAGCCTCACTTCCATCCCAGGAAAGGTGATGGAATGACTTGTTCTTGGTGCTGTCTCCAGGCAAATCAAGGATAAGAGGGCTGTTAGGAGCAGTCAGCATGGTTTTACCAAGGGGAGGTCATGTCTGACTGACCTAATAGCATTTTACGAGGATATAACCAGGTGGATGGATGATGGTAGGGCAGTGGATGTGGTTTTTCTGAATCTCAGTAAGGCATTTGACACTGTCTCCCACAGCATCCTGGTGGGCAAACTGAGGAAGTGTGGCCTGGATGGGAGAGTAGTGAGGTGGATTGAGAGCTGCTTGAAGGGAAGAAGTCAGTGAATTGGGATTAACGGGGCAGAGTCTGGCTGGAGGCCTGTAACTAGTGGAGTCCCTCAAGGGTCGGTACTGGGACCAGTACTGTTCAATGTCTTCATTGATGGACTGGATGAGGGAATAGAGTGCACAGTCAGCAAGTTTGCTGATGACCCAAAGCTTGGAGGTGTGGCTGACACACCAGAAGGTTGTGCTTCCATTCAACAAGATTTAGACAGGCTGGAGAGCTGGGCAAGGAGAAATTTAATGAAATTTAACAAGGACAAATGTAGGGTATTGCATCTGGGAAGGATGGTACCCCAGGTACCAGTATAGGTTGGGGACTGTTCGAGAGCAGTGCAGGTGAGAGGGACCTGGTGATCCTGGTAGCAGAATGACCATGAACCAGCAGTGTGCCCTCGTGGACAAGAATGACAATGGCATCCTGGGGTGTATTAGAAGGGGTGTAGCTAGTAGGTCAAGAGAGGTCCTTCTCCCCCTCTACTCTGCTCTGGTGAGACCTCACCTGGAGTATTGTGTCCAGTTTTGGGCCCCTCAGTTCCAGAAGGACATAACTCCTTGAGAGAGTCCAGCGCAGGGCTACCAAAATGATGAAGGAAGTGGAACATCTTCCTTATGAGGACAGGCTGAGGGAGCTGGGTCTCTTCAGCTTGGAGGAAACTGAGGGGGGACCTCATAAATGTTTATAAATATGTTAAGGGTGAGTGTCAGGAGGATGGAGCCAGGCTCTTCTCAGTGATGGGCAGTGATAGAACAAGGGGAAATGGTTCCAAACTGGAACATAGGAAGTTCCATGTGAATATAAGGAGGAACTTTTTCATTGTGAGGCTGACAGAGCACTGGAACAGGCTGCCCAGATTGGTTGTGGAGTCTCCTTCTCTGGAGACATTCAAGACCAATCTGCATATGTTCCTGTGTGATCTAGTCTAGATGATTCTGCTCGGGCAGGGGGGTTGGACTGGATGATCTTTCAAGGTCTCTTCCAGCTCCTAATATTCTGTGATTCTGTGATTTTTCTCAGCTTAGTATCATCTGCAAACCTACCGGGACATGCCCTTTGCTTCAGTGTTCAAGTCATTAATAGAGACTCTTAATTCCCTTATTGACCCCCTGAGGTGCAACACCAATATTTGGCTGCAAATTGGGTTGGGTTTTGTACAGCTAATCACAACACTTCCAGCAAGATGATGCAGCCAATATAACACCACCTTTTCACTCACACACCAAAACTGTATCTCAGCTGCCAATAGCATAAGATATAAGTCAAAAGTCTTGTTAAAAGTCAAACTAAAAAACATCTAATGTTTCTTTTCCCTTATCTCCAAAGCCAGTATTTTGATTGTAGAAAGTCATCAAGTTGGTCAGGCACAGTCTTACCCTGGTAAATCCTATTCCAACTCCCCTCCATCGCTTTCATATATGTAGAAATGGATTTGTTCCATGTCTTGGAGACTGAGGTGAAACTGACCAGTCTGGACTTCCCCAAATTCTTTCTTCCTCTGCTTGAAGATGGGTGTGAAGCTTTCCTTTTCCCTGTTATCATGAATATTTCCTTGAACAACAAAATATTTTGAACATAATAGAGAACATCTTTAAATGATGTCAGCTGGTTCCCTCAGCACCCTTGGATGGATCCCATGGATCTGTATAAATCGAATTGGGTTAAAAGGTTTCTGACTAAGTTCTTGACTCCAATTCTGCCACTATGCTCAATGACTTTGAATGTCTGAGGGTAGATCTTTCTGATAAAAATCAAGATAAAAAGGCACTGAAACTTCTGTGTCCTTGGTCATTACTTTCACTGCCCAGTAAACAGTAGACTCACAGGGTTTTAATCCTCATTTTGCTGACAATACACTTTCAGAAGTCCATCACACTGCTCTTTGGTTTTCATTTTACTCCATAGCTGCATGCTTGAGTCATGCTTCTGTAATCCTCCAGGTAGCTTGTCCCTGCTTCCAACTTCAGTTGGCCTCCTTTTTGCATCTGAGCTCAGTCAGGAGTTCCCTTTCATACATGCTGCCTTTTTGCCATGCTTGCTCAACTTGCTGTACATCAGAATGGACCATTTTGATGCTTTAAGGAAACAGTCCTGGAAGATCAGCTGGCTTCCTGGACACTTTGGTCTCCAGTGTAGTCTGTTTCATCATGCCAAGAAGATCCCTAAATGGTTGTTCTCTTTAAGACCAAGGTTGTGTCTCTGCTATTTGTTTTGCTCTTTCTTTATTTTTTGAATCTCTTAGCTGCTGCTGAGAAAGCTGCCATCACCCTGCTCATTTTCAGTCTTGCTTTTCTTTATTTGCAACTGCAGGTCCAACAGGTCTACCCTAGTTATCTCCACCCACTTCAGGAAATCATCTGGATGCTTTCTGGAAATCTCCTGTGTTACTTGCACTTTGCCCTATTGCTTTCTGTCCAGATACCAAGGCAGCTGAAGTTCCCTATGACTAACAGAGCATCCAGTTTTGAGTTTTTTTCCACCTGTCTAAAGGTTTCCTCTGCTTCCATTTCTTGACCAGCAAGCATGTAGCAGGTGTATCACCACATATCCCCTGATCGTTTGTCTGCTGCTCCTGACCCCCGTGGTCCTCTGAGCAAGCCTGCCCTGTGGGCAACTTCTTGCTCATTGCAGCTGCCCTTTTGCACAGAGCAGCTGCTGCCCCTCACCTTTCCAGCCTATCTTTTCTGAAGAGCCTGTTTCCATCTCCCGCATCCCCTGCATCACTCCTATCCTTTGAGTCATCTCACTCTTCTCTGTAACCCCACACAAGGTCCTAATCTGGTGGCTGTGCAGGGACATCTAATCCCACTCGCTGCCTGCATTCAGGTGTGGAAAGTTGGGATGGGACTACAGTCACAACATTTTCACCAGGTAAGAGCATGCGAGCCTCTTCTGTCACTGTTCCCCAGGCACTTTCTCATGGCCTCCCTTTCCCCCTAGGTCAAATCCTCTGTCATCACCCTAAATAAACAGGTATCCAGACAACTTTTACTTTTAGGCCTAAATGCAACAGTTCAGACTAGGCATCAAATTTCAGGAACATGTGCTTGAAATGATTACCATTGCTCCTTATTATCTCTCTCCTCCTTCGTTACTTAAAAAGGCTGAAGTGATTTAGCTTGCATTTTAGAATCACAGAATCACAGAATATTAGGAGCTGGAAGAGACCTCAAAAGATCATTAAGTCCAAGCCCCCTGCCCAAGCAGGATCATCTAGAGTAGATCACATAGAAAGTCAATTCTTAAAGCAAAGCCTCTTAAGTAAATTTTATACTTCTGAAGATAGTACTGTGAAAGAAATGCTGACAAATACTAACTACTATAGTATAAACAACAAATATTAATAGTATAATGAAGCATCACAGCTAGGAAGACTATATTTGTGTTAGTTCCCATTCATTGTTCACTTCAGATCCTTATCAAAAATATACTATTTTGCAACACTTCTTTGAGTATCCTCTATAATCCCTGAATATGGGATAAAGCAGGAAATCTGAATACTTGTCTGATTTGATTGGATTTTTTACCCATATAAAAAGACTAATAATAGGGTAAGATTCAAAATGTTAAAAAATACATTATTTATAATCCATTTTCTCTCTTTATTTCCCCATTAATTTCTCTCTTTTCATTTCAAGGCATTAAAAGTGGTATAAAATGATCAGCAGTCAATGCAGTATGTCTCTAGTCTTGCATTAGCTCACATAGTGGGGCTGATAAATTGGCTATGATTTCAGGACTTTATATAGCTCTCATTATCTTTTTCTGCAACAAAGGAGGTTTAGAAAAGCAACATCCGTCCTCTTGCATATTATACTCTAAATGTAATATAAACCAGTTATATTAGCACTTACCTATATAGTTAGTAGAACAAAACTCTTAATGGAACAATTTAATACAGACCTTTGATAAATTAAGTCAGTGTTATGCCCTTTTTGCTCTCAATGAATTTCTAAATTCTAAAAGCAACCCACAGACTTCCTGTAAAAATAAAGTGGCAATGCAGCTACAGTGAAAAAAAGAGAAGTAAAGATGTTTCCCTTCAGAGTGTAGTCTTTATTTTCTTAGATTACAAACATATATACAGGCATAGACTAACACACACATTAGTTATGATCCTTTTGTCTCAATCAAGGCTTGAATTTGTATCAATCCCAGTTCCACCTGCCTTTACAATTACTACTGAAGCCTCTTTTCTCTCTAAGCTCTCTGAATCCCTTGCTTGTAACCCCTTTAAGCATACTACTCTGCCAGGTCCCTCTTCAATCATCTTGCCTGTTTTCCTATATCCCTATATGTATCAGCTACTGTTTTCTACTGTTTCTACTAAAACCTTTGCAACTGTATTCTGTCCTTACTTTCCTAGGTGCTTTGCCATCTGTATTGATACGTGTAATAAACACATTCACTATTCCAGTATGTCTATTTGACGGGCTGAAACTTGGCCGATGTCTTTCTACTGCTTCTTCGTGAACTCAGGATCAACATCAATAATTTTCCATCTTGAAATGCCTATTATCTTTCTTAAATACTGAAACAGCATAAATGATACTTCCCATTTATAAGGCAGGCTCTTAACCTATACATCAGAACTCTTAAAAAAGTTATCACATAAACATGCTACTGTATGATCTTACCTATATTTATAGTTTTAATTCCTTAATATTCAGCCTATTGTTTCCTGGTGAGTGCAAACTCACCACTTTCCATCCTTTTTCTCAGCTTTTTCAACATCATTTTATTAATTTCTGACAGATGTTATTTTTCCTCACATATCCATCCATAATGCTAGTCAATGAATGTCTTTTAGCTCACTGTTCTGGTGATGATGTCCCTTTCTTTCTATTCCATTACCCTGTTCTTTCATCACTGCATCTACTGTAAATATTTCTACCCACTTTCTAGGCCATTCCTGACATAACTCCACTATTATTATCATTTATTGTAGAGAGGTTGATGATCTATGATGCTAATTACATACCCACTTACTAGATTTTCCAGCATTCAACTCTGCTTTCTCCTTTGTGCTTCTGCAAACTGAGAAGAGGATCACTGTGAGCATTTGCTTAGTCATCTCATTATCCTCCCTCAAATACTGCTTCTCTATAACACCTGCAAGAAGGCTTGACAATAATCAGACTGCCACAATGTTAAGAATATTTTTAATGTATTCCTCCCTATATGACTGAGGTCTCCCCTCTTTTTCTCTCTTTTTGCTGTCCTGCTTGACAGATGTAATTGCTTCAGGTAATGATGACTTCTTTCTATTGTACTTACATGTGTAAGTAATTTTGTCTTACTACAGTTCTCAAGTGCTATGAGGATAGCAACAAATAATATTGAAATGACCATACTGCTTCCATTTTGGTGGTGCAGCTTGCTCTTGGTGGTTCTGTTAATTCTGTTCTAAAATCGTTATGCTATTAAGCCATTAAGGTTGTTGAGAAAGATCTATTTTTGGAACGTTTCTTGAGCAGTCAGGAAACCTGCAAGCAGCATGCCAAAGATGGTAATTTGGTCCTGGAAACAGCAGTTCAAGAAGACCAAAAATCAAGGCTCCTTGTCAAAATGTAACATGAAGTGTAGGCATAGCCCACATTGCCTTGACTCATTTCTCATTATGTCTAATGAATCACTTTTCAGGTAGCTATGAAAACCAAGAATTCTGTATCTGAAAAGTTGGAAGCTTACAACCAAAGGTTTTGAATAACACTAGCTGAAATGATCACCTGTATATTTTGTAAGTAGTTCTTCCATCCTACTGGAGGCAAAAAATAGTCATGACTCTGTCACACTCCCACATGAACTCCCTTCAGAAACTCTGCCATTTGTAAGTGAATTCCATTTTGGGGATTGAATGCTTGTGTACATAGAAAAATCAGATCTCTCTGCAGTGGTCCTCAACTGTTCTGTATCTGGGCCCTGTTTTTCCCACCTTCCCAAAATTTCACCTGGATTCCACTGGACATGTCTGCAGTCATATGAACCTAAAAGAGTTCAAGCTGCATGCTACAGTACAGCGATAATCAGAAAGCCAGGTCTGAAAAAGAAAGGAAATGGGAAAGAACACCACTGCTGGTCATTTGCTAATGCACGGAACTAGTAAAAGTGTTTACCATAGAATCTCCCGAGTTGGAAGGGACCCATAAGGATCAAGTTCAACTCCAGGGCCAGACAAGTCAAAGCATGGGACTGAGTGCACACCAGGTAACAATGACATTTCAGTATTATCAGTAGGCGCAATTTTTCTAAGTGAAAGAGAAGCCAGAAAGTCAAATACTGAATAAAGAACCCAAGGTAGGATGTCCCTGTATTCTCATTTCTGTATATTTTTTGTGTTGTTTATGAAATATATTTCCAAAGAGGAGATAGAGGGTTGTTGTATATGTTGCCTTTTCCATGCTTTGGAAAATTATACTTGGCAAATATTGAAGTGGAATCATCAGCAGTTGGTGGTTTTGACCTTTTACATACACTTGCCATTGCTTAATTAATTTTTCATTTTTTAAAAAATAAAAATATAAAGTCTTATAATAAATAGTTCAAAAAGCAAAAAAGAAGTGTCAGTTTATGAGATAAAGTGGCTACTGTCTGCACCACAGGTTGCTGCCTGCTCCACAAATGTGCTTGATGACATACTGATTTTGTTCTCTCCATAAACAAAAAGCCCTTCATCATGTGATTTGGAAAAAAAAAAAGTACATTTTCTATTATAACTTCTTCTATAACCTTCAGATTCCTTTTTGTTTGTGTTCCAGTAGCTTCCCTCTATCAGCGCATCTCAAAAATGTACTTCATTATGCTTGGTTTTGCAACAGAGACCAGATATTATCCACATTGTACAGACAGAGAACTTGTCCAGCCCTTATTCACTTGATCTAATATAAAAGTTCTGAGTATGCAGCTCTATGCCAAACTTGGGCTATGATAAGCATGTAGAGATGATGTGTTTCAGTGATTCAAGGATAGGTAGAATGTAACATCATTCTGTTTCTTCTAAACAGCATAAAATTATTAATAAATAGAATTAAGGAGTAGAAAATTATAAATAAACTCTGCTGTGCTGTTACTGAGCCCTGCTAGATAGATTATGCTACTCTAATTCTGTGAGGGATATGAAGGTTTCCACTGACTGCTCACAAATGTATCCCTCTTTACAGGGTAGTGATAATTTGACCACTGCTAAAAAATACCAACCAAACCAAAGTTCCATATAATCCACACTTACAGCATAATTATTTTTATATTCACATTCTGGTGTTTCCTTTTTTTTTAAACCCATGCAAAACATTTTTAATTTTCTTGATTAAGGTGTAATTTTTTGTTTGTTTGTTTTAAACAATTTAATATTCCTGATTCTGCAGTGCTGTTGTTTGCATTTCCATAGCATGCGGGAGTCACTGAGACAGACCAGACTTCAGTATACGCTTTTGTTAGGCTGTTCCCAAAAAGGCATCAGGATGATACTAACACTTCTCAATCTCCCTCACTTTCACTTTTTAATTTTGCCTTGGCAGAATGACTCCAAATCAGATGTAGAACAAAAATATGAATTTAAAAATTGGTGCTAGCTGTTGTTGAGAGTGTATTACAATGTAGATGTTTTTCTGTTCCTTCTAGAGCTTTCATCTTGAGTTCACAGCATTGTCAGTCTTTACAGACAACAGCTTCACAGAAGCAGCGGCAAGGAGAGCCTTCAGTGGCTACAAGTTCTTTTGCTTCTCATTACACCATCTCACCATAATGTGCATTTTTGCAAAGTCACAATACAAACACATCAAAAATCAGATGTTGACTCACTACAGAGCCTGAAAGAAGCATCAGTTTAGAGGTAGAGCTCTGACACGGTTACATAGTATCCTTCAGGAATCTCCTCATCTAATTATCTTCCGTCCTTTCCTTCTTTTCCTCTGAATCTCCTGTCCTTCAGATCAAATAAGGAACCATAACACAACATATTGGGAAAAATGTATAGTGTAAACATACAAATCCTGGAAAATTTGAACTAACAACTCCTGCAGTAATAAATCACACGTTATGTAGCTAGGCAATAAAAATTAAGTACAATAAAGCATTACTGAGAAATAATAAGTACTGCATATATCCAGAACAAAAAGAAATAAATTACACCTGTGTGGGGACAGTAACTTCAAATTTTCTGACATCTGTATATTTCCAATTGTCTGATGTTGGATATTTTGTATTAATATATTTATGGTTTGGAGAACCCACACTAAGATCAAATGTTTTCATCCTGCGTAATAATTCTATTTGGAACAAAGACAATAAAAGGTATTTTTCTTAGTTTATAAAAACATTTAAATCAGTTGTGAACTCTTACACTGTATAAGAGATACTCAACTTTTCAAGTAAAAGGGTGGAAAGATGAAACGATTCAAGTAACCTACCAGGAACAATTATGCTGATTCATGTTGTAAACACCATTACAATGTATGCTCACCTGAAGATTTAGATGTATGACATTTAATGCATCAAATTTAGCTTTGTCATTACCTTATCTATGGGGTAAAGAGCCTTGCACACATCTCCCAGGAGAGAAAAATATGCAGTCAAAACCCTTTAAAAAGTACCACTCATTTCTAACTTGAAAAACAAATTTTGGTTGAAGGAAGTATTATTTCAGAATTTTCCTTTCAGCATTTCTCTAGACCCTGCATACATAGAGAGCAATGCAGTTGTATAAAACCCTCCATTGTGCCACCTTATCTAATCACAGTTACATGAATAGAAGCTTTGAAATTTATTTTGATCACATAGTCAGCATGAGCTCAGAACAAGAAAAATGTGTAATTGCATAGCTCAGGGGCAGATTTGGGTGTGCACTGTGACCCAGAAAGCCACATTTCAGTCCCCTGCTTCCTCCTTGCAGTGGGAGCAGCTGGAGCCAGGCATGCACCAGGGCTACGTGCATGCCCTCCTGACAGCCCAGCTGCTGTGAGGAGATGGTTGGGGGTCAGAGCATGGTGGTCTCTAATTTCTGTTTCCTTTAGCTTTATTCCAGTAGCTCACAAAGTGCAGCGGACTGGGAAAATAGTGCCTAAAAGGTGGCTGCCCCTTTTTCCCCATGGCTAGCACTGACAACACAATCAGCCTTACGTTGTGCCCCCATCTTCAGAGGCAATGAGGCAAAAAATTCAGCCCGTGGCATCATGTGTTTGCATATCTAAGAAGGGGGATATTTCCATCCAATTAGATTATCCCTACTCCTAGTGTGACCAATTCCTCATGTGCTACCTACTTAACTCAGAAACAACTTTAATCTTGACACTTATTGGTTTTCAAGAACTGCTTCTGCACTGAGAGTCCCAGAAAAGGATGGGGTGAGGTAGAGGGGAGGTGATAATCTACAGAATACATAACGGAGAATCACAGAATCCCTTGGGTTGGAAGAGACCTTTAGGATCATCCAGTCCAGCCACAGCCTAACCCTGCCTAACCGACCTCTAGATTGTGTCCTTCAGCACATCATGTACTCGCCTTTCCAATCGCTCCAGGGATGGGATTCCCCCACTGCCCTGGGCAGCCTGTTCGAATGCCTGACAACCCTTTCAGTAAAGAAATTCTTCTAATGTCCAACCTCAATCTCCCCTGGGGAACTTTGTGACCATTTCTAGACAGGTTGGAAATCTGGGCAGGGAGAAATTTAATGAAATTTCATAAGGACAAGTGTAGGGTATTGCATCTGGGGAGGAACAACCCCAGGTGCATGAGGCCCCTTTTTCATGTCAGGACCAGGGGAGTGAGTCCAGGCTCTATCCCCTGGGTAGATTCCAGACTCAGTCTTCACTTCTGTGCGGTCATCAGCATTGTTTGATTACATCCTGAGTGACTCCCAGCGTTGGCTGTTGGTGGTAGATTTTGATTGCCATTACTACAGCTATGAGCTGACCTGGTACAGGAAAAGGGCGTGTGGTGCACAGCCACCCCTCATGCTACCGTGGCCCTTTGTCATCAGAGATATACAAGAACCAAATGGAGTGGCTGAGGGCTGAGCTGGAGGTGGAGTGATGCCACTCCCAAGAGCTCTACCAACTCTTTGCTGCTGAAACTCGGCCAGCTGAAGGAGGCGTCAGCTCTTGACCAGCCAGCTTCAGGCAAAAGGGAAGCAGCAGCAGGCACAGGCTCTCCAGCGGCTACTGTAGCGGAACCGGAGGCAGAGGGACTTGGAGATCCCTCACCTTCTGCGCTCCAAGGAGGCTAAGCTGGATGAGGGGCAGAGAGCGCTGAAGTGTCAGTATGATGACATCATCTGTCAGGCACAGGACCTTCAGAAACAGCTGACAAAGGAGCTGTTGAAGAGGGCCTGGACCAAAACGACATCCAGGATGTCCTTGCCAAGCTGCCTTGGAAGGCCAATAGCAAGATGGCTGCCCACATCATCCGCCTCAAGGATGAACTGAGGAGAGTCTTTGAAAAGTACATCTTGGAGCAGTTTGACAGCCAGCAGTCTGCTTCCAGCAGCAAAGCCAGGTCATGCCCCCAGAGCTTCCTGGGCACTGGGGCCATCAAGCCCTGCTTCTCGGAGAGCCTCACAGTATCTTCCTCCCCATGTGGGCAAAGGCAGAAATGTTATAGCTTGTTTTTAGCCCTGCTAAGAGAGCATGTAACTAGCAGAGTCTAACTTACAATGCACATTTTCTGTCTCTGCAGTTAGTTTTACCTTAAGGCAGAGGAAAGAAATGGTCTTATTATAATATTATACTATTGACACCATAACTAAGATTGAAAAAGGCTATAATTGGCATAAATGACTCTAAATAAGGTTCCTTACTCTTTTAGAATTGCTATTCAAAATGCAGTACCAGAAGGATATTAACTCTTTGAGGAATAATTGCTTTGTCTACCCCAGGCTAAACATATTGGGCCAAAGCCTTTCCTGGTTCACAAAGTTCAATTTAAATTGAGAGAACTACTTCTTTCACAGCTCCCGCAAAAGACAGGAGGCAGCGACAGAAGAGAAAGCTAAGGGTGATCTTGTGGCTCTTTCTGACCACATAATGAGAGGGTATAAAGGAGATGGAGACAGACTCTTCTGGTGCTACACAGTAGAAGAAAGAGGCCCAAACCCAGAATTTCCCATTCTCACAATGAAAGTCATAAAAATAAGAGATTTTCCACAGAAGATATGGGATCCCTGGACTTGGAGATACTAAAAATCTGATTAGACAAGGGTTTGAGCCATCATTTGCTATGGCTGAAGTTGTCCCTTACATTTGGCTAGGAGTTTAGTTAGATGACATCCAAAGTTACCTTCCAGCACAAATTGTTCTGTGATTCTATGTTTTTGGCAAGGCTATACTATCATTGACTTAGATGCATGTTTTAGCCTGGTGGTGCCCTTGGTAAAAAACTACTCTCACCCCTCAGATCATGCCATCTAAGCCTCTGTGACTCCAGACTACAACTTCCCTATGAGGTGTGGGTAAATTATCTTCAGAAAAGCCATCTAAACATGTTCAGACTTTTACTTATAATTTTTGAGATAACATGCTGTATATGTAGACTAAAATCTAACTTTAGCAAATGTTTTCGATCAAACAGAAATCTGCTGGATAAAACCTGTGCTGTACTTGTTTCTTTAATATAAATTTGGTTTCTGTGTCTGGTAACTATGCCTTTGCTTCAATGCATGACTGACCAGAGACATTTAACTACAAGTACACTTGGTTGCATGTGAGGAGAAAATATATGCCCTATGTATGGCAGAATGCCCAGGTAGATGAACACAGTCAATCGTTCTGGCTTTACAATCCCTCAGAACTCATTGAGTCAGAGTGACATGCTGCTTTACAATGCTAATTGCAAGAAAAGGGAGGAGGGAACTAGAGAGAGAAAGAATGTCATGTCAGACATTATTTCCATAGCTAATAACACAGTATCTCCCTCTCTTTTTATCTGTGGTCCTGTTTTTAAAACTAGTCAAGTCTGATGAAGTAATGAAACTCATATGAATAGAGACAGAAAACCTAAATGTAATCCAGAATTACGAAACAATCCAAGACTCAGCAGGGGTGCTGATAAAAACTGCAGGAGCTATTGTACTCCCTTCATGAAGACAGAAGTTTCTCTTGTATACTAACCAAAGGCTTCAAAGATTCAGCAACTACACAGGGCTTTTTGTTCCTTTATTTTTGGATTTTGTTTGGTGGTTGGTTTTGTCTGTTTGTTTTTAGCCCAGTTTCTCATTTTAAAACTACAACTGTAGCAGGCTGGTCTCAAGAATCAGCTGAAAGGAGAATTATACTTCCTTTAACTGAGATACAGGTTCTTTGATTAACTCACAATGTAAACTGTAAATGAGTATGTTCTCAAATGAATGTCTTATTTCTAGCCAATAAATATCTTATTTCTAACATTTTTTTTATATTCTTGATGTGAACAACTGTGTGGTTTTTCTGGTTATTTGCAGTTGCATCATTCATTACTAGGTTGTTGCTACAAAGCACTTTACTGTGACACTGAAAGTTTGCAAATCATAGAATCATTGAATCACAGAATGGTTTGGGATGGAAGGGACTCTAAAGACCATCAACTTCCACCTGCCTGCCATGGGCAGGGACACCCCCCACTACATCAGCTGCCCAAAGCCTCATCTAACCTGTCCTTGAACACTACCACGGAGGAGGCAACAACAGCTTCTCTAGGCACCTGCGCCAGGGCCACACCATCCTCACAGGGAAGAATTTCTTCCTAATATCCAATTTAAATCTACCTCCTTCCCATTTAAAAGCATTACCCCTCGTCCTATCACTGCATACCCTTCTAAAGGGTTTCTCCCCAGCTTTCTTGTGGTATTGGAAGGCCACTATAAGACCTCCACAGAGCCTTGTCTTCTCTAAGCGGAAAAAGCCCAATTCTCTCAGCCTGTCAAATGCATATATTAGATGAAAATAAACTTCTAAAAGGTAGACTTTGGCCTGTTTAGGAGCCTGGTTGACAGAGTCTCTTGGGAGGCAGTTGTGAAGGCCAAAGGAGTCCAGGAAGTCTGGACTTTCTTAAAGACGGAAAGCTTAAAAGTGCAGCAGCAAGCCATTCACATGTGCTGAAAGATGGGCCAGCAGGGAAGACTGTCATGGCTAAACAGAGAGCTTTGCCTGGGATCGGGAAAAAAAATGAGAATTAATGATCTTTGGAAGAAGGGACAGGCCACTCTGGATGTCGTGAGTTTATACAGGGAATAAATTAGAAGGGACAAAGCCTAACTACAACATAATCTGGTTACTGACATAAAAGAAAAAAAAAAAGTTTCCGTAACTACCTCACTATCCTAGTCACAAGGCATGTGGGTCTGGCTGAGATGCTCAGCACCTTCTTTGCCTCAGTGTTCATCAGTAAAGGCTCTAGTCACACCACCAAAATTGCAGAAAGCAATGTTAAGAACTGGGAGAAAATTAACTGTGGACAATTTTACATTCCACCAGATGTGCACTGGGAATATGTGTGAACACAATAGATAAAAGTTTAATACATGTTTTGAAGTCTTCTGAACTGAAAACTGTTTACTTCTCATTTTAATAGAAGACAAGAAAATGACTAGTCTAACATGTGCGAGTATACCACATGGCAATAGTCCTGGAACTTCTTAAAAGTTTTTAATTCAAATACCTTTAAATTGGTTTCTTCCAAATCTGTTTCAAAGCAGTGTAGTAATTGACAGTTTATCACAAATACTATCCTTTTAGATAACTGCTAAGAATACAGCACTTTGCTAAGCCATGCAGATATGTAAGACCTGATAAAGACATCAGAGATCTATGAAAAACCTTGTTTTACAACTTCACTGAAAGATATTTTAGATTTTTTATCTCCTTTCCTTATTTATATATGTCTATGTCTTGTTACATTTGAAATATGGCATTTTTTCAGCTACCAGAAAGCAGAGTAATTTGTCTCCCTGTTTTGGTTTGGTTTTTTTTTTTTTCATTATTTGCTACTGTACTCACAGAACTTCTATTGCTGTAGTTCAGAAAACAAGATCCTAGTTCTTCATCATTTTGGAGGCCACTCTGATTGATAGGGAAGAAACCCCAACATTGTTTGGGGTTATGGGCACTAATAACTCTAGATATGGGCACTAAATATTTTTTTCTATATATTTGGATAACTTTTTCATTCTATTGTAAAAGAGTTTTCAGTAAACTTAAAGTATCACAGCACTAGATATACAATGCCTCTTTCACTGTTACCACTTAGTGTAACGACAAATGAAACAGAAATGCCCACATTTTTCTTTCTACCACTCCATCGTTTATAATTTTATTGCTCCCAAACCCAATAATTTTCACTGTTCAAAAAGTAGCTTAATACTTAGCTTGAAGCATTTGAGTTTTTCAATTTTCCACACAAACATTAGCCAGCTGTACTAGCTCAATGGCATCACCTGAAGGTGAGTTTTACAAGCTAACAGCAGGATACACAGGAGCTGCTTTCTGTGAGGAAAATTTATGTGATTCAACTTGAGAATCATAATGAAATGTTGGTTCCCCTCAAAAACTAGGTTTTCACTTTATGTTGTCATTAATTTTAAAAACAATTTATTAGCTTTATAGTAGTTTTTCATTCCAGAGTTAAAGACTGATTACTTCTCAGTGTTTGTTTTGCTGAAATATCTTCTTTTTATAGCTTATCTTAAAGCTATAATGCCTACTGCCACCTGGGATAAATTACCACAGTCCCACTGCACTGAATACAATTGGAAGAATTATCCATGAGAAAATCTGGCCAGACAATTTTGAGAGATAGGCTTTGTACCATTTTATTTGAGAGTTGTTTCCATTATTTTTACTTTACAGCATATATAATTTTTGACACTGAACAAAACAAAGTCCAATCCATCCAGTTACCCTACCTCTTAACCATATGCAACAACAGCTGCTTCACAAAAAGGCCAAAAAGCAGTTGCTATGTATTGCACTCTGTCAGTTTTATTATACTCACTCAGATACTGGCTTAACATCTGACATGAGCTGTTGTCTTCCCTGTAATAGGCCTTTTTTGGCTTTACTAGTATAAGTCTCACAGCAATCACCAGTTGAGAATTGAAGAATGCTGCAGTTTTGCCTTCAGCGATATCCTGCCTTCAGCAGTAAGTGGCATTTTTGTGTTATAATTTAAAATCAGTAAACAAAGTTCTTCATGAGTTTTGAAATGGCAACCTTTCTATGGCCACTTCAGTCTGTAATACCTATAGATCTACTATACCTTTGTCTATATGCATTCACATGGAGAAAGAAAGCACCTGGCCTCTTTTAGCAACAGGTTTATTTATTCTCTTTCTTTGACAGCTTCTGTGTTTCCTCTGAATAATTTCAAAGGCATTCAACAAAATCTAAAGCAGTCTGTCCCTAGGGATTCCCTTGGTAGTTCGACTTTCCCTGTTGTGAAACCTTGATAGTGCCATAGCTTTAATGTCTTACATTTGCCAGTGTCTAGATTCATCCCACTAGGCATTTTCTCAGTCTAGGATTTTTTTATCATTCTACTTGATTTTTTTCAGTCTACTTGAATTTTTTAATTATTTTTTTTACATTTTCAAAATGTTCTAAGAAATGTTCTTTAGGAATTTTTGATTCTTAAATTCCCCGTCTTGTCAGTAGCTCTTTTTTAATCTTCTTAAAAATAAAAGTAATAGTTTGATATTTTTTAGCTTTACTTTCCCTTAATTTATTGAAGTCCTTTGGCTATTAGAATTCAATCCTTGAGTGAAACTTATGCCCTCCACATTTTAAGCACTTAGAATTGTATTATCTGATCCTCTAGAAGAGAAATATAGTGGATTTTTTTTTCTTGCTAAGTATCAGATCAAAGTGTTAGATAATTTACAGAGGACAGCAAGGAAAAGATATATGGATTATTAAATGTTACTAGTACCAGAAAGCAACCTGGAATATTCACTATTTATCATGAATAACCAGTGTACTAAGCTCTTTGAATGTAAAGCTGAAGGGAGTTAACAGCGGTTTGAAAGAAACATCAGAAATTAACAACTTGGTTGTATCTGTTTAACCCAAAGTATTCCATCATTTATTAAGTAAAAAATGAAATATTTTACTACTCATAGAAAGATGCAACAGTTAAAACAGACACAAAATAAATTATTTTAATCTAAGTAAGTCTGAATTTACTTAGAGATGACTAGCTGCACAAAGAGTATTTCAGGAGGTCTCTGGCACACATCTCTCCAATTACTATCAGCCAGACTTTGCCAGCAGTTTCAGAGACATATTTTCTTTTATAAAAAGGCAAACTACTGTGTTCCAATCATTAAATTGAAAATATATTTGTAAAAGATCTGTACAATGTCTTTGTACTTTTCCAGTTGTTTCTATGCATAAAAGCAGTGCCGAACAATGTCTCTACCTGCATCCAGCACTGAAACAAAAAAAAACCCCAAACAATTGTTTAAAGAGCACTGCTATGTTTTCTTTGTTCAAGATGTGTCATAGTCCATGAAGAAATAATCCATCACTGCTATATATTTGCTCCACAGCTATGACAATAAATTCCTCATGTTGTTCTCATCTTACCCCAGGTACTTCCACTGACTTTGCTGGAGTTACTCCTGATTTTCATCACTGTCAGTGAAAGCAGGATCAAGATGAAGGAACAACCACTGCTGTGTGCACTCTATGAAGTTTATCTATGAATCACAAAGTGTTTTAAAAGCTTTATTCCTCTTATTTTATTAATTGAAAAACAATTCAGCTAGGATTTATTTTTTAGTCCCAAATGGTCTTTTTAATTCAGAAAAATATGCACATATATTAGTTACGTATTAAAAAACTTTCGCATTTGTAGTGCTGATATTAACTCATTGCAGACTAAATTTTATGCTGATTGATATGAGCTACTCTAAATTTCCTGTCACATAAACCACAGACAGAGGAAGCCTCATCCGATGACAGAAAGATTATGCTACATAAAATATAAATAGGGATACGAAAATTCACTATAAATATTTATGTGTTTGTACTTGCAGTTTTCTATTTTTATAAATCCATTAGGTCTCACCAGAGATCTTTAATACATTATTTTCACTTCAAATACCCTATTTGAAAATTCAAGTATATGTCTGATTCCAACTAAATTGTCATTTATAATACAATCATCCAAGTGAAAAAAAAAAAGAAAAAGGAGAAGTGGTAATATCCATTCCTGTTTAGATGAGATTAAGATTTTAGTGTTTTAAGAGGCAACACTGACCACCATCATATGACGGTCAATACCCACTTTTCAAATGTACCAGAAACCTCAATGGGCTGAAGAATGAGAGATCGTTATATAAGGCCTTGTATTTTCATGATCATTTATGACAACTAAATCCAAAACTGGTGTGAGGTGTTTTAATTCAGATCAACAGTATTAAACCTTCCATTTACACTCATTCTAATAGGTGAATGTCTAGAGGAAGGGAACACACTCTTCTCAGTGGTGCCCAGTAACAAGACAAGAGGCAATGGGCACAAACTGGAACACAGGAAGGTCCATCTCAACATGTGGAAAAACTTCACTGTGAGGGTGACAGAGCACTTGAACTGGCTGCTCAGAGAGGTTGTGGAGTCTCCTTCTCTGAAGATATTCAAAGCCTGTCTGGACATGATCCTGTGCAACCTGCTGCAGGTGATGCTGCTTTAGCAGGGGGTTGGACTAGATGATCTTCAGAGGTCCCTTTCAACCCTATCTGTTCTCTGAATCTGTAAATTACTGTTCATATGGAAAAAAAGGTGTGTTCTCAGCTTGAGTTAGCAAAGTCAAACAAAGCTGAGGTGAAATTCCAAGGAATATTTCTATTGGCCAATACAGGGCAAAATAAAATCTAAAGCATGCACATGCATGTGCACACATATGTATGTATATATGTACTCATGCATACCCCTGTACACACACTGTTTTAACAATAAGTGAACGAGTCCCTGGACTGTATCCTAACTCTTTGCAACCAGCTTTCCCTCAGTGGGGATTCCCTAGCTTGAGGTTAGAAAAAGCTGCAAGCTCGTGGCACAGTAGTCATGTCAGAAAGGGGCCTTGAGATCCAGCCTTCAGTGGATAAATGAATAAATGCTTCTTTTGTTGCTATTGATGACAGCTGGGAATCTTGTCCGCCCATAGTTTTTCACAACGTTTCTTAAAAGCTAAAGGATGGAAAAAGTTTACTGGTATGGCTAGTACATATTTATTACTATAGATTTTTTAAAATATATATATCTTCTCTGTCAAAGACTCCCCATAAGCTCTCATATAAAGTACACAGAAAATGACAATGCTGAATTGAAATCCTTACTTTATTACCTAGAAAGTGAGCTGTTCTGCTTTGCAATACACACTGTACCAATATCACTCATAACCAGCGAGAACTCAATATGCCCAAGACAGTAATGTCCTCTCCTTGTGCTTAGGTTATGAGAAGCTGGAGAAAAAGGTGTTTGCTCATGGCCCACAAATACCATTCCCAGGACTTTATACAGAAAGCATGTAAAAAAATTCTGCCAAGGGTGACTTTTGGAATACCTTTGCTTCGGAATGCCGTGAGCAAATTCACTAGTGATGCCAGGCTGGCATGGACATTTGTTTCTTCTACTCAGGTTATGAAAAATCTGGCAGCTATGGTACAGGGGGTACGAGGGTTCTGGCAAACCCATCTCCCATTTACAGGAACCTTACTATCTAAAAGATGAAAAGTCAAAGGGAACATAGGCGACGAGATGGGGAGAGAGAAGGGATGATCCCAGTGAATTATACTATCAGCAGCTGTAGATTTCATTGGATCTTTTGAAGGGTTTTTATGTTGGTTCAGTGGGGTCTTTTGTTAGGACTTTGTCAGCCAAAGTATAGCTATGCAAACAAACTTTCACAATCATTGCTTGAAACGGAATGAAAAAAATTAAAAACTACAAGACTACTAATAATTTTTTAAAGTATTTAAAGATAAAAAATAAACCTGAATTTTTCTTTTATCCCCCAGTTTCTGAGCCACTGCAGTATTTGGTGTCGTAAGGGTGTCCTAGTTCAGCAAGAGACACCGGTTATCACTGTGTAGGGGTGATCAAGGCTGTGTATTCTACACCCTCTATTCATTCCTCAAGAATAATGGACAATTTGCAACAGTTGTCCAGGAAGTCGTTAGCACCTTCACACTCAGACTGAGGGGGCGTGGGTGCTAATGGGCCATCAATGGTCCAACCATACCCCATGACTCACCGTTAATTACCCATTGTGTG
>VXBZ01005956.1:242980-255731 GCA_013399135.1 Heliornis fulica
CCCTGGGACACTGGGTTTACTGCTGGGTTTTGGTGAGTTGAAAGCAGGTTGTTCTCTTTGTGTCAGTGTTTGTATGGTAATATCTTTCATTAAATTGTAACTCTGATTTATAATCTCTCTTGTGGTGGGTCCATTTTTCCTGCCGGTTTACCTCTAAACCAGCACAAAGGGAGACATAAATTTCCTTTGTTCTATTTTCTTTTTGTCCAGAAAGGAGTGATAAGAACTTCACAAACCCACCTGACTCTTCAAGCAAGAGATTCAAGAGAAAAACCGCGCTTAGAGAATCACAGGATCACAGAATGTTAGGAGTTGAAAGAGACCTTGAAAGACCATATTGTCTAACCCCCCTGCCTGAGCAGGATCACCTAGATTAAATCACACAGGAACATATCCAGATAGATCTTGAATGTCTCCAGAGAAGGAGACTCCACAGCCTCTCTGGGCAGCCTGTTCCAGTGCTCTGTAACCCTCGCAATGAAAAAGTCTTTCCTTACATTCACATGGAACTTCCAGCTTGGACCCACTGCCCCTTGTTCTATCACTGGTAATCACTGAGAAGAGCCTAGATCCATCCTCCTGACACTCACCCTTAACATATTTATAAACATTTATGAGGTCACCCCTCAGTCTACTCTCTTCCAAACTGAAGAAACCCAGCTCCCTCAGCTTTTCCTCATAAGGAAGATGTTCCACTCCCTTCATCATCTTGGTGGTCCTGTGCTGGAATCTCTCAAGGAGTTCTATGTCCTTCTGGAACTGAGGTGCCCAGAACTGGACACAATACTCAAGGTGAGGTCTCACCAGGGCAGCGTAGAGGGGGAGAAGGACTTCTCATGACCTACTAGCCACCCTCTTCTAATACACCCCAGGATGCCATTGGCATTCTTGTCCACGAGGGCACACTGCTCATCCTGCTGTCCACCATGATCCCCATAGTCCCTCACCTGCACTGCTCTCTAACAGGCCAGTCCCCAACCTATCCTGGTACATGGGGTTGTTCCTCCCCAGATGCAATACCCTACACTTGTCCTTATGAAATTTCATTCAATTTCCCCCTGTCCAGCTCTCCAGCCTGTCTAAATCTTGTTGAATGGCAGCACAACCTTCTGGTGTGTCAGCCACCCCTCCCATCTTTGTGTTGTCAGCAATCTTGTTTGCAACAGTGTTAGCTTTGCAATGAAGTCATGTGGCTTTGCAGCACCGAATGAGATGAATCAATATGAAGTCAAGAAAAAACAGTTTTGACTACAGCAAGCTAAAATGAGAACTGAATGTTTCAGAGCACTAAGGAGGCCCATCTTGCCGTGCCACGTAACTAGTTGTGGCAAAAGGAGATTAAAGGGTCTTTTTTTCTTGTTTACAGTAATGCAAATTGTAATGTAACAGATTTAGTGTTTGGGCATGATGATATTCCAAACTGTAAGTTCTGTACTGATCAGACTATATTTTGCATTGTTTTTAGCATAAGAATCTGAAAGTAGCATGGAAAAGTAACCTGGAAAAAATACCTGACAGCATTACACGGCTTAAAAGGCTCCAGGTCCTATTCTTCATATTGAACAGTCTGATCCCAGGGAGCCATGTGTAAATCCATCTAATAGGATTTTTTGTTAAGTAGGTCAAATTTTATAACTCCTGTCTCTGCCAGTGGTTGGATTTTTCTTCACAAGGCAGATAACTTTTAGGCCTTCAGAAACTGCCCTTTTACTAGAAATAGAGCAGAGAACCAGGAGGAGTTTAGTGGCTTTCAAACATATTATTTTGTCCTATTACAGTATTAACAGCAAAACATATGGAAGATGGTCCTAGAAAAAAAAAAAAGATTCTTTTGATGGGAGTATCGAGCCAGGTGACCTTTTTGGCCAGGACAAAGGTGGCATGTGATAAGTCATATAAAATGATATTTTCTTTGTCTCACACCTCCCATCAGGGCTTTATGCAGCACTTGAGGTCACTTCATCATCACTGACCCCTCTGTTATCATCTATCTCAGCCACTGTGTAATAACCCCTTTTTAATAAAAGCAGTGAGTATATAATGTGATAGAAGGGAACACATTGTGTTGTATATATATGCAACTCACATGATCAGGGCAGGACAAGGCCAATGCACAGCCACTGAGAGGTGGATGGCAAAGTCAGAGCATGTTTACATTTCTATAAAGAGAAAGTGTGGCCTTTTGCCACACTAACAGTAAAAGCTCTCTCAGAATCTCCACAATAGTATTTAGGGATGCCCTTGCAGGTAGGTAGTGTTGTTGTTCTTTCCAAACAGTGGACTGAAGATGTAGGCTGCAGAATTGAAAAAAAGAGATGCAGAACCTCTGTCTTAAAAGCTTCACATCCAGGGGAAAACCAAATGCACTGCAGGCAGCTTAACATAAGAAATGATGCCATCTAAACATGAAGTAAAGTGCATGACTGACGTGTGGTAGAAGAGAGACAGGACAGAAGGAAGGGGAGAAGCTCAGAGTGTACTAAGTTACCCAGATATTCCACAGAGCATGGGGAAGAAAAGCATGACACCCAGCCAAAGCAGGCCACCAGTAGCTGCCCCTGGAATAAATGATGTTAGCAGCAGAAATGGACAACAGAGCTTCCTGGAGCAAATTGACTCCTTTGCCCCTGACCTGCACAGCACTGTGCAGCTTGCAGGTCTCTGGAGACTAAAGGCCAAGTTTTCCTATATGAACAAAAGTTTCTTTTTTAAACCTAATAGAAATGCTTGGCAGCACTTCTTAAGGGTATGATACTGAGCACGGCCATCCCAAAGTATCTCCCAGTATTCAGTTTTGACAGTTCATCTCAATGCTTTCAGATATTTGAGCAAAAAGGATGAAACAAAATGAAAGAAAGAGAATCAGAGAAGTTAAGCCCACATCACAGTGGGAAGCTGCTGCAGAAGTCATAGTAGGCATATATATTGCAGACATTATTCAGGTTTAGTAGTTTCTCTCTAACGGTTTAACCTCTACTCAAACCCTTGAATTGTTTTAACTCTTCTGTTTTCCAGCCTGAAGCTCCTCTCTAAACGTGTATGTCCTCAGATATGGCAACATCAGCTCAGCCCTTCTGTGCTGCCCGGCACACACAGACACAGACCTCAGCCCAGGACGGGGCTCCTCTCTGAGTGTGGCAGGGGCCTGGGCCTGGGCCTGGGGCTGGGCTGCCTCACGCGTGACACCACAGAGGGATTGCGAGGATGTGAACCATGATGCCCTTTCCCATCCACCTTCACGGACATGAGGGGAAGGCTGTGGCCAATCGCTAGCTCTGGCTGGAGTCCATCCACTTTGCACAAGCTGAGCAGCACAACATGGACTGTAAAATCTGTCTTGAAGCTTTTTAAATGTTTAAAGCCACAAAGGCAAAAGGATAGTCCGAATAAATGGTGTGGCCTGCTCTGACACACTTCTCAGCACTGGGGTTAGAAGATATTCTTTTCATTATCCTGGACAGGAGCTGAAAAATGACATAGTGCTGTAGGAATAGAACACAGGGGCATTTGGGTTACTTTTAGGGTGATTCAGATCTTGTTATGAATTCTCTCTACTTGGCAGAATGTTTAAAAACTGGCAAGGGAGCATTAGCATTGCTGGCAGACCATTGCAACAGCTGCACAGGTGGGGAGAAGTCAGCAAGTAGCTTTTTCCAGTCTGAAGAGGAAGGATTAAGGAGTAGGAGAGAGTACTGGCCTCATGTCCCAGTGATGAAACCACGCAATGGAACTCAAAAGCAGGTGGGTTAAAAAACAGCCATGCGTTCGGCCCTGGCAGGTCGGCACAGGGAAACTGAAGCATGTCATATGTTGGTATTCGGCCTCGCTACATAGTGTATGTCTTTTTCACAGGTTGGGCAGAGAGGATGAACAATTGATTCAATGGCTTGAAAAAATGCTGAGAGAAAGAGAAAAAACCTGGAGATGGTCCAATGTGTAGTGTGTATTTCATAAGTGTATGTGTAAGAAAGAGACATAATCCTCTCCACAGTTCTTTTAGCAGGTGTTTATCCTTTTTGGCATTGACAGCAATATTTTGTAGCTACACAGCAGACATGCAGAATAGAATTCTTTTCCACACTTGCAAAAAATAATTACCCCTTACATGAATAACAGCTGCTCTAGTCATTCATCAATGCTGTTGTCCTCTTTCTCCAAACCAACATTATGAAAGTATTAATTCTGGAATTTACTGAGAGAATTGCATAATCTCCAAGTTGACTCTTTAAGAGAGTGACCAGGGTGCTACACTGGCTTCCTTTAAAAGCACTCACTGATAAGGAAGATGCTTTCCTATAAACACAAACATAAAAGTCTCAGAGGAAATACTATGTGTTATTTTGATGCTAAGGTGATACACACCATTTAAAAAGCCTAAAAAAACCCGAGAATCAGTGGGAAAGTAAAATTAAAACACTCTTTTCACTCACCAACAGATTTTACTCCTGCAAATGAAGATTTTGTTTCCCTTCTGATATGCAGAGAAAAGTATCTGCAAGGACAGGTCATCACCAAAGCCAGTGTTTCCTCACTGTAGCTGAGGAAAACCTCTCCCTGAAACAACTGAAATAGCTCAGGTAATTCAGATTCCACTTTTGAGCTAAGCATTTCCTCATGTAATACCTTGAATGCATCTCTACAAAACTACCAACAGCAGAAAAAAAAAAAAAAAGGGGTAAGTATCTGAGCTTTCAGTCTGTCTGAACAAAGCTGAAATTAGACTTGACCTGGTAATAAGACTTCTCACCAAGACATGGATTCATAAATCCTGAATGAGGACAGAGTATGATATCTGTCCTGTGGATTACAAAACCCATACAGCGTTTGGCATATAAACACAGTGGTCCTATTCTCTGGCAGTGCAGGATGTACTCAGGAGGTTATGCTGAGCTGCTTTATCTGAGGATCCAAACTTGCTTTTCCTTATGCAAGAAAGTGTTCCTCATTCCTCCTCTGAATCCATTTACATTAACTACAGTGTCAATTACCCTGGTTTTCACATTTGCTAACACCATTTTATCTTCAAAAGGAATTACAATATTGATTAAAATATTCTACTTTATTTTTTGGCCAGCTGGGATTTGATGTGAACAGCAGATACAATAAACATGCATCACTTTATGCTAAAATACATAACAAAATTTCAGAGTCTGTGAATATGATACATTATATTTCACGTTTTTTGGGTAGTTTAGGGCAGTAATCTAGAAAGTTAAATGGACACATCATACCAGCAATATTTTCCAATGATCTCTAACCTCATTAGTCATTCTTAGTACATCCAGAAGAGTAGTGTAAATAAAATACACTGTTTTCTGATGAGCTTTGATGAGCAGATGTTTGGGGTTTTTGTTGATTCATGTCTGGGATGTTTTTAAAACTTTCCTGCTTGTGTTCCATTTCCTGTTGAGGGAATTCAGAATGACCCAGATGGAGAGGGACAATTGTGACTGTGTCTGCCTGGATGCCTCCCAGGCCAGCAGCTGTGCGGTGGCCACTGCAACGCGCCCGACTTGCGGGAGAAGAAATTATGTAATTTGGCGCTCAGGCTACTTGTGAATTCAGCTCTTGGTGCAGACAAAATACTGCACCTCTATGCATCTCCTATCATCACTCTTGTGTGGTAGCCTGGAAGTGCATTTGAGGATACAAATAACGCACTTGGTGAACTTCTTTTTTTGCTGTCTGGCAATACATGCATGTGAAGCCCATACACAGTTTTAGCAGCGATGACGTAAGTAAATCAAAAATTCTTCTCCTTTCTAAACTGGATTAGATCAAGAATAAATCAATATCTGGTTTGTGGTTTGTTTTTTTNTTTAGTTTCATTCAAACTGGAGTTTAGATGCATTACAACATATTGATAATTATATGCTCATGTAGAAACAAAATAGCACTTTTTCCCCCATGGGAGACACAGACATAGAATAATTTAAAGTCAAATATCATGTTTTTTTAAATATTTTCAGGCTAAAAACCTTAATCTGTGACAACTATGAATGTCAAAGACAAGAATAGAAAGGCAATGGGATGTTCCCAGGTACTCAAATAATGTGCGAGGGCTGAAAATGAATCAGGTTTACTGGAATGTACTGATAGAATGATAGAAAAAGGAGTAAAAGGTGGTACAGGAAAAAAAGCCAATGTTAAGTGATCAAAGAGGAAAGGATATGTGGAATCAAACAAATAAATCTGGGCAAACACTTGAAAGCAGGATTGCAGAAGCAGATCCTGAGGTGATTCATGACATAATGCAGTTGAAGATAATTAAACCTCCCTGCAGCAGTGGATATGTGAGCAATAAAATAGATAAGCCAAGTTTTGGGAGGCCCTATCAAACAGTTCTGAAGTGACAGAAGAATAAGTTGCTACACAGTCCATGATGCAGACATGCATCATGGACTGTGTAGCAACACAGCAGTAGTAGTAGTTATGGGATTAGGAACCCATAACTTGATATTCTGCTACAGAGGATAAAGACATTTCCTCTTCTAACAAGGGGAAATGAACAGTTTCACAATGAGAAAGATGCACCACATGGGGCTGGTTTGGGGAAATTTCACAAAATAGTAGATGTCCTCTGCAGAAAGGCACACTGTGAACATCACCTTTGGCTTCCCACAAAACCTGGACAGGGATTTTTATTCTGCCGCAAGTTGATGTACTAGGAAATAACTGGCAGAATGCTTAGCTTATTTAAGCAGAAATTTGATGTGAAATCAATATAGCACAAGGCACAACTTAAAAGATATCTAAAATGATATACTGATTTTTTTAAAACTCTTTTTAAAGAAACATTTCTGAAGAAGGAAATTCTATTCTGAGTACAGTAAATTTGACAAAAACCGCCCAGAAATTTTCCTCTAAATGCTATTTCTCTGTAAAATAAACACAAAACTACTTTTCATTGGAAAAGGCTGGTTTATATTAATTTCCTCTTTTGCATAGTTTTAAAAAATTGCAGAGACATACTATCTGAACATTGTAAAAGAAGTTCAGTTTTAAAATAATGCTTAATGAGAATGAAAATACAAACTAAACAGACAAATGAAAACATAATCTAAAATTATTGCTATAAGATTTTTCAGTGGTATGATCTAAACAAGATTTCTGGTATTTTAATGATTTCATTGGTTTTGCATCCTGACAAAGCTAGGAGATACTATTAGGCACACGTGTACATACATATACAAAATAATAAAAAGCCATCCACACCATCAACACAAAGAAAAGGAGATCCCACTCCTGGGATAGGTCTGGGCTGCAGATAGTCACCCATGCTTAAGGGTCAGACTCATGACCCGCTTTTACTATTAAATGTAAAGTCTGTTTGCAATGCAAATTTGGCAAAGCAGCCCTATTTCACTACCAATAATTAAGTTTCTAAGGAGTACTTTGAATGATTTAGACCTATTCGAAACTATCCCTGTCCCATTAAATACATTACTTTGTTTCTTACAGGAAGGATATATTTAAATACTGAGGTATCTTAATGCCTTTCTTTTATCAATCTTACTAATAAACTGCCTCCTTTCCACCCAATTACATTCATAGAAATGAAACCATGTGATAACAAGCATCAGCAAACACATTTCTCTGTTATGGGGAACTTCTTTGAATAGTAAACTTAAAAAACTCTGGATAATCTTTATGTGTTCAAGACTTGTTTACTACTGTCCATTTTTTGCAATTTGTACTTATACATGCCATACATAAGTTTTCTTATTTTGAACTCTCCACAGAAGAAAATTAGCAGCAATAGGTTTTTTGTAATAAATGTGACTATACAGGACCTTCGAGAGAAAGGACTGTCCCATGCTGATTAGGCTGTCTGAAGGAGAGGAAAGACCAAGAATACAAGATCTTACTCCCAGGAACATTTCCTTCTTTTTTTCCCTGTGATGTCTTAGCTTAAAACATATTTGTTCCAGGGATCTAGACTATCAGCCACCGTTTGACATTCACTCCTCCTCTCTCTGGTGACATTTCTGTCACTTCTTATGCCCAGATCTTCAAAACTACATTAAATGTTCTGTTCACCACTTGAAGTCCAAGTCAAACTGGAACAAAATGTATGTCCCTTACTCACAGGAAAACTTCCTGCAGCATCCAGGTGTGCATTAATATTAAAACCCACCAAGGTAGTAGTATAAAAGAGGGATTTTGAGTCCTTAGGATTGAAGGACCCTTTGGTAACACTCTTTCCAATTGCAAAATGCTAAATACCTCAAACATTCACTGCAATTTTCATAACAGAAGCAGCTGTTAATGCTATTATCTGTAAATACTAGTGCAGGAAATTCCCTGTACAGAAGCAGAAATAGCATCTGTAGTACTGTGATAAGTAGTCAATCATTTTAAAAGGTTCTCTACACTTCCACCTCTCCTTTTGGAATCGACCAAAGATGAAGTATTTGTATAAATATGTATGTAAATAGGATTCTGCTGTAATTAATGAGGGAAATGCAGAAATATACTCCATTTACAGGCAAACTGCATCTCAAAATAGTGACAATCTGAATACATTGGAATATGATCCTTCACAGAAGCAAAAAATGTAGTCCTAAAATTATAGATTGCAGAGATGATACAACGAGAGTTCAATCAGCTGAATTAAGAATGTGCAGCTCCAGTAATGCCCTGGAATACACAGATTTACTTCACAACATACTCTACTGCTGAATTACCTTTACTTCCTGCTGCAACTCCAGAGAAGTAATTCACACTACATAACGGATAAATCTGTCACATAAAACATGCCAAGTAGATTTAAATTAGTCTAATACAATTTGATTCTTTTTGAAACAATAAAAACATAAACAACAGAATAGTAGGTTTTGATATTTGTAAGTGTATATTTTGTTTATATATTTTGATTTTTATAAAGCCTGCTTTATACTGTATTAAAACTTGGAACATTCAACCACACATAGATAATGCTCTCAAAAGACAAGCTAATTTTTCTAACTAAAAATGCATTTAGCAACAAATTGGCACAAGTATTTGTTTTACATTCAGTATTAAATTGGCACTATGTCTAGTCACTGGCAGCATCGACTATACACCCCTTTGTTTGCTACCACTCTGTGCTCCAGCACTGAAGCCAACACCTGTGGCCATATAAAAGGCTATGTACAGCAGCTGCGGGACTCAGATGTCCACACTGAAATAAATTTCTAAAGCATAAGCATTTGGATGTGTGGCTGGCTTCCTCGTCTGAGTCTTTTCAAGGCCTTCTTTGGAGGTCCACGCTGCTGGATGCTGTATTGATCAACTGTCTGCAGTGTTACTACTGACCAGTGTGTAGTGGTAACATAGGACAGCCTCACACTTAGAAAAGATGCTCTTGGTTATTCTGGTGTTAGGCAGTCACTGAAGACTTTTTTTGCAGCTTTTGTCAATCATGATACCACTGATATAAATATATGTAAAGTCTGTCCTAAAGATTAATAGGAAAACTAGGTGCCAGTAAGCCACAACACAAATTTCTGCTTAAAACTTTGTTTTCTGCAAGTCATTTACTTAATCCAAGGAAAAGATTAATATAAGTCCCATTAGCATGTATATAAACCACCTCCTCCTATTTGGGATCAAATCATCATAAGATTTATTTTTATAGCATTCAGAACTTAGCATACAGCATGCAGACCTTTTATGGCTTATCTGTATAGGGCAAGTGACTAAAATTACTATTCAGAGCTGTATGTACTGATGTACTCAGGTACAGCATGAAGAAATATTCTCAAAGTTACTACTCATAAATCATAAAATCAACTGAACCTTGCTATGAAGACAATCTAGAGGAAAAATGCCAGTGCAGGAGATTTTTTTTTCCAGACAAGCTGCTATACTCAGAAGTCACTTCCTTTCTTAACTTCTTATCCTTGTGTTGAAAAGCTCTTAAATAAACAGAAACATATATTCAAAATTTAAAATCCAATGTCCTGCTCTCAGGTAGAGAATGTGTGTAAGAAACAGCTAAAAAGACATGTTTTCATTCAAAGGAATGTGTTAAATATGCAGGTAACAGCAAATAACTGTTTGTGCCAGGTTCTGTAAATACAATCACAGAATCACAGAATTGTAGGGGTTGGAAGAGATCTCCAGAGACTGCTCTGATACTACTGGAACAAGCCATTGGAAGTAGCAATGTTATTTGCAGTAGGATGTTGGAATATAAAAGCATATAGGAGTTACAGACATACTCTTGAGTTAAATGTGCAAATCTGAGATAAATGGTACTGAGACAAGAACAAAGCTTTAAGGATTCTGCAATACTGTCACAAACGAATCATTAAAAAGGGCAAAGCTGATTCACTGGCATGGCAACCTGAAAAGCACTATTTAAAATTATCACAAGTCTCTCGTCTTCTCTATGGCATCCACTAACCCAGAATAAAGGAAAGCAAATTCTTCAGATCACTAACATGAGCAGCTTTCTGATTTAGGTATTTCTATGACATTGCATATTAGACCGGGCTGTCCAGACCAAGAGTTTAGCTAGATGACTAAACCGCCCAGAAGAGTTCTGATAGTTTGATCCACTTTTGATCAGCTTTTGATTTCCATATCTGTATTTCCTGTTAATTTCAACCTTGGCTTGATGTTCAATCATTTCAATCAAGGAGAGTACTACTTTTATTTAATGAAGCAGTCTGAGAACTCTTGGAAGATGTTCAGTGTAATGAATCCTGAGCTCAGTACACGATGACCGTGTTGTTTTACCATTACTGCTTCATTTTGGTAGAAAGACAAGGGAAAGGTGGAATGTCACAGTATCTTTACTTGTGCTCATCTTAGGATCTAGCTGCATCTTAGTTTCACATGTCCACTGACTACCTATACTTTCAAGCTGTTATTGCCTGTTGAGAAGATGAGAACAAGCTGGCATCTTGTTGGCATAATTATAAATGAACTAACACTGGCAAAACAAAATTTGCAGCAAACTAATTATCGATGGATAAAGGAGATTGGTGTATTCCATTAAAAACATGAAATTTACTGAGTAAAGACAGAAGCAGATCATATGTAGAAGGTTGGCAAATGTACTACAGTTCCCACACTCACTAATATTTGACAACATAACCTTTTCTCTATATTTATGTATCGGTTTAGATTGTCCTGCACAAAATTACAACACAACTTTGGTAAAGAATAAACATGGGGGTACTTAGATCCCACTATGTAGGACATGATTCACTGCCCATGTACAGTGTCTGCTGAAGACGAACAGGTTTTTTATCAAACCTAGTGAGGATTTTCTTGAGTTCACCTAGCATAAGTGCCATCCAGTTCCTAGGATGTATTTGGGTTGCCCAAACTCTGAACCAGTTTGCCCAATGGATTTGATGGAAATACTCTGAAATAGGTAACAGCTGACATGGTGAAAATACTCATTGTTTTGATCTTAGGTATTGTAAACACACAAAATATGGAAAACTTCAAACCTACAGACCAGATGTTAGAGAAGTCTAATAAACTCTAGAGTCCAGATATGAGATGCTGTTTCTTTTCTGGAATACATCCTGTCAATTTTTCTTCAACGTCATGAAACTACCGATCTTTGTTTAACAAAACTTTGGTACTAAACTGCATTATACAGGTAAGATGCTTTCATTTTCACTGGATAGAGTCATGAACTTCTGTTTCTCTTTTATTCTTGGACATTTTGCCATAGTAGGCTGAAAAATGCTTATTGTGGAACCCTTCCAGATTCTTTCTAACAATCAAAACTAAAAAAGGACCCAAGACCACTGCAACTGAATGAAGTTAGATTACCAATATAATCTCCTATATAATCCATCACATTACAATTGTTTCTCAGCTGTACCTAAAACACCCTGTGACATTCCAGAAGTTTAAGTCAAGAGCTTATATTTTTTTAAATTTTTAAAAAAATTAACAACAGAACAGTAATTGGTGGCAAACCTTTTTTTTCTGTTGTTGTTGCCAGTTATATCCTGTAAATTCATCTGGAATTTGCTGTTTATTAGCTAAATTTGTTTCTTTTAATTTATTTCATGAGCCTGGACCCAGAATTTTTATGCAGATAAGCATGTAAGCTATATTTCTATATTACTGCTTGCTTTAATATGTCTAACTCTTTCAATTGAGCTAGCTATTTAAATAACTTTCCAATTTGCTGTTATATTATTACACTTTTCATTATTAAGACACTGACAATTTTTTTCAGAAGTCAAATAAAAATATCAAATACAGTTTGACATAGGGCCAATTCCTGCAGTTCGTAAATGCCCAGCTAATGATAACTTATTAAGTATCATCTTATAATTATAGTCCTTCAATCTGATTTTACAGTATTTTCATTTAAATCACTTAAGACAGTTTTTTATCTGATTTTTAACAATAGAACATACTAAATATTTATAAAAGGCTATATATAATTGAATAGCAGTAATGTATTATTAAAGGTTGCTCCATAATAGAAAATTATCTTTTCTGTGTCCCAATATATGTAAAGAAGACATTCCCAGTTTCCTAGAGAAATCATGAAAATTACATAATATAAATCTTGAGGGGACATAAGAAATCACACTGGAAGGTTCTGCTGCAATTCAACAAGATTTAGACAGGCTGGAGAGCCAGGCAGGGAGAAATTGAATGAGATTTAACAAGGGCAAATGTAGGGTATTGCATCTGGGGAGGAACAATTCCAGGTACCAGTATAGGTTGGGGACTGGCCTGTTGGAGAGTAATGCAGGTCAGAGGAACCATGGTCATCCTGCTGTCC
>VXBZ01005956.1:255737-276215 GCA_013399135.1 Heliornis fulica
TTCAGCTTGGAGGAGACTGAGGGGTGACCTCAGAAATGTTTATAAATATGTTAAGGATGAGTGTCAGGAGGATGGATCCAGGATCCTCTCAGTGATGGCCAGTGATAGGACAAGGGGAAATGGTTCCAAACTGGAACATAGAAAGTTCCATCTTAATATAAGGAGGAAATTTTTCACTGTGAAGGTGACAGAGCACTGGAACAGGCTGCCCAGAGAGGCTGTGGAGGCTCCTTCTCTGGAGACATTCAAGACCAATCTGGACATGTTCTTGTGTGATTTGATCTAGGTGATCCTGCTCAGGCAGAAGGGTCGGACTGGATGATCTTTCAAGGTCTCTTCCAGCTCCTAATATTCTGTGATTCTGTGTGCTTCTGTGATCTAAGGTGATATAGACCAAAGGAGATAACTGCAGGTATTTTCCAACCTCTTCTTTAAACCTCTAGTGGTAAATATTCCCAGTCTCCTCAGATTAATCTAACATTATTGAAACACTTTTTCTTAAATCTGCATTCCTGTAAAATATATCTAATGCTCACCTCAATTTCAGTGGGTACAAAGAATCTTTGGTCATTAAGAGACGTAGATTAAAAGTCTAAATTCCTAAAGCTTTTTCTCACAGGTCATGAATTTTTTTCCATATTGTTACTCTCCCCTGGATTAATGTTCATATATGTGATCCCTGATTGTGGTTGTCAGAGACCAAAGTGCCACTGCAGAAATATATATTTGATCCTAGTGCCATGTTCATACTGAAGGCCTTTGATACAGCTGCAAACAGTACCCACTGCTTTCAAAGAGCAAGGAAGAAGTGGTGGGACACATTGCTGTCACTATAGTATCCTCCATGTGTCTTATCCACTCGATCTCACTCCAATTCCTCAGCTTCCTGGACAATTTTACCTTTCCTGTTGCTGTGGAAGTCCCAACAGGTGACACAACAGCATAGCCATCTGGGAGAGAGCAATATTCAGCTTTCATTTCTCACATGCAACATTCTTTTCCCTGAATTTCAAAATAACATTCACTTTATTGGAAACAGTATGGGTTTCTGAACTTAATAATACCCTTATGGCTCACGACAGCTCCTTAAATGTTTCCTGTGGTACTAGTCTGAGCCAGTTACTCTGCACTTTGTGCTTTACCCTTTGATTCTTCCCGGCTAAGTCTCCTCATTATATCATCTTTATCATATTTCACCCCCTTGATCTACCTATTTAGCAAGATCACTTTGAACTCGGAACCTGTCTTGTATCACCCTGTATTGTTCCTCTCCTGTATTGCCTTGGCCGGACTGGGAAACAAAGCTGCTCTCTGCTATCATGCAAAGTCGCACCACATATTCACTAGATTAGAGCAAAACCAAATGCCTTGCACATTACCTGAAACCTCCTTTTACCTTTAAACTGTGTCATTAATAACAATTTTGGGGCTATGATTTCTAATCTTCATGTCAGCATGCTATAGTTGAATCTCTTCTGTAGTTTCTGGGAGAATGTCAGGAATGAGGCAATATCACTGGAGTTATTAAGCAAGGATTCACCAAACCTACTGTTTAGTGCTGGGCCAGATAGTTTGGCAAAGAAGAAAATTAGATTAGCCTGCTAAACTGACGGTAAATAACCAACTCCACCATCTCTCTCAAAATAATAGGGAGAGCTAGAAATTTCCTGTAGTTTCCTTTGCCTCCTCCAGACATCTAGGGCTCATCTATGAGTAGGATTAATTTGAACAGGACTTGTGTAACCCTTCTGCCAGGTTTAGATTGTCATAAAAAGGAATGGTTTCATCCTTAACGGGGTTGCTATAAAAACACTATCCAGAAACGTGGTAAAATTAAATTTATCTTGTGCACAGCAAGCTGAATTTCCTCACCTGCAACCATGAATGAGTTGGTTTAATGAACAATATGCAATTACAAGGAGCAAAGGGGGGGAAAAAAAAGCATCAACAAGGTACATAAACCAGCTCACATATGATGACTACTTTCTAGAGAACTATAACTATTTTACAGTCCTCGCCTCTGGTGAGCCAACTGCTAGGCCAGCTGGTAGCTCTACCCCTCCTGCTACTGCTCTGTAGTCACAGTGAGAGACTGAAAACTCTTGCCGGGAAACACGGCTGAATTCAAATAGTTGCCGAAATTTTGTGAAAACAGTTTCTAGTTTGCTGGCTGCCATCCTACCTGTTATCTCACACTGCTCTGAAGCCCCTCTACCGCTCTCCACCCTGGGACCATTTGCTCTGGGCAATCCCTGCAGCTTCACTCGCAACTTCAGCCATTCCAGCTCTCACTAAGGCTACACACAATGTGGAAAACTAACACTGACCTCTTGTATGTTCTATTCTTGCACTTCTCAATTCTACATTGGATATTAGGAAAAAAAAATATCACAAAAAGGGTTGTCAAGCATGGGAACAGGCTGCCTGGGGAAGTGGTGGAGTCACCATCCCTGATGTATTTAATATGTAGATGTGGTGCTCAGGGACATGGTTTAGCGGTGGACGTGGCAGTGCTAGGCTAATGGTTGCACAGTGATCTTAAGAATCCTTTCCAATCTGAGTGATTCTGTGATTCTATTCTCAAAAATCTTCTCACACCTCACAAAAAAATATTCCTCCAGCCTCTTATGATGTCAAGGTCCAACTTTTGTATTCTGGTGCTAGAAAACACCATTGTCAGATAGTCATACTGTAGGCATCCACGTGTTACATCAAAAATCCCACGGATTTGCAGATGAACAGTTCCACTTGACTGTATACCTCTTTTTGAAAGAATTACACCTCGATCACAGTAAAATAATATATACAAGCTAAATGTTCTTCTGATCTACCCATTTGATTCATTTACTTAAGAAATGTGACATCATATATTAAGTGAGCACTTCACCACTGTAGGGCTTCTCCTTCCTCTGGGTATCTCAAGGAGACATGGTTTTCATTTCAGCCCTTTCCCACTACACTTTGCGCAACTCAAAGAATCACAGAATCACAGAATGTCAGGAGTTGGAAGGGACCTTGAAAGATTATCTAGTCCAACACCTCTGCCTGAGCAGGATCACTTACTCATGTAAGAGTTCTTCAGCCTGCTTTTTCCCTGTCCTGCCTGTGTACCCGGTGCTTTACTCTTAATATTAATTGTACCAAACCGGGTCATAATTAAACCTTTTTATGGAAGGAAGGTAAACTAAAGGAGAATGCACTGAAAGAGAAGGACCCTTGAGGCTTTATCCTTCTTTATTTGCTCACTTTCCCTTTTAAATAATGGGCTGGATTTTCCTTCGTTTTTCTCTTATGTCTAATGTCTTTTGCAAAACCTGTTCTCCTTTCCTGTAATGTCACCTGCTAGATCCAATTCATTTTGTATCTTTGCCATTCTTCCTAGTATCTTCATCCTGTCACAGGGCAGTGATTTTCCAGACTGCAAGTTTGGCAGAACATCAGAAAGGAAGATTTAACATAATAGCTGAAGCCATCACCTCATCAGAAATTGTGAGCTCCAAGACTATTCCGTGGCATAAACCCAAGTGCAGTACATGGGAATAACTTGAAGCAATGCAACAAAAGTGCAATCTGTCACAGAACTGAAATGCTAACATAGATGTCCCCAGAAGCAGAGACTGTGGTTCTGCAGGGAACTGAGGGACTGCTGAAGAGATGGAGTGATACAGCAGAGGAACCTATCAATAATAAGATATAACTTAATTGGCTCAAGGTTTGCCTTTATTCTGTCATATCGCTCTCTGCCAAGGACTTCTGCCTTTCACAGTACTGATAGCTGATAAATGCTGCCTTCTTCACAAACAGCTACTGTGTCTGGTTTATTGCTTATTGCTTACCTTTCCCTCTAAAAGTTTAATAGCTTCCTGATTAAGCCACAAAGATCAACTTGCAGGCCCTGTATCAAACTGAAAAGGCTAAGGGGTTCCCTTTCCTTCGGTTTGGATGGATGGGGATGCTCAGAGAGACAGGGAATCATCTACCATCTAAAAGAAGGATCTTTGGCAAAAATCTAGACAAGGTTAAGTTCAGTCCTTCCTCACTGTTAGAGACCCTTTGATTCAACGTCAATCTTTTGTTTATGTTTTTCCAGTTACACCAATAGTACGGGATGATACTTAAAATTTTTCTTATCGTATTTCAGTTTAACATTAAAAACTTCTTTTTGTAGAATGTTAGTAAAAATCATTCAACAATTATATATTTCTTTACAGTCAACTTAATACCTAAAGATAAATTGAAATTTATTTTCTCCTGCCTGAAACTTCATGACAAGATGTATTCAAAATTTGAGAGACTGTATAACATAGCAACCTGTGCATCCAAGCTGGCAAATGTAATTTTTTCATCAAAGACACACCACACTGTAATAGATTATGTTCTGAAACTGCTCTTGATGTGATATTGCATGCTTAAAAATGATGTCTCAATCTAATTAAGCATATGAATTTAGATGAGAAAGGTGACTGCAGGTTGTGCACTTCTCTTAACAATCTAGTGAACTTGTACGATCACATCTGTAATTATGTACTTGTTTTCCTGTTACAAATTACTGTGTCTTGAGGAAGAATACTTTTAAATTCACTTTTTTTTTCCCAGTTATATTGCTTCCCAGAACTTCTTTGTGTGTCCAAGAAACACAAAAATAAATATTTATTTAAAAAAACTCAACAATTATGGAACAATACAAACCGCTTCATTTTGCTCCATTACTCATTTTGATTTAAATTCAGGTATTTAGGCAGTATATCAAGCTAAAACTCACTAAATTTAGTGCTTGTATGTATAAGAAAATTGACTTCTATAGCCATAATCAAATAATTAAACAGATTTAGTTAGGTCAGTATAATTTCCTATTTCTACTGCAGAGTAATTATACTGGAATAAAGCCACTTTAATTCCAGAATACAGTGTCCACATGGGGAGCTATATTGAAACAGCTGTAGTAAAATAATTATTTGACTACAGCTATGCCGCTTGCTTCCCCTCTGAAAGCAAGCCATCAACATAAAAATCTTGCCTCTTTCACAGAAGCTTAACCACGTTGGCTCAGTTCTACTCCATAAACAAAGGCAAAGGGCCGTGCCAGCAGAATGAACACACAACATGGAGAACAGATTTTACTTCTTGATTGAGCACCAAGTGGTGAGGCACAGTGATGAACTTGGATTTTTTTACGACTGAAAATGTTTTGAGACACTCTGGGGTGTGGAGTGGAGAATGGGCAATGTGCTATGTATTTTGTACAAGTGTTGTCCACCACAGAGATAACTCCATATGAAAAGAATAGAAAATGGGTTACTGCAGCACTCTCTCCTCTGCTGCCCATAGACATGTCTCACCTGGCAGGTACTGCCTCTTACCTCCACTTCTCGGCTGCACCCTGCAGACCTCACACTGAGTGAGCCTTTCCCTCTCTGCCTTGACCTTCCGAAGCCCCAAGGGGCTCACAACATCTCAGCTGACTCAGTGGACAGTCCTCTCTATTTCTTAGTACTGCTGTCACTTATGAAGTGAGTTGAGAGTGAGTTATGAAGAAAGCTGTAAAATTCTGCTTATCAACCTCTGTCTTTTTTTCACTAGTATTAGTTAAAATGTTTTAGCATTCTAGACTGAAAGCATAGACTTAGTCTGGTCTAGTACACTGTACGTCCAGCCTATATCCAATATTGGCAGATGATGGAATTCTTTCAGCCACAAAGCTACTCAATCAGAGGCGTTTTCCATCAAAGGCACTTTAAAATTTGACTCCCCAAGCTCTCAGCATGATATACATTTGCAGAGTTCTTGCAAAAGTCATTTGAACTAAAAAGATAAAAAAGCTGGGTCACAACTCACCTCGATCTGTGTCATACAGGAAGACAAAGCGGTTCCATTCATAATGATCCAGCAAGCTCAAGAGGGCTCCCCGCAGAGACGGCCGCAGCTGCAGCACGAACTGACTCTCACCCTCCGTGGGGAAACTCGGCGTAATGAGGGAGATGTGCAAGGCGCTGCAGAATGAGGTCAAGGTATGTACTGATCTCTTATCATATAGTCCAAAAATGGCAAAAACTCCTCTAGAATACTGGGAGCAAACTGTAAGAAAAAACAAAACAAAACAAAACAAAACAAAACAGAACAAAAAAAGACAAGAGTTCAGCTACTGACAAAATCTGTAACCGAGTACTTAAACATTCTAATATCCTCAGATTTTTAACAGAAGATATAAATTTCTGCTGTTTAGCTACACACAATTTTCACGTGTTACATTCTGCAAACCAGTAAATCAACAGCTTCTTTACTTTTGGATCCTATTCATAGATTATTACATTATCAATATTGTTTATACTCTAGAATAATATATAAAATAAATAATGTTGCTTTGCAAACCAGTGAAAAGTCAACATACATTGTTTTAACCATAGCTCTGCATATCATCAGGCACAGATCATTTCCATGACCTTATACAGAAAACTATAAAAAATTATATCACATTTTAAATTGTGATAATTTGTGGTAATTTTAAAAAATCACATTTTAAATTGTGAAAATTATTTCAGAAATGTTACTGACCTCCTAAGTGAAATTGAGACATTTTGCATTGTACCAACATAGAACCTTCACTTCTTTTAAGCAGGGAGCCCTTGTGCTACAATAAGCTCTACTACAGACACTGAGTAAAAATCTGCTTTGTGAATAATCTCCTTGCCTTTAAGAGAGCAGTTGAAGCAAAACATAGTAAGTCAATGGGAGCAGACTTTTTCCCCAAAGCTTTTATTTCTACTCTATGTCAACCTCAAAACCAGAAAACAAATGACTCAAACATATATTCTGAGTTTTGATTTGCTCTTGAAGTAATTTAAAACATAGACAAAGCCTTTTATTGATTTCAACACACTGGAGAAGGGCCTTACTGATCTGTGCACATAAAAGAAGGCATAATGGTATTTTCTCGAGGAAAAACTGCCTTTCTAGAAACTCATAAAGGGTTCAATGAAAAAAAAAACCCACCTTTTTTTAAGTACAAAGCAACTTATTAGAAACTGTGATTGTCAGTAGCATTACCTATCCCAGAATCACACCAAATGGGGAAAGGAACAGTCATTTAGGGAGTCATATTATCCATTTTCTCCTATGTATGTATTTCGTATGCTCTCCTGCTCCAGATCCCCCTCCTCCTCACAACCTATTCTTACATTTAGTCTAACCATGGGAAAACCTAGGTCACACCCTTTTAACTAAATGGTGGTCTCTACTCTGGAGGTCACAGTCATCACCTAAGAGCAGCAGTCAGAGTACAGAGTGCATATTTAGCAAATGGGCTAATTCAAACCAATTAACTTTAATTCCTTCATAATAAATTTACTATATAAGGAGAAAAAAATATAGACTGTGATTTTTTTTTTTCTCCTTAGATTTCAGTAATTTATCCACATCTGATACCTAAACTGGAAAAGTGACTTGAGGGCAAACTAAGGATTTTCATAGTCAGACTACATATAAATAGATTTTAAAAAGGTTTCCTCCTTCCCCTAAGTTCCACTTCTATATGTTGATACACAGCTCTTACAAACCTTCTTAATGTTTTCGTTGCTGGATCACTCAACATACATTCTCCTAGACCCATCAAATGACTGGCTGGCCGTTCCACTAATCATCCTAAAGACTATTGGCCCAGTTTCATGTTTAGAATTTCAGCTGAATGACTTCTGTTTCTTTTTACATTACTTCCCCATCTCTACTGTAAAATACTTCTGCTGACATACTCTAAGATCACATTGTGATTTTCTAAATCTGCTGATTTATCATCCCAGAATGAAAGTTCTGCTCCTTCCTTATGAGCCATTTCCAAATGATGAGTTTCTGCTTATAGCATAATATTTTTATTAGTCATTATTATTCATTTTCCATCATGTAAAATCTATTACTGTAGTCCTCAGATTATTTACTCCTACACTTACATTTGTAGCCTGCTCTGAACTTTATGGATGTCTTTATCTGCCCCATCAGCAAATTACATCAAGGTGCTCTGACTCTTTATCTCTATGTTTCCTGTAAAGTCAGTTTCCTAGTATCTTCCACCTAGGGCTATGCTTCTCCAGCCTGATATCTCCTCTTCGACCAGCATTTTTTGACATCTTCCCCTAGTTTCATGCCTACCTTTTACCTCTCCTACTTCCATAAATCAGTTCTCTTAGGACCATGTCTGTTTTACTTTGTTCTCATGGCAAATGGAAGATATTGATTAATCCCATACTTTCTATCAAAATAACTTTATCTTGCATTTTATGACATTTTCTGTCTACAGACATATTTTAAAGCTTTCTTTCAATCAAAATAGATTCTACACCTTTACAGTCTACTGACATAAACGTGCTAGATCCATGACTGCCAGATTCTGTCCCCCTTTAAAAACAGGTACTATGTTTCCTGTTCACTTGTCATATGTATCACAACTCATTTAACAGCCCTAACGAGAAGCACTTTTTACTGCATCAGCCCTTCAGTAAACCAATTATTTAAGAACCATGGAAGGAAGAGGTGATTTCACTATTCCCATTAGCCATCACGCCTCTTTTAAGGTCAATGTCCTCCTTGAGTGAAAATCAATGTGAAGCATCTATTCATTTTACATCTCTAACCAGATTTTCCTGGGTTTCTGTCCCATCATCAATAGAGAACAGCTTTAATTATTTTCCTATTTCCTGTCTTTGTATTAAAAGATGTAAATCACCTTCCACTGTTATTTTAATATTTTTCTAAGTTTCAGGTTTCACTATGAACCCTAACTTAGGCTCCCATTTCTTCAGCAAATGTCCTCTTTACCTCCTGATTTCTTCAACACAATCCTTCTTACTAATAACCCTTTAAACACTTTAAAAATATCTTTCTTGTATAATCATTCATTCACTTCTGAAGTCACATCCTGCATGTTGCTTTCTCTTACAGAGGGATTTCTCTGAGTTTTACAAGTGTTGTTGTGACAAAATGCCTTCTCCACTTTTAAACAGAGTCCAGTTAACTTTACCAACAGAAATTGTTGAAAGTAAACCTCGTGTACATACCTGGTAGTTACTTAATGCAGTTTCTGTTTAGAAAAAAACCCTTGCTAAGGTCCTGTATTGCCTTATTCCTCTGAGGTTTTACATGGGCAAAGGGTACTTTTTGTAATACATGGTCCATGCAGTAGGATTCTACATGATACAAAAATTCAAGATATCGATGTCAAGCTATGAAATTGTACACTTAGTACAATTTGAGTTAAAGCTCAAATTCATTCTCAGGATGGAGAATAAAAAAGAAAGAAAAAAATATCACACTTCAAATTTCATTAAATAACATGATACAGTACTTTAAAATACTTTTAACTAAAAGTAGCAGAATAATTCTTCATGATATCAAAGCAAAGTATCTTTGTCACAGCCTAGATCCAAATGCAATAAAATATTATCTGACTGTCATTAAAGTCCTGAAATCCAAGAAAACAATCCAAGAAAAACTGTGCTGCTATACTTGAAGTCATGACTGGGAAGTTCCTAAAGACTGTCCTTCTTTGCTCCTTGATAAGAAAAAAGTCTAGGATGAAGGTTAAGAGAATTTTTTCTTACTCACTACAATACCTAAAGAGAGGAAAAATGCCCGTGACACTACAGAGATTATTCTTAAACATATGCAGAGATGCTGCAATGCTCCTGAATCAATTTTACAGTAATCAGCAGCAACCACAAAAATCAGCAAAGCCAAGAGGATTTGCATTCTGACTCACTACTTTTCTCAGAAAATGCCTCCAGGCAAACATGACTACCTGGATTTCCCAATTCTTTATCTATTTCTCTTACATTTCTACAGGCATTTTACTTATAAATGGTCTAAATTATGCTTCGTGAAACAGTCTCCTATTAGCATTCTATGAAAATTTTGTTCAAGATTTTCCCCCCTCCACTAAGTATAAAACATTTTCATGAGTATACTTTGAAATACACTGAATAATAATTTGTCTTCAAACCAGACATCTCTTCATGGCTGACAACTTAATTACAGAATTACACATACGATTTTCCCCTGGAAATTTTGCAATGCCATTGGTCTCACCAAACATAAGATGAATCTGGAGGTCAGACTCCAAAGATGTTGTAATGCCCCCTAGATAGATATAATTATGTTATTGCAGTAGATGTACTATAAATTGGTCTATTCTAGAAAAAAAAAATCAACTTATTATTCAGCAATTTCCAGGCATTATATCCATAGTTTAAATCCTCTAAACAGGCATAGGGGGAAGTCAGAATTCAAAATTCAGCTACAACCATAACCATGAAAATGACACAGAAGAGGTCAAGGGAAAGTTTGTGAGAAATGTGTAAACGTACCTGCACACACATTTTCATGATTCTGGTCTTGTTCAATTATTTAGTCACATCCAAAAGTTTTCTTAATTTCTTAAAGAGAAAAATAAAACACTACCCTAATATATTTACAAAATTAAGCCTGATGAGCAGAGCACAACTGTTTTGCCAACAGCATTAGCTCTGCCTGGCAGCGCATATGGTAACTGTACCATACAGGTAGGAATCTGGAAGTCTAGCACAGAAGTATTATAGTAGATCTTGCTTCTGAGACATGACTCACAGACCCTCAGTCTTCCAGGAACAAAGCTCTTGAACAAGCTCTTTAAAATTCTCTTCCTTAGGTTTTAGGCTTCTGCATGGGAAGCTCTGGCACAGTTGGCTGATACAGATACATGGATGGGCCTACTCATCTGCCTTAAACTCACAAAATGTAGAAGCTTCAAAACTCAAAGACTCAGAGCAGTTTATGTTATGGACATTTTCTGGATATGAGGACATTCTTTCATTACTGTCTCATCATTTCTTTTTATGCTTTGGAGATCCACACAGGTACTGAGCAGTGAGGTCAGTCCATAATATCCCTGCCACTTCTTCCCCCTCATGCTGTCCCCCTCCCTAACCCAGCATTGGATCCCCTCATAGAAGACATTCTTTCCTGAACTGCTCCAACATGGGGCATTCCCCTGGGCTGCAGTTCTTCACGAATGGCTGCAGCATGGGTGCCTTCAACAGGGTGCAGACCTTCAGGAACAGATTGCTCTAGTGTGGCCCCCCTGGGGGGTCATGACTCTTTCCAGAAAACTTCTCCTGTGTGGGGTCCTCTCTCCATGGGGCCGCAGGTTCTGCCAGAAGCCTGCCCTGGTGTGGGCTCTCTGCAGGCTGCAGCTTCCTTAATGGCACATCTACCTGGTGTAGCACAGGGTCCTCCATGGGCTGCATGGCTCCACCATGGTCTTCCTGGTCCTCCATGGAATTCAAGGGGCCAGCCTGCCTCACCAGGATGTGGACTAAAAAATCCTTATGGGTGCCTTCCAACATGTGGAGTATATTCTATGATTCACTACAAGCTGTAAGGATTCTCTCACTCAAGCATCTGCAACACCTCCTCCCCCTCCTTCACCAACCTTGGTTTTTGCAGGTTTTTTTTCTCTCAATTTTTCTCACCCCTCTCTCTCATTGCTCCACTTCAGTGTTTTTTACCCATTCTTAAATACGTTGTCATAAAGACACCACAGTATTGCTGATGGTCTCAGTTTCAGTGGTGTGTCTGTTTCAGAGCTATCTGAAAACTGGCTCTTACATCTTCCCCACAACCAAAACCTGCTGACCAAAAGTCATTACAATAGTAAAATTAAAAGACAGTGAAAATTAAAACAATATATATAAGGAGTTATAATTCTTTGCTCCACAATAGTACATGAAAAGTTTCATTTGAGGTGTGCAGCAATGCTGTAAGTGATCACAGTCATATACTCTTTCTTTCATTCAGCTGCTGTGCACCTGCATTTGCCAGCACTGATGTAAGAACACTGGGCAAATCTTCTCAACCAAAAGAATGTTTTTCAAGAGGAGCAACCTAGTCATATGGAGATACAAGCTCTACAAGTGAGATGAAGCACAGAAGACAGATTCATTTAATCTAAACCAGGACCTGCCTCCCAAGGTCAAATGATTTATCAACTTACATGTGTGAAAGCTTCAACACTTAAAATGAGATTAAGTAGTATATCTAAAACAGCTTTCAGATTAGTGTTTCCTGTTAAAATGCCAAACCACATTTCTGTTAATTTTGCACAGAACATCCCGACACTCATTCTGATCCACGTCCTCCTGATCACACCACTGACCTTCACCTCCTGGAAGAGGAGGCTAGTCAGGGCTCTAGTATTACAAGATAAGTGATATAAATTAATGAATTCAATCATCTTGCATCCAAATCCAGTAAAAAGTTGATACAAATATGTTCTTTCTCTGGGTTCTGTTTCAGAGTGCTGATTTAATACTAAATTATGCTGTTGCATTAAGAAAAATTCCCAGCACTGAGACCAGCTTAATGAGGCACCTTCATAAACTAAATCATTGATACAAGATGACAGATAGGATTATAAAAGAGAAAACAATGTTACATAAAGTGCACAGATGAAAAACATTGCAGATGTATTAGGACCAGTTTACTACAATCTTAAATACTGTTGAGTAGATAAGGAAGTTTGTAAATACTGCTATCCAAAGAAGAGAACGAGGGAAAAAGGAATTGCTCACAAATTGCATGGTTAGATTTTTTTTTTTTATCTTCCCCTCTGTCCAGGAGGCATGTATCATGCTTTGGGTAGCATCATGCCTAAACCGTAACAACTGGAAAACTTCTCATTACTTTAACTAAAGTACATTTATTGCCCTGCAATTTAATACATTGTTAATGATGGAAGTGAAAAAAAAAGATAAAAAAATAACATTTTTACAATAAAAAGATATAATTAAAAATGTTACTCTCTCAAATACTTGTTCCTCTCACACATGTATATGTAATTGCATAATGAGAAGTCTGGTATGCTAGCCACTGAAGCTCTAGAACTAAATTAATGCTCTGGAGCAAATCACATTCCCATGTCTCAGTTCTCAACATTCCAACTGTCCGGTCTATTCTGGAGTATAAGCAGTTGACAAGAAGGCCAGTCTCCTATTAGATGTCTGAAAAAAGCTTATTACAATGGTCCAACTGTCAGCTGTGACTCCTGAGTGCTACTCCAATGTGTTTAAATGTTGCACATAATGGACCTTTATATTGTAATTCTATAGTAGATTGTGGAACCCTAAAAACGCATAAGGACTTGTCCTAAAGCTCAGTGTGTTTAGTTGCATGCATAAAATTAAGCACATAATGAAGAGTGCAGGAGTATTTATCTGGAGATCAACAGATGGATCCATCAAACTTGAGGCCCAGAAAATTCACATGTGCTTTACATTTAAACCACAGCAGTGGGTTACACTTCTAGTACTCTATAAAGAAACTCACCAGCTCATTTAAAAATATTCTCCTAGGAACAATTAAAACCTTTATTTAAAGTGATAGATCAAACAATTATTTAGGAAAAGCAATTTTGTTTGTGCACCTGCAGATATAAGAACATACTGCAAAGCAAGACACAAACTTGTTATATTTTTTAATTAATAATTAAGTTTCCCAAAACATTTTTTGTGAATTGTCTCTAAAAGACTATTTCTGATCAAAGCCAATTCTAAGAACAGCAGAAAGTGATAGTGCATTTCTTGCTTGTTGAATGGAAAGTCGAACTGAATTAGCTTAATTAACATGCACAATACTTTCTTCTTGTAAAATCAATTTGAACATTGCAATATAGTATTTTGTGCAAATATCTTATAACACCAGACCACAAAGTTATGGAACATTATCTTCAGGAGATTACCCCGAGATGCTCAAAATAACAGAAAGGAGAGGATCTGACAAGACTGACTTGTAGCTCTAACTGTTGAACTCTTCTCCATGTTCCATGTGGAGCAAGAGTCTTCATAAATTAATACACTAATTAAAGTTTCATCCAAAACAATCCCAAATGGATTTGTGAAAGGTGTGTGTTTGTGTGTTTGTATGTATATGGGCATGCAGTGAGAGTCGAGAGGTCTGTCTCACCAAACTCTTACAATCTGAAAGTTAGGGTATTAAATCTTTTTGTTTGGTTGGCTTTATTCCTCTCTCTAAACCAGAAAAAGGTATATTCAGGAAACATATACAGAAGACAGATGATACCAGTTTAAGACTAGTGATAAATTAAGTGTAGTGATTCATCCACTCTTTTGTCCGTAAAAGGAGATTATGCTGTTACGAAAGGCTTGGCACCTACGTTTAGATAGCTACATTTTAAAAGTGTTTTTAAAAATCTCACTTCAGGAAATGTACCTCTGTGGTTTTCTCCCCTGTCCATCCCTATAGTCAATGAAATTTGGAGCTGTCCTTCTCTGAGGCCTTCAATGGGCACAGATCCCTTCCTACCAGGGGTTGCAGGTACTTCTCAGCTATAGACCTGAAAATGGCTGGTGACTCTCATTTCTAGACGGAGAACACAAAGTAGCTTGGCCTTTCACAAATTTTGATGAGGAAAACATCTTTAATCTTTAAGTACTTTCTGTCCAAAATAATTCTGCAACACTAAAGTATTTTACTTTCATTAATAATAATTCCATAATTCCAAATAATTTAAATCCAATGGAATATTATTACACAGCAAGAAAACATATTCCACGGGGTTTATTTATAAAAATTTCTCTTTCCGCTCTGCCTTGGCTAATCTCTTTGATAGAACTCCCCTCATGAATTTCGCATTTGCTAAATGCTAACAAATCTTTTTTCATTTTTAGAAGAAGTACTTTACAGCCCTCTCTGCAATAAATTATCCAGTCTTTGTGCTTTTGTCTGACAGTCCTGAGCACTCCATGGATCTGGTATTTATAGCTGTCTGGCAACACACATACACGTGCACTTCCCTAACTCTGCCAAAACTTTCTCTTTGAAAGAGAAAGAGAATCCACATGCAGCATTTACCTTTCACAGTCTTACAAAAGAGAACCCATATTGGTACAGTTCTTTGTTAGCAGTTTTTATAAAAAAAAAAAAAAAAAGAATCAAAATATCAACATCATGGGAGACTGCCAGGCTTTGCTTTTCAAAAAAATAGAGGAGTTTTTTCAAAAAGTTAAACATGAAGTTTCTGGTAGAAAGCTCCCTGGAAACCAACACGTTTTCTTAAGGACAAAATGCCCTAGATTTTGGTTTGGTTTGGGTTTTTTTCTTTCCTCCTTCAGGACCAAACCTTAGAGAGGCATAAGAGATTGCATGAAAATTAGACTGGATTACAGTAAAATACTGGTTTGTGGAATCAATGGTAAAACTCCGAATTGCCTAATTGAGGTTAAAATTTCAACTCAGACACTCATGCGGTGGTTAGAGACCTTGCAAAATTGGATCACCTCTTCAGTCTCGTAGCTGAGGGAAAGCTCATCTTTATTACATGAATATCTAGAGGAGTTATGCTTTATAACTTATCTGGATCATCTGCATGATTAAACATATTTTGCTTCTGTGATTAAATACTTTTTGCTTCTTGGATTGATTCATTTCTTTGTGAGACATATTATTTCTTTCAGTCTATATCTGAGTAACATCCAAACATCCCTTTTTTAAGAAAAAAAATCAATTCTTTGCAGCTTGTTTTTCCCTCAAACATAAGATTTTACAAAATCTGCCCCATGTCCCATTTTAATGAATCTAAACAAAAAGAAGTCTGAATTTTGTTCTCATAAGTAATCCTTTGATAGCCCAATTCTCTACATTAGCTTTTCTTTTTCTGGGATTTTTCTTTTTTCACCTTAAAAAGGGAGAAAATGCACATTTACACTGATATTTTTCTTTCCAGAAGAAAAGGAACTGAAAAAAAAATCAGTACAATTTTTAATGGGAGAGTAAGTTATAAAATGTGCAGTTCATTACATAAAGATAGGTTTTTATACATAGCTACATAATCACAGCACTTTCTTATGCAAAAGAACTGTAGTTTTCAGAAAAAAAATATGAACAACAATAATTTTTTTCTTCATTTGGAAGAAAAACTCGTTAATACTGCATTACTCTTGTCAGCAAAATGGTCATTGACAGGAATGAACTGAATTTCATAGTAGATACGAGAGATGGAGCTATACAATATGGCTTTTCACATGGAGGACCTTGGTTTCCTTTATAATGGATAAGAGATTTCCATGTCTCCATGATTCTTCTTCTGTGTTAGTGCAAGTATGTTCTGATAAGCAAATAAATTTTAGAAAGTAATGCAAAATTTAGTACTTCTTGTTTGGGTTATTACACATCACCATTGGTAATGATGACTTTCCCAGAACACATAAGTCCTAACAACAGAACTATCCCATCTGGATAGCATCTGGAGGGATAGACAGAGTTTAAGTGCAAGACAAGGACTTGGCAAATTTTCACTCTCTCAGTTCAATTTCCACTGACATGGCATTTAGCTTTTCCACTCTTAAACCCAAAGAGTTAAACCCACTTAAGTCCTTCACAACAATAAAATCCTTTCAAAGATTTGCTAGATTTGCTAAGATGAATGGGTGTATCCTTATTATCCATCACTGGCCTGCTCACCAAGAACTCTCTGAGATTTATTTCATTGTTCTGTACTTCACACCTCAAATATCCTTGATATTATTACTCTTAACTTCACAAAACCAAAACCATACCAAGAGATTTTCTTTCCTGCTCTTCCCAGAAATTTGGTCTGTTCGAGTGACTAGATATATCTGGGAATTTTGGTTACTTAAGACATCTCACAATGACACCTCAAACACATTGTGTTTTTGTTACTTGTACTTGTTCCTTTACGTTTCCTTGTTTTGATCATCTCGCTGCACTGAAGTTTTTTCATCATCTTGTAACTTGCCTGTTTTCCCCAGATAATGCAGTGATTATAGCTAAGGGATTTTTCAGATGTAGAACCTACTTACTATGGACATGCTACGTCAAAATGACATTAGGGAATTACTGTCTGTGGAGGGCAAAAAGTCCAAAGCTTATGAAACCCTGAGCTATCTATTTTCTCCACCTTGCACCACCACTCCTCCCACCACCACCCCCCTTTTCCCCTGTGTGCCTTGCAGTTTCTTCTCTATTAATTTTAAGAGAGCTTCTTCTTAGCCTCCCACAATTATGCCAGTGGGAAACAACCACTGGGTGATTTTAAAATGAAATGCTTGGTATAGATTACTGGAAATGCATCTTCAAGTGTCGTCCTTTTTTGGGGGGGAAGACAAATAAATATACACAAACCAAACAAACAAAAAAATAAGAAGCATTTGACCAAGGTTATTTGAAGAGAAAGCCTTCTAAACGGAAGACCAGACTTGTCAGATCTGAGTGCAATGCAGATTCTGGTTATGCCCTGGTGTTTAATGACTTCAAGTCCTAACTTGAAGGCAGGTTTCAGTGTCAAATGCTGTGAATAGATTATGCTTTCTAAATAATTCTTTTCAGGTAAAACAAGACTTAACAGAAGTTTAATACATACATAAATACTTCTGTGTATACATCTTAAGTATATGCATGCATATTTTCTATTTCTGTTGATACATTATTTTATTCAAATGCAAACTCCACAGCTTTTTATATTAAACACATATAAATCTCTAATATAAAATGGCATAAATGTTAGCTTAGGGATCTTTAAAAGAAACAGTCAAGCCAAATAAACGTATAGGACTTAGCAACTGTGACTAACATAGTTATTTGTCTTACTTAAATACTTCTCCATGTTTAGTTTAGCAAGGAAAGAGTCATGGAATCATAGATGTATTGGGTTGGAAGGGACCTTTAAAGATCATCTAGTCCAACTCCCCTGCAGTAAGCAGGGACATCATCACCAGATCATGTTGCTTAGAGCCCCATCAAGCCTGACCATGAATATCTCCAGGAATGGGGACTCCAATCTGGGAAACCTGTGCCAGTGATCTATCGCCCTCATAATGAAGAACTTATTCCCAATATCCAACCTAAATCTCCCCTTTTCTAGTTTAAACCTATTATCCCTCATCCTATTGCTACACTCCCTTGTGAACAGTTCTTCCACAGCTTTCTTACAGGCACCTTTCAGGTATTGGAAGGGCACTATAAGATCTCACTGGAGCCTTCTCTCCTCCAAGCTGAACAACCCCAACTCTCCCAGTCTATTTTCATTGGAGAAGTGCTCCAGTCCTTTGATGATTTTTGTGGCCCTCCTCTGAAAACACTCCAACAGGTCGTTGTGTTGAGGGCTACAGAGCTGGACACAGTATTCCAGGCGAGGTCTCACCAGAGCAGAGTAGAGGCACCTCTCTCAATCTACTGGAAACACTTGTTTTGATGCAGCCCAGGATGTGTTTGACCTTCAGGACTTCAGATGCACATTGGTGGCTCATGTCCACCTTTTCATCCACGATTACTTCCAAGTTCTTTCCCTCAGGGCTCCTTTCAAGCACATCATCTCTACGGATAATGGGTATTGTCCCAACCCAGGTGCAGAACCCTGCATTTGGCTTTGTTGCACCTCATGAATTTCACCTGGGCTCACTTCTCCAGCCTGTCCAGATTCCTCTGGATGGCATCTCATCCCTCTGGCACATTAACTGCACCTCTCAGCTTGTTGTACTGGCTTAAAATAAACCCAAAGAAATCCAACTGCATGTCAGGATGTCCATTCCTCTTCATAGGGGCACTGTGGGTTCCTATCCTGCTCTTGGCAAAACACTCAAAGATGCTGTTTCTGTCTCTCTTCCTATGACACTGTCAGATTGTTAGCTATAAATGAGAACAGTAATCTGTAAAACATAATAAAAAGATGGCAAAATGTATTCAGAACCACTTGTGAGAGGGCATTGCTGGTCAAAGCCTAAAACAGCTGTTAATATTCAGTTTTACGCACCACTTCACATCTTACTACATGCAATGATTTTTCCTCATTTCTCAACAAAATTACATTCAGAATGTAGAGATCATGATTTCTGTCCTTGGAAACTGCACAGTAAACAGAAAGCAGCAATCAAAATATTTTTTTTTAGTTACCTTAGTTTATTTTTGACTTTTCAGCTGATCCCTTTTTCCTCTAAACCAGGTTTACAGGCACAGTTTTAAGTATTTTCCTAACTTCACTAATTTAAAATGGGAGCACAAGCTCTCTCATTTTGTTTCCCAATATCTTTGGCAGGAATGGGGCTTCATCCATAAGGCATTTTGAAATGGACTATCTATAATTGGGATTTCTACAGAGCTGGGAAATGTGCTGGTGATGGTATTCGAAAAGAAGACAGATAAGAAGGGCGCTATGATTGGTTGGCTGGCACCCTGTTATCTCTGTGAATGGACCAGAGGCAGGTGTGCTGTGGTGCCTGGAGGAAAAGGAGGCATGTTGTAAAACAGAATTTGTCGTTAAAAATATTTTTCTTCATCATGATTATCACAGGAGATTGAAAGTAGCTGTCACCTTTTGTAAACTCCTTTTGCTGTTCAAACAGAAGCCTTTTCTAATGGAAACTTTGGTTTTCATTTTATTTTTGGACTCTAGGGCTGACCAAAGCAAAATCCTTCACTTCACTGAACTGTCTGATCAAGAATGTGAACAATATACTCCATCTTCTTTCATCTATCAATCTTAGTCTACAAAAAAGACCACTGAAAATTAAATAAAACATTTAACAGCTTGATGTAAATAATGCAAGAACACGTCTTTGTTGATGTACTTAATTTAATTTGCTGTAAAGGCTGCTTTACAAATAACAAAATACTGTATATAACACCCCAGGCATTATGTAAGGCTAGTACTTTCTATGCTGGCGTCTGCAGGAATACGCAAAATTAGTTCAGCACAGTTCCCAGCTGTGATCGCTAGAGTAACGCTCAGGGTCCAGGGGCTGCTAGCTCTGATACTGTACTAAACAGGCAGCTGTACTTTACTACTGGTCCACTGGGTCTGATGCTAATAATTTTTAAATGGCCTGTTAGTTACAGCAGTGGCCTCAAGCTACCTCTTATTTCAAATCCTATTAACATTTGTGCATCTTTAAACTACTTTATTGTCTTAATTAACATATATTCATTCATAATTCCCAGATAGTCTGTTGCTCTATACACAAAAAAAGAAAAACAACAAAAAATCATTAACAGTGGCTGAAGAGCAGGTGGTGAGATGAGGCTGTGGGTATGTGCACCCAAAGCGAATCAATCAAGCGAAGCACTGAAGTGCAGGAATGCTTCTGTACGAGTTGCTCTTCTCCGCAGTGCTCTGCAGGATCAAACCAACTGTCTTAAGATAATGGATTTGTGTTGTTTATAGGCACATCAGAGGAAAACAGACTGCTGTAGGTAAAGTTTTTAAGAGAACTATGTTCTAAAGTTTTAATTATAAAATTATAAATTTGACCTTGACAGGCTGGAGAGGTGGGCCCGTGCCAACCTCATGAGGTTCAACCAGGCCAAGTGCAAGGTCCTACATCTGGGTCGGGCAATTCCAGACACAACTACAGACTGGGCGGAAAGTGGCTCCAGAGCAGCCCTGAGGAGAAGGACTTGGGAGTACTGGTGGATGAGAGACTCAACATG